>JBAMAX010000543.1:0-316780 GCA_037043745.1 Chymomyza amoena
AATAAAATAAGAATAAATAAAAAATTACCAAATAAGGCCAAAGATGGCCCATCCAATAGGTAATGCTGACATGGTGCCATCCCTGACAAAAACTATCGCAGTGTGAATTCTCGGCCGAGTCGATGATAACACCTGTCCTTTTTTGGTAATGAAGATTCTCACAGAAGGGTGTTAACATGGCCTTGATCGTAAAAAAAACTCAGTTGCTTGATCTTGAATTATTCCAAACGCTGCTAACCGCAAGGAAATGACTTGACGGCTAATCCCTAAAGCTGAAGAAAGCCAATCTTGTATTTGTCACACGTCCTTATCGAGCAATGCCTACAATTAATAATTTTTGAAGATCTTCAGATGATCGTCAACATCAAAATAAACGTCTATAAAGTAACAATCACCATGCCACCCTTTTTCTTTAAATTAAAGAAGAAAATCAATATTCCCGCAAAAGACGATTATTTTATTACAAGATCAGGCATTTTACACAACTCAAAAGTACATGACGTCATAACAACATTGTTGGGAGTCACCTGTTGACAGACAGTCGGTATTTAAACTAAACTTAAGCCGATTTAAAAACCTGCTCTTTAAATCGAATTCCTGTGATTATCGATTACTCGTTATTACTAACATTACTCAAAATCCCTATATACGACTTATATTTATAATAATTGCTCGATTGCAACCTTTTGACATGTTTTGATTGAACGTTGACATAATCATATTAAAAGCACATTCCAGTAGCTACATAGTTTAGCTCATAGATATATTTAAGTGCTTATATTATCTGCACTAAGATACATACTAAGTTAGCAGGCGGACAAGCTTTTGTGTTATATTATTTTGCTTGCAAATTAGTTAGCCGCATTGAATGTCTTGGCCATAACTTTCAGGTGTTGCTCTAGCCGCAGGTAGTAGTCATAATTTTATGGTGTGCCCGAGCTATTAACGAAATTGTTGCTCTTAATTCTATTTATTTAAAATTTTAAATTTATGCGCTTTTATTTTTAAGCTTATACGGATTATTGTTATTAAGGTTTTGTTTTGACCCTCGGGCGGGCTAGGCTGCAGTTTATCAAGGTTTGTGTAGCATTTTGGCCAGCTCAAGGTTAAAAAGTTTGTAGATGCCTAGAGAGATATGTTAGTTGATATGGACTTATAAACGTTTAATCAATATGCCAGCTGCATTAAATATTTAGTAATGTATATCGAATAGATTTCGAAAAAATCGACTTGATAAATGTTAAATGAAATATATAATTTGGCACGCAGTTTATTTGCTAAAAAGACAAATCGATATACACACAAAGCGAGATATCTGGCACATGAAAAATGTGCAATTATTGCTAATAAAAATGTTTATGAACGTTGCAACGCGTCGTCTGGGTCTTGAAAACTCAACTCCAGGCGAACATAACTCCAGCATCGACATCCTTGTCGGCTTTAAAGGCACAAAGCCAATTGCAACTGTCTTTTGATGACTTCTCGTGGCGATATGAATCACCATAAATCCAAGTGCGGTATAAATATTTATCGCAATTTTATAATCACAGCAGCTAAACTCAGCCAGTCAGAAGACAGTCATGAAGTCCACAGACTTACGGTCATTCAAGTGCTCCAGACCTGGGCTTAGAGCTACGCTCACCACTCGCACGCTCGAATATCCAATGGCACTATAAAGTATTGGCATGCGTGAGAATCACACTGACTCCAATCACAACATCAACAATATTAACATGGCCGTTAGCTGGCACATAAAAAAATTCCCGAAAAAAAGAGTTTTCCGACCAATTGGCAGGCAAATTTTTCACATATCGAAAAAAACGCAAACGGTCATCATTTGATTTTAATGTCTTAGATAAAAGGTTGCTGTAGAAAGTGGGTTAATTAGTAGCAGGATGTAGAAGACCGACTCAATTTGGCAAAATATTTTCCATTTCCTAGTGTAGGGCTGTTGCAGTTGGTCATCCTGTTATGGACAAGCATTACTTTCCTTATCGCAGTGTCTTAGGAATGGCGGGTGTTAGTCCCAAAAAATATGTTGTCTGCGTGAGTACCTTGATTGTAACTTGCTTTTTTTTTGTACGAAGAATTTTTGGACTGCAATATTTCTATTTTTAATTCATAGCAGAGCAACCACGTCAATTTTTATTACAAAATTTCGATTATTTATCAAGCTATCGATAACTATAATTGGGTTTTGTTTCACAAGCCAAATCTCATGAAAGAATTGATGGGAATTTTTATCCGCGATGGATAAAATGTTAAATTTAAATTCAAAAGTGAAAATTTGGCTTTCTTTAGCAAGCCAAATCTGCTAATCGAATTCATGAGAATTTTTTTATTTCCTAAATAGATAGTATACTAATTTTCAATGAAAATTCCAAAAGATCTCCCATTAAAAAAATAAAGTTTTAATATTTCCGATTACAATTAATTTTCGAGTTATCGATAACTCAAAATTGGGTTTTGTTTCACAAGCCAAGTCTCATAAACGAATTGACGGGAACTTTTACTCCTAGATAGATAATATACTAAATTTTAAAATAAATTCAAAAAGTGAAAATTGGGCTTTCTTTAGCAAGCCAAATCTGCTAATCGAATTCATGAGAATTATTTTTTTTTCCTAAATAGATAGTATAATAATTTTCAATGTAAATTCAAAAGTGATCTCCCATTAAAAAAATAAAGTTTTAATATTTCCGATTACGATTAAATTTCGAGATATCAATAACTGAAAATTGGGTTTTCTTTTGAACGCCAAATCTGCTAATCGAATTCTTTTTTTCCCGACAGATAATTTACTAATTCTTAATACCAATTTAAAAGTTATCTCCTATTAAAAAAAAATACATTTAATGTTTCCGATTTCGATTATTTATCAAGTTATCGATAACTAAAAATTGGGTTTCTTTTCACAAGCCCTATCTGCTAAACGAATTCTCGCGAATTCTTTTATTTCCTAGATAGATTATTATTATTTAAAAAAAACTTTTTTTTTAACTTTAAATCATTTATTTTTTAATTTAAAAGTTCAAAATTGATCTTCCACATTAAAAAAAAAAAGTGTTAATATCAAATACGTAAATATCATCAAAACCGGTTGGGTCAACGAAAAAAGTGGCCCGCTTTACTTATTGTCGCCGATAAACGTCCTGTACGACCGGATGAAATATAAATCTACGCCAAAATGTCCGAAAGCCGAAGAAAAATAAAATAAAAAAATGTATTGGATTTTTCATTTGTAGACTTTTCTTTAACTAGCCAAATTTTCTAAACGAATATAGATATCTATACAATATTTTAATTGAAAGATAAAAATATATAAAAGGGTTGAAAAAAATGGTAATGTCGAAATTTCCCCTAGTCTTAAATAATATCTAAAAAAATTAAACTCAAATTTTGTAAAACTTATTAAAAAGTGAAAAAATTTATCAAAATCTTAACCAATGACAAAAAACCATTTTTTTTTTTACACATATATTTTTTTCTACCAATTCTAATACTAACATAGAATACACTCAAATGTTGCTCCAATAAAGTCAAGGATATAATAACGCCCCAGCTATGTTGTGTGCCCAAGTTGACCTCGAATTGCGTTGGAGCTTTGCTCGCGCACACGTCATGGTTAATTGGGCATTCAAATGTCAAGTTCATTTTGGGCCACATTAGCGTTACCTATAAAAGGGTTGGCTGCTCCAGCCCAGTGCATAAAATGAGATTTATTGCAGTTTCTCGTTGTGGTTGTTGCTTCCAAGCGAGACGGCTGCATAAATTTTGAGGCCGCCGCTGGTGGCAATGGTCGAGCCGGCTAACAGACTGTCTGAATTGGCTAACTGGTCGAAGTTGTTGGCCAGCGGATTGGGCCGTTTGTTTTGGCTGGCCAATTGTTTTTGGCCGCATTCGTTTCGCTTGGCTTTTAACTTTTTTGAATAATTTCAGTTGCCAAGGGTAAGCAAAGCCGACATTGTAAATCCGTAAATTGTAAATTGGAATATCATTAGGAAAATGTGAAAAATGTTTGCGAAATTTTATATGAATTGCACAATTTACAGCTTTCAAATTATAGAGCACTTATGTATATGTTATGTTTATTACGTATAGTTATCATAATTTCAGCTTTTATGCGTTTTGGACACATAAAGCTTTGGTAGCAATAATGTGCTCAGAATTCGAACGATATAAGATATGCCATTTATTACAATTTGTCGCTTGAGTAGATATCACAAATTTATTTGTTTTTCAAAACCAATCAACACATTAAAATGTTTTTATTAAAGCCTATTAAAATGTAATAAATGGATTTATTAGATAAAAAATGCTCGTATACTATGAATAACTCGCCCGCTTCCACTGTGTCGAAATATTTCACATACAAAAGTCAAATTTTTTCTTTCCTTATGTTATATGCATTATATATACACTAGAAGGAGCCACGAACAAAAATGCATCACGCCAAGTTGCAAAAATTTCCGCTAGATGGAGCAAGAAAAATTATAGACTAAGGTAAACAAATTTTTAAATATGTAATTTATAATTGTGTGCCCACTAATTAGGGAAGTTGTATATTTTTTTGTGGCGCCGTCTTTAATGTCCAGAAAGCAGTAATAAATTTAAATGGGGTCTTAAATTTGGAAGAATTAATATTGTATTTAGGTCAGACATGATATATTATGAGTATTCATTTGGCCATTTCATAAGATGCCCAAGACAATTAGTACCAAATTAACGTCAAATGCACAAAACGATTTTTTTAAAATCATTTTTGAGTAGCAGACCTTAAAATAAGCAACAAAATATCTCTAAGTACGGAAGTGAAAGTGCTTAGCATGTTAAATTATTTAAATATGATAGCCTCAACGAGTCTATGTGTTTTTTCTAAGACATCAGTTGAATATATGTATGTAAATATTCCATATCTAAGATCATTGATTATAACCCTTGTAATTTGTAAAATAAATATCATAAAATACCCAACTGTGGCTTATTGATGTTTCTCATTAAAATTAAAAAAGAAAATTGATTTTCTTCTACTTTTTATGCATAGCATATAATAATATACGTTTACTTCTACATGACCGGATTGGATATAGGGCTATTCCAAAAAGCCCGAAAGCCAAAGAGAAAAATAAAAATAAAAAAAGTATGGGATTTTTTTTATTTTTTTTTTTTCTAGACGTCTTTTTGGCAAGCCGTTAGTTCTAAACGAATAAAGAAATCTACACAAATTTCTTTTCAATTGGAAGATAAAATCGTTATTACCGAAGGAATCGAAGGTTATAGATCATAACTATTATTATTCGTAACAATCATAAAATAACTATTGCTTATTTAAACAAAACTTATTTTTTTATCATAAAAAAAAGTTATGAAATGAGACTTTTAATTTGAGTTTCTCAAAGTAGGAATCAGAAATAAAAACATAAATATTTTTTTTGTAACAAGGGTCGCACTATAAGACGTACAGATCAAAACTTTTCTTTCGATATGTCCTTGCAAGATCAATATTAATGGTATGGTAAAGGTTTTTTTTCGTAAAAGGGTTCCTCACAGAGAGGTGAGGCACTGCGACCAAAAGGTGTTTTGTATCATACCCTTACATTAGATTGAAGGGACTAATCCGTTCCTATCCCATGCGACAGGCTCTGTCCCATACCAGCGCTGGGCAGACACAGAGAATATGTCTGGTGGTTTCATCGTCTTCTAGACAGAGACTGCACTCTCAAGAGTCCGATATGCCAATTTTCTGTAGATGATATCTAACAGTGTGGTAGCCAGATGAGGTAAGCTATCAGGAGCTTTAGGTCCGCTCTGCCAAGACCTTTTGCCTTGATCGCATCCAGAGGCTTGGCAAGCACTTATGATTGACGAAGCCCCGAAAGGGAGATTCAGTGTCTCCTATGTTCTCCTGCGGCCCATTTGTTTATCATGGTTTTGATCGTGGACCAACCAATACCACCAAACGGCGTAAGAGATGCAGTCAGGGTGGAGGCACCCTCTAGTGCTAGATCGTCAGCGATCGTGTAACCATCCACCTCCCGAGTGGCCAGGCACCCAACATACCACGACTTTGTTCCGGACGGACAGGGTTTGGAGGTAGTTATGGCATTCTTTCAGCCATCCTGGAGGAGATGCTCCAGGATGGCAATGCCCTGATGATAAAGGTTAGTATAAACGAATTATCGATAAACGAATTACATTAACTGTTTACGATCGTTTTTTGTTTCAGCGGAGTCTAGACTTTTGTATTAAGACCGGTATCCCATTTTACTATAGTCATTAATCGCGTAATATTTTATATCAAATTATTCTAAATCCTAATACAATAAATAAATAATTATAGAAAAATCGGTACACAATTCATACTTAATAAAAACAGACTAAAGTGTACTTTTCTAAACTGAAATATTTTTTGCAATATTCGTATGTATTTTTTGACTACATAGGTCTACAAATACCGGGCCATGTTAGTTGTTGGAATTCTAAGCGTCATTTTCGAAGTAATTTGCTGACTAAAATCCGTCTGTATGCTCTGCTCTGTCTCTCCAGTTACATTATTTAGTACCACACTTACCCTTAAATTTAATAGCTCATGAGATCATAACGATTTGTTTTCGCCAACTTATGATTCGAAGTTACAAAATGTATCTTTCGACGTCATTTGCATATCAAAGGTCTACAAATACCAAAGTCATGTCAATTGTTGGAAAACTAAGATTTAATTTCATTTTTGGTACATTATACATAACCTCAAAAGTACGTAGCTTTCAACATAGGAATAGGATTCCACGCAGCAAATTACTTTGGAAATTACTCTTAATTTTCCTACAACTAAACCATGTGTTATTATTGTTGATTATTTTTTAAATATCCTGATTCAAGCCAAACTCCACACACATATCGATAGCTGAGATAATGTTAATGTGAGGCCAAAAAAATACGTAAATTGTGGCTTTGCCAATATAATTTGTTAATTTAATTTGTAGGATACAATATTAAAGTACTGACAATATTTCGAATTAAAAAAAAATCGAATCGAATCGAGAAATTAAACGATTTAAATAAACTTAAAAGTGCAGAGCTGTGGTACCAATGTAAAGAAAATATTAGGATTTATCCAAATAAGTAACTAAATATGAAAAGTTATCGACAACAATAAATTGAGTGCACGCGAAAACTATTCAAATTTATTCTAACAGAAATGTATGATATTTAAGTTTTATGTTCTACAGGTTTTTAAAGTCAAGTAAAAAAAATTCTTACCCACAAACCGAAATACAAATTGACAAAAACTTATGTCCACAAAATTCAAAATCCATAATTTCAAATCTTGCAGTGTAGTGCATATAAACATGGCCAGCACCAGCCGTATTAATCCCAACTTAAATATTTAATTACTTACAGTTGAATCTATCAACTTAAAGATATCTGTCCTTATTAACAACATGCTGAGAAAATCCAAAAAACTGCCAGCAATTTGTCAAAACAAATTTGTTTAGCTACAACTAAATTGCATTAAGAACCAACAGACCCAAAGACTTCAAAGCTACGAACTCCTCGGAAAAGCCAAACAAAATGCTTAAAGCTGCAACCTACACGAAACTTGACCATAAATTCGAATAGGAAAAGTGTGAAGGTCTTTGGCCTATCTTAATCGTAACTGCTAAAGAGTGGAAAAACATAGATCGAACTTTTGACCCTATGCTCGAGGAGCTTGTTTTGGCCACTGTAACTTTTATAGGCAGTGATTAATTATGCTGACATTAAATCGGCTAATAGAAATATATCTCATTGCGTTGAATATGATGTTGACGTGATTGTAATTGAAGTTGTTGTTGCTGTTGTTTGTTTGTTGTTGTAATGGTGGGTAACCCTGTGCGAGGGCAGCCCGAAAGGTAACTGGCTTGTATAAGATTTTTATCTTTAAAAATGAAAACAAATAGCATTTGGGACAGTTACAATGGGTTCAGTCAGTTACTGCGAAATAAAGAAAGTCCTTAAATAAGCTTTAAATAATGTCAAAATCTATATGTTATTTTATTAAAGTAAAAACATATAGTCCCACTTACAACTTGGCACATTTTTTCTCTATGAGCATAAAAGCAGAGAATAGGAAATCACAAGAAAAATTATATGAAAAATTAAATGATATTTTTTTATAAAATTCCTAAATCCTTTTGATTGAAAATTTTTTGCGGCTTACGCCATTGTTTTTTCTAAGAAAGCGGCAGCAAAGATGATGACTATTGAATTTTGATAATCCCGTGTGGTACAAGTAACTTATATCGTCTAATTTGTAAAAGGTATTAAACGCGTTCTACAAATTAGTTTCCCACGTTCCGGAATTAACCTCATGAGATTACATTTTTTTTAAAAAGGAAAAATAAATCATGGAATGTATCTTAGTTCGGAGCACGCGCTGATTTCTTGATTATATTTTTGACATTACTAATTTGGCCTTTTAGTAAAGACGCGCTTCCATTAAAATATTTTTTTTATTTTTGATCCTATTAAATTATTTTGCATATTCACTTAGAATCTCGAGCTTTTTTGGTTTTCCTACAATATTATGGTACGACTATATAGTGGCAATAATAGGTTTTCCCACTGTTATGTCCCAGATTCTGCCAAAGCCCAGAAATATCAATACGGTACCAATCAACTGAATTAGCCATATAGAACCAATAACATTAATTAGTGCAGTTCTGTGAGTTCGCTAATCAAACGAACAGGTTGAATGAATTTTTCACCGTTCCTATTTTTTAAATATGATTTCATTTTAAAATTAAAACTTTCCCTCTTATATGCATTTTTCAGTAAAATTTCATTTTTTGCAAAACTTCCAAATATTAATTTTCCGGAGCACGGAAATATTCATATTAAGAACTAAACTACTGCTTACTTTGCTACGCCAATTACTCATCAACCTACCCTCGTTAAATAAGAAAATTGCCATTTTCCACAACGTGCTGTGCTGTTTATTGCAAATTTGTTTGTGTTATGCATTTGTGCCTGCATTTTTTTTATGATAATTGATGAGGAAAATTGTGAAAAGCTCATTTCATTCGAGCATAAAGCGTGTTTTGAAAAATTATGCATTTTTTTGGCAGCATTTCATAAATCATGGCGATAATTGTTTGATGTAAATCAAATGGCTTTAGGCTGTTTGAATTTAACGATAATACCAAAATGTGCTTTCACACTCAGCAAGTGGCCAAATGGCAATCAACCAATCAGCCAAAGCAACTGATTTTGTTTTGGCCATTTAGTAAAAAAGTCTCCAAGTTTAGGGCTAGCAATTAAATACTCTAACCAAAAGCTATTAACGGCATTAGACATTGTGCTGCAATTAAGTTAGTACTAGAAGTAGTAGTTTTTGTTGTTGTTGTTGCTGCTGCAGCGAAGGAGCAATGACCACTTTACTAGCCATATAATCAACTGTTGCATGAACATGAGTTATTTGCCACGCAGCGTCAACGTATTTAAATCAATTACAAGCCGCAATTTGCGGCAACTTGTAGACTAAAAGATGCTGCAAGTCTAAGCCAAGTATTGGAGGTTGGCTTTAATCAAAAGCATGCGTTTGTATTACAGGTGGATGACATTCGGCCAACAACGAAGACGACGACGACGACGACTACGATGATGATGATGATCACCAAATAGACAACGAGGCTGGAAACGAGCTGGGCAACGACTACTATGAATACCAGATTCAGATTCAGCTCCAGCTTAAGCTCTAGAGCTCCTCCACATGATCGTGTTAAGTACGCGCGAATTAATGTGTTGCCAGAGTCACTACATCTTCAGATGCTGCAGTTGCAGTTGCCATTGTTGTTGTAGTTGTTGTTGCCACTCGTTGCCGTTGCCAACTAAATTGCAAGTTAAGAATTTAACAGCCAAAGCGCCGCCTGCCGCTGTTACCTGCCGCGTAATTTACGTCGATTTGATGTTGCCAACATAAATTTATCGCGTACACATTTGCTATTTGTTGTTGTCGCTATGAACATATACATATCGACTACAGTGAAAACTCTACATGTGCTACAACTTCAGCAAAACTGAGTTTGGTGTTATGGTATGTAGAAATTATCCAACTGGCCCTAAGTGGTTGTAATACCGGATCAAAGTTAAAAAGATGATTTCTTATCAAAGCGAGTTGCAACTTGGCCTATGCTCAATTTGGAGATTAAAGGTACGACTTTTTCTCACTATCTTCAATAACTCGGCCACTAAGAATGGATATTGAAGGAGCACATTCTCCACTGAGAGTCAAGTATAGCAGAAGAAGAGTTTATCATTTATATGGGTTCAATGCAATTTTTTGATACTATCGGTATTTTCTCATTCAGCAAAGATGTCAGGGAATTGTTCAAATGTAAAAATTATTCCCTTTTATTTGATATCATCTTTTTTTTTTTTTAGTTTATACAGTCTATAACCTGTATACTATCATTACGCTTCCAACGAAACCTTATTTATGAAACTATAATAAGCGGTTTGGAAAAAGGAGTGAACAGATACACAGGTCAAACAAATAATCCTTCTTTTGGCTTCTACGTAGTTGTCTAAATAGAAATATTAATATTAGTTCGTTCCAATGGTTAAAAAAAAAAAAACAAAGTTTTTATCTTATAAACTTAATAAAGCAAATTTGAAAAATATTTTAATCTATCCTCTTTTCTATTTCCTAGAAACAAAAGTTTATATTTCATACTTCTAACGCAGATACGGTCACACTTTCGACGTCTTATTTGAACTGCTATATTAAAAAAAATTTCTCACTGAACGTGATCATGCAACAATACATTAAACGGGTATCAAAAGTAGAATAGTAATATTTCAGTTGAGGCTGTTCCGATTTTAGATTGACTTAAAATTTGTCACTATATTGTGAAAAATATAAAAAGTTAAGTTTAACTAATTTTAACACAACCGAAATTGAAAGAGGTGATTAAAAGAGTAAGCGTATTGGTTTCACTGTAATAAGAACTGAAATTAAAATAATAAAACCCTAACTAACTCCCGGCATTATTACAAAGTGCAACTCAGTGATCAGCCCAGCTCTGGTTATATCGGGTTTTTGAATAAAGACGCTACCAAAGTAGACAGATAGGGACAGCAAACGACGCCATATTTTTTCCAGCTCTCTTGACATTTCTCTTCAGTAAGATTTGCCATTTCATCATGGAAAGATATACGATCCAACAACGAGTCGAAATTATTAAAATTTACTACCGAAATTCGGAATCAGTGGCCTCAGTGGACTTTAAGAGCGCTACGTCCAATTTAAAGTTGCCATAATTGTCCTGCCAGAACAACAATTGAGCGTCTAGTGGAAAAACTTGAATCCACAGGCACAGTACAAAATGTTCCCGTGCCAGTGAGACCAAAAAGTGCCCGTAGTGTCGAGAATATTGCTGCCGCTAGCGCATCAATTGAGGAAGACCAAAATCTCTCACACGTCGCTCTCAAGCGTTGGGCATCTCTGTGCCGTCGTTGTGGCGAATTTTGCGAAAAGATCTGGGCCTACATCCCTACAAGATCAAATTGACGCAAGAACTGAAGCCGCTTGACCACCAGAAGTATCGTATGTTCGTGAATTGGGTTGGGCAACAACTTGAAAATGATCCGAATTTTCATCGAAAAACATCTTCAGCGATGAGGCTTATTTCAGCAGAATGGCTTCGTCAATAAGCAAAATATGCGTTATTGGTCAGGCAGCAATCCACACGTACTCTATGAGTCACTATTGCATCCCGAAAAAATTACGATTTGGTGCGGTTTATGAGCCTGCGGCTACATTGGGCCGTACTTCTTCCGTGATGATCAAGACCAGCACGTTACTGAGAATGAGAATCGCTACCGCTCAATGGTAACCGACTATTCTTGGCCCGAATAGGATGATATGGACTTGGACAATATGTGGTTTCAATAGGACGACGCCACAAGCCACACAGTGAATGTTACAATCGATTTATGAAATCCAAGTTTGGTGAACTTGTTATCTCACTAAATGGCCCAGTCAATTGGTCGTGTGATTTGACGCCGTGAGACTATTTCCTGTGGGGCTACGTCAAGGCTATGGTTTATGCCAACAAGCCAGTGACGATTGATGTACTTCGTACGATTATCGAACTTGAAATTGCAGCAGTATCGGCCGATTTATGCTTGAAAACCGTCGAATATTGGGATCAACGTCTGGACTTCTGCAAGCGTGCCCTTGATGGCCATGCAAAAGAAATCGAGCTCCATACATAATGGCATCGAATGTAGTGTCACAGGAATAAAGAATTTTATTGATATCCAAAACCATTTTTGTTTTATTAAAAAAAAATTTTATAGCGCTCTTATTGAAAAACCCTGTAGTTAAATATAGTATTCAATGACGTTAAAAAAAAAAAATTATCAATCATATAAAAAATAAGTTTTTGGTTTTTTTAAATTATGCATTAAAAAATTTGCTGCAAAAATTAAATTTATGATTTGATTTGATTTTCGTCAGCTTCTTAAATTGGTGGCTTTGGGCATTTTGTACATCAATTAAAATGCAGTATATAGAAGCAGTTACTTACCTATAATTGCCCATTTTATTTAGATAAAATTTTTTGCTCTTACGACTCGAAAACGAAACGAAACGCATTAAACGATACCACGCACTTGTATACAATTTATTACACAAACTCATAAAAAACATATAAAAAAAAAATAAAAAAAATATTGAACTTTACACGTAGAATATACATATGTATATGAGATATACATATATAACAACAGCTTTGATTAAATTAAAATCAAAACAGTTTGCACTATGCACTTGTTATTACATACATAACTCTCACGAACACATACTTACACAAACACACACGCGCAGCGCACGAAACCCGAAACCCTTAACCCGCCCACGCACTTCGACTTATCACGAAAGACTAAATGCATCTAATGCGTAATGAGTGCAAAGAGCATGCGCAAGAGCAAAAGCTCCGCCAAATTCTAAAGAGAAAGCAAAATGGCCAAAAATTACACAAACAACTTGAGTGCATTTAGAGAGAATTTAAATATGACAGCTGCAACTGCGTTGAGTGATATTTAGATGAGCTAGAAATGGGCAATTAAAACTGTAAAAGCAGTTGAGTCATTTAGTTTGGTTCTGAACCTTTTTGCATTTGGGCAGTGGCTGTTTATTAGTGGATTAACAAGTGAGTGATATTTAAACGAGCTAGAATTAGGCAACTAAAACTTAAAAAAATGGGGTACAGTCGACAGTGGAATACCCTGTGCTTTTTCTCTCGGAAAAATTTTTTCTGCATATCCCTACTAAGAACTACTTTCTTCTCAGGAAATATGCGCACCAGCTGGTAAAGTTGGGTGCTTCTAGCTCTTCTAGTCTTCGTGATCTAGACGTTCAATCGGACGGACGGACGGGCGAACATGGCTCAATCGCTACCCGAGGTTATAATAAGCATTTTGGTAAAAAGGACTTGGGGTCTGCCGCGCCTTTTTCTATCCGTTACATACATGGCACAAATCTAGTTTGCCCTTTGTACTTTTAATTACAGGGTATAAAAATTAATTACAATTGGAAAGTTCTTAGTAGGAATATGCAGAACAATTTTTTCGAATGAAAAAGTACAGGGTATTTCATTGTCGGGCACCGCCTCGACTGTACCACATTTTTATTTTTATATGGGCTTATATAAATCAATCGATTTATATTGCCAGCCTGATGGTAAAGGCCAAGGAATGAGCAATAGTAAGAACTGGTTTAATTTACCATTAGATAAGAGGTCGTACCGCAAGGCGAGAAAAATAGATATTCAGAGGCCAAGAAATATTTACAATAGGCTAGAATTCATTTAGAATAGTAGCCGACAGATTTAAGAAGCATTTGAGAAATTTGGGTAACACGGGCTTTAATTTTTATTGAGTATAATTTCCTAGCCAAAATAATGACCTAGAATGTCAATGCTTGAAACCACAAGTAAAAAGGTAAAATAATTTTCTAACTTTTTTTGTCTGTCGCCCCTGGGCGGGGCATGAAAATGCCAGTGATACTTTGGGGAATCGAAATACCGACAATTGCGTGGAAAAGTGAGTAGGCTACCGATGCACTATGGGAGAAAGGACCAATTTAACTGACCTAAGCCCATTTTTTAAGGTTATTAAGTAATTGCATTAAATTTAGTCATTTGCCCACAATGCGATGTTATAAGGTATAAGTTCGTTCAAATATCTTTTACGAGCAAAAAGAGGCTTGGCAGACCCCATTAAGTAAGTTCTCGATTACCATTACCAACAGGGCCTGACCATGGCTCGACTTACCCTATGAACAGAGTGACTCATACAGAAAATTTCTAAGTGAGCTTAAGATCTTGCATAATCGGGAACAAATCCGAACTATTTTAACACAGTGTATTCCAAAGTTGAACATGCAAGACTATTGCTTTATCTTGGTTTGGTGGTATTTTATATCCCTCTATTATATAAAAAAGCTTTTTTTCTCATTTTTTTGAAAGTGTCGAACATGTTGTGTGTATAATTTATATAGTCCTCATTAAATATTAAATACATTTACTTATTTAAAAAAACTATTTGACTAAGAATTGATTCACTTGAAAAGGATAAGCAGAAGGAAATTCCCTCTTGACGGGGTTGCCATGAACGCCGCCTTGATTTTTTTGTTATCGTGTCACCTATTGATCATGTCGTTTGAAAATAAAAAGGTGTTCTCTTGCATGAAAAAGATGACGATTCAAAGATTAGAGATAAAAAAATTAAGCATCTTGTGATGGCTGAACTTCTTCTCCGGCTTGAATACTTATGAAAGTCATTTGGCCAAACTTGGCATATTAACACAACCTATCATAGAGATCTATAATTTATGTTTGTATTCCATAGAAGTCGCTACTTATGCAGGACACTTCCGTTGCACGCTTTCACTTAAATTTAGTGAAATTTATTAAAAACATTTAAATACTCCTGATAATGAAAATAACAAGTTACAAAATTCAGAAAAAATGCTCTTAGTCCCTCTATAAACCCAATCTAATCATCTTTAGCGAATTAATTATAGGCAAGTTGCACTGTAGGACTTACTCGTAGATGATGATGCGACTTCTGCTTCGTTGTTGGTGGCTCTGCTGCTGCTTTGGTTTCGTTTTTGTTTTTGTTTCTATTTTGCAGCGGCACAAAAATGTCGCAATACAATAATGAAAAAGCAAGAAAAATCATGTTGGTATGCGGTCGATTGATCTTCGTCGTCGTCGTCGCCTTCGTCTTTGGAGTAGTCAGTGCCCTCGTCTGGTTGTCTTTGGATATTTTCCTGATTTCTTGGTTAGTTCGTTTTCACTGCTAGAAACATATATGTACGTTGTTTCTAAGCGCGATTTGGTTTTTATTGACTGTCAGTTGGTTGGTTTGGATCGTTTGGTTTTCTGGTTGGTTAGGTGGCATGTGTGAAGAGGCGCAGATGATGATGCTGCAAGTCTTTGAAGAGGCGCCTGCGTGAGTGCGGCAGCAAAATATGAAATATTGTCTCCTTGGTGTTTGTTGTTGTTGTTGTTGCTGGTGTTGCATATTGCAGCAGGCATGACATGTTGGAGCAGGAAGTCGTTTGCCACATTTATGAGTTACGCTGCGCCTGCCTCTAAGTGCGTATATGTGTGCGAACGAGCGTGTTGCAACATCGTGCCACATGCAATGTTGCCTTTATCATTGCCACTTGTTGCTGCAAAAATGCACAACAACTAGTTTTGCATCTTAGGAACTTGACTAAATGATGTCATTAGTGACCACCAAAGGTAAACACTTGAGACAACATTAACAACAAAGGTAGAGTATAGAACCATAGAATTAAGAAATTAAGTGGCAACATTTAGCGGCCGGCGTGCAACATGCTTCTTTACATTACATTGCAACATGTTGCTGGCGGCATTTATGGCTTTAAATTGTTGCCACCGCTTGCGGGCAACACGCTCAAGCTAATTGTAAATGGAGCAACAATTCAAAGCAGTGTCGGATTCTGTATATAATTTCGGAGGGGACTTAAAAAAGTGTAATGGGAAGGAGTGCCCTAGGATCACAGCTGGGCTTAAAGCTAGTGTAATAACCATAACACTAAGACCTTCTAGACCTCGTAAGCCCAACCTATTCTGATGTCCCTGGAGCATGCAATATTTAGAGATATTTCTGGTAAAGAGATTTTCTTGCTCTTTTGGCGCGGTCCTTGTGATCATCTCGTCCACAAAAGTAAGCAGATTTCCTTTACCAGTCTAAGTTTGAGTCTGAATCTGAGTTGTAAAAATCTGAGTAATTTTGAAATGGGGTCCGAGCCTCCAGAAGCCTCCACTTGGAGCCGCACCTGGCTTAACCACAACACAGCTACAAACAAAATTGCCCTGGAATTTTGTACAGCAAAAAAGTTATGGTTTTTGGCCAAAGGCTCAAACATAATGACGTAACCGCCGAAGAAGCGTTAAATTCAAAAATTTGATGTTGCAGTTGGTTCAATTATATTGCAACAGCGTAGTCCGTTTGGGCCAGGCCTAATTATAATGCACTTGCAATTGACAATTGTTATATATGCCATGCCAGGCGGAATGATTTATGTTTAGAGCCATTTAAAGTTCGGCGGCGGCACCATAAACAAATTGTCGCCAAGCTCTCTAAATGGCCATGCTTCTGAGCTGCCATGAAATTGAGTTGTAATTCAATTGCAATACAACAGTGGCAACAATAAATACTACAACAGGATACATGGCTAGCAACCCAAAGAAATGTTCGGCACATGGCAATTTTTGGCCATCTCGAAATTTATTGGTTCGCATTTCACAATTAAACACGGATCAGGCTTACACGGCTACGACCTGGTCGTTCATTAGTTGAAATTGGCTTATATGGCTTTTTGGCATTAGACCATGACGTTACAACTTTGTTACCATTTCAAACAAATTTAACATTTGTTTTATTCATTGCAAATATTGTATATGTCAAAAGTGGCCACCAACAAGTGCGACGGCTGCCATTTTGGTTTGTTTTTTGATAATTTACAACATAGTATAATATTTTTTTCTGATATTTTGTGGCATGTACAATTTTAACTTGAAAACTTGTCTGAACGAAAACCCCAGCAGCTAACGTGTAATAACTAAATTAAATTTGCCGAAAGCAGGGACGTTGCAAAAGGGGTGCACGGGAGTCCAGCTGCACCCAAAGCCAAATTTTGGGACACGCTGCTCTAGCGAATTTGAAAGATTTCATCAATGCTATCCAGTGGCGGATGTAAAAGGCCCAGTGGGCAAAATTTCTTCAGGGACCCCTCACCCAACCTTCTCTTCTTTCTCTTCCATGTTTTTGAAGGATTCAGGTTTGAGAATTCCGAAAAGTGAATTTATCTCATCAAAACCTTTGGCCCTTTCTTGTAATTCACTGCACATTCTGTCCGGAACTTCAAAGTACCCATTGCGATGTTTCGTTGCCACATCCAGAGAACTGTCTTCTGCTTTCTCGCCTGACATTTTTTTCGCTCGTCGTTGTCTAATGATCGGAAAATCCGGATTCTCCCATCCCATCTTTTCCCATTGAGATTTAGCTTTCGAAACGAAAGAATCACACTTGCTCTCCTCACTCAAGTTTTCAAGTTCTTCATTACATATTTGCGACAATTTTGGGCGATCAAAAGATCAACTTCTTTTTTCTGTAATTGCACTTCAGCAATGTCAATGAATGATAGGACTGAATGCCACCATGTCAGGTTTAGTTAAAATAGCCAATTGATCGCCGAAACTAGTGAAAGATTTTGTATTTTGAGACAGATTTTTGCTTTCTTCCAAAAGGTTTTCCCATCGCCGATAAGACTGCGAGAAGTAGTTGAAAATTCGCTGTAATGTTGCGAAAAACAGTTTGATTGAAGGGCTGGCGAATTTTTAAGCTGCATGATATAGAACCAGGTTGAGTTGATGCGCTGTACAATGGATGTAAGGAACGAAGGCCTTCTTTTCAACATATCTTCTGATAAGTGCTTGTAATCCGTTCAGCTCTCCTGGCATAACATGCCCGCCGTCGAAAGCTTAATTACATAGATGAATTTTTTCGAATAGAAATTTTTTCAAACAAGACCCCAATAATATCATGAGAAATCGAGACAGCATCCCGTTTTATGATTCGAATGAAACATAATAAACGTTCTTTGATTTGGCAAAAAAATAAATCGAAGGTGCAACTTTCAGCAAGAGGGGCCCTGAAAGCCTTACGTCGGGGGGGCCCAGTGGGCAAGCGCGCTTTTGCCCACCTGTTAAATCCGCCACTGCTATCAATAAAAAAAAAAAATATAATGAACCGTTTTTGTCTGAAAATGTACTCATATTAATATAGGCTAATTTAAAGATCCACAATTGGCTTTATTCAACAAAATACGTACCCGTATTTGTGATATTACCCTCAACTTTTTTTCCAAAATTTTCCATCCACCTGACGCCATGATTTTCTATTTTAAGCTTGATATTAAATAAGTTAAGTAGGTAGCTAAGATAGTAGCTGCGATCATCCAAAAACCATGAGATTTATTGAGAGCCTAAGATTAGGTTAGGTTGAGTAATTTTAAAATTAATTTGCGTATTTATTTTTGAACAACATTTTTTATAGTTTCAACGCTTACTTTGTTGCAAGTGCGTCCTCCGAAATAGCTTCAATGAGGCGGTCCGAAATGATCCTGCTCTATAAACAGCTTAGGATATACTTATTATTAAGGAACTCTGCATACTCCCAAGAAAATAAACGAAAAGCTTCGAAATTAACTGGAGATCTGTAAGCCATGGTACGAAAAATTATTCAAGGTCTTTCTATCAAATTGGGAAGATGGAAAACCATCTGGTGCTATTTTCATTGCTTAAGTTCCCTAAGCCCACTATCTCACAATAAGACCCACTTCATTTGCTATGTTATCTTGTATTTTGCCAGGATTTTTTGTTTTAACTATAACTGCTACAAATTTTCAGTAGTAATATAATAATAGAACGCATACTTCCTAGCTCCTAAGGTCATGAAGAAAAATGGCGGACGTAAAGTCGGGCGCGGACGACTTTAGGATACCCTGTACCACTAGCTTGTAATAAAGTCCGATTTCTTCACAAAAAAACCAAAAACAGAAGAATTTTTAAGCAAAAATTTTTTTTTGACCGATCGTTCCTATGGGAGCTATATGATATAGTCAACCGATTTCAATAAAATTTGACACAGTGCTTAAATACCTTAAAAAAGATATGAATGCCAAATTTATTTCAAATATCTTTACAAACAAACAAAACACATCGAATTTTGTATAAAAAACGTGTTTTTGGACCGAATGGTCCTATGGGAGCTATATGATCTAGTCAAACGATTTGGATTAAATTTGGTACAGTGCTTAGGAACTCTAAAATACTCACGAATATCAAATTTGGTCCCAATATCTTAACAAACAAACGAAACACAACAAATTTTGTTAAAAAATCGATTTTTTGGAAGATCGGACCTATGGGAGCAATATGATATAGTCAACCGATTTTGTTCAAATTTGGCACATTGCTTAAGTGGTCTAAAAAATTTCCAAACGCCAAATCTGGTTAGGATATCTTTATTAAAAAACGAAATATAGCGAATTTTTCTTTAAAAAAGTTATTTTGGCCGATCGGTCCTATGGGAGCTATATGATATAGTCAACCGATTTCGATCAAATTTGGTACAGTGATTGGGAACTATAAAAAACTTTCGATCACCAAATTTCGTTAAAATATCTTCATAAACAAACGAATTATTCATCTAAAACGCTTTTTTTTGTCGAGGTCGTCTCAAACACCCCCATGGGAGCTATATAATTTATTCCCGATATCAAAAAAATAAAATAAACTTGCCTCCTATGGAATAATATGGGATCTAATGTGAAAGTTTGGTAACTCTAGCTCTTACCATCTCTGAGATCTAGGCGTTCACACGGACGGACGGACGGACGGACGGACAGACGGACAGACGGACGGACGGACAGACGGACAGACGGACATGGGTATATCGACTTCTCTATTCACCCTGATCATATTTTAGGTAACTTTGGGGTGTCTCCGACGTCTCCTTCTATATGTTACATACATTTTCGGCTTGCACAAACTTAATATACCCTTAGTACCATATGGTACAGGGTATAAATATTCTCCAGCATACAGTATTTGATTTCCTTCTAGCAGTCCTATAGGGTATACAAATACTTAAAAATTCGCCAAATCTCAATGCTTGATATATATTTTTACTAGTTTGAACGCTAATGGCCAAAACAATTCGCTTGAAAACAACAAAAAGCTCTTTTTTTTAAGAGGCCCATCAGCGATTTACAAGGCTTCAAAAAATTAGCAGCTGGAACTTTGTAAGTCATTTCAAACCCAATTATAATGGCACATAAAATTGTAATTAAACTTAAGCTAGTTTTATTTTTACAGGCCCAGTTAGGCTGCTCTTTATCTATAATTAAAAACTCAAAGCTATGTGTTGGCTTGTTTTGAATCAATAAAAAAAAGAGCTTCTATCATAAAACGAATGACGTCCAGGCGTTGTTGGGACCACCCCAAACTGCCCAAAACCAGAGGCCTAGGCTGGATTTTTTATTTTGAAAAAGAAAATATCATTGTCAAATGTGCTTTTAATTGATGCGGACAGCAAGTACATATTGGACAGTTGCCTGGACATTTGAGCTGGCCAACAAATGACAGCTTGTAAGCCTGGCCAACAGTGCGGCAGCAGGTTAGTTGGTTTGTGGCTTGGCTGCATCTGACAAGCCCGCATTAGCAATAAAATATCTAATTGGCGTCTTTTCGAGCAGTAGCCCAAGTTGTTGCCAACAAGAAATGAAAATTTCATTTATGGCCTGGCCAAAACGTAATCGAGACTACAAAATGACTTTTGTTTTGAGATTTGCTTTTGCAATTGTTACCATGTGTTATTGTTGTTGTTGCTATAAGCCGGCTCGTGTGTGGCTTGTTACATTTTAAGGCGTGATTTATGCTTCAAACTAAATTTATTTCGTTTTTAATGAGTAATTTACACAAAATTGCATTAATTTGAGCGATTTCGTTGTCATGTGCAACTGAGATCCAAAGAAGGGGGGAAACGCGTCAGAATCGAGCAACAGCCTCCGACTGTGAGACAAGCAACAATACCAACAACAACAACAAAAACAACAAAACCAAAGACAACGACAAGCCATGGCAAATTTCTGACATTTCCGTGATTTATGTTGCTTTTTTGATCAAATTGATTTCTCAAATTGTAAAACAAAATCAAAATCAAATCTTTTACCAGCATTAAAAAATAATGTAATACATAAAATATAATATGATATGGGACATCATATACTCTTTTGACTATAGCTTGTTACATAGAATCAATGTGGTAATATATGTAACAAATAAAAGATGGAGTTCAACATAACATCCTTAATTTTGGAGTCTATATCAGCTGGGGCTACAAGATTTTCTGGCTGAATCAAGCATTATATACGCTGTACGTTCAATGCTTGTTATAATTATGCTAAAACTTAAAAAAAAAAAATATTTGGTATGTGAGCCTAATAAACTATAAATGTTAACTTAATTAGCATAGCATATAAGATAGTAGCAGGACAAGGTGCGGGAAAATGCCCCCTGCGTTTTTCGAAAGTGAATAATGTAGTTCGATGCAAAAAAAAGTTTATTTCAAAACTTGAATTTTTAAACTTATTATTATTGGGTGAATAAGTGTACTGCAACCCAGGTGGGTCTTTTGTACCCCCTTCATGGCGTAGAGCTCTCCCAAAATTCCTAAGGCCTGCATGTATTGCAGTATCTTGTTTGGACTTATAGTAACAACGGTCTCCTGTGGGAGAACGTACATGACCAGGAGCTTGTTTCTTTAACCGGCGAGTGCCATACATTCACATAATATATGCAAAGAAATTTCTTACTCTATGCTACAGAAGCGGCATAGTTCACTATCCATTATGCCAATTTTGTTTAAGTGGCTGCGGAGCCTATAATGTCCCGGCAGAAGGCCCGTCATGATTCTCTCGGTGTTCTTCCCGTGCATTATCATGACTTTGAACCTCTTACGGCTGTTGTTGGAGAGGAGGGTTTTTGACTATTTCAACCCTGATATCTGCGCCCAGTGAAGCAGTCATTTTTTATTCCCCTCTATTCTCAGTAGGTCCCGTTCCACGTGGTTACCAATCCCACAGTGTGGTTCAGGACCGATAAGCGGTGTTGCTGCACCGGTTCTTGCAAGTTTATCTGCTAGCTCATTCCCAGGAATATTGTTGTGTCCTGGAGCCCATTCAATCGTAATCTTGTTCCTGGATCCCAAATTATCCAGAGACGTTCCCACTTTTTTAACTAGCCATAATGTGATCTTGGCTTTTCTTAATGCCTTTGTTGCTTCTTCACTATCTGACAGGATGGAAATATCCTTTTCATGGTAGTTCTTTTGCAGATTGAATTCTGTGCATCTTCCAATAGCACAGATTTCATCTTGGAAAATGCCGGTGTGTCTGCCTAGAGGTTCATAATATTTGTTCCTGGGTCCTGATCAGTGAATGCTCCGTCTGTGTACCACTTTATTGTATGTGGTTTCATAAGGTGAACTGCTGCAAGAGATGTCCAAGCCTCTTTTGTGCTGAGTTTGGTATCAAAATATTAATTGAACCTGTACTCAGCTGGCATCTCATTCATTAGCTGCAGAAGCATAGGCATATCCTTTGCTAGATCTGCAGCATCTTTCTTGGTGAAGTCGTACCCTAGCCACATATCCACAGCGATATGTAGCGGTGAGATTTCCATTTTCTGAATTTTTTCTCTGGTCGTGCTAAGGCACGTTCAGCTACCCCAGGCTATGGTCCCATACGATAGCATGGGTCTGACAACCATGAGGTATAGCCATCATAATATTCGTGGTGATGTGCCTCACGACTTCCCGGCAATACTTCTACACGTAAAGAGAGCTCTTGAGCACTTATTTATCGTAGACTCAAGTAGATACTTGAAGTTAAGCTTGGAGTCAAAGGTCACTCCGAGATACCTGACTTCTTGGCACGTTTCTATACTGCATACCGATTTCATTCTTCTAAATTTATACCTCCTTGTGAAGGGTTCTGTTGCCAAGGACAGTCTTGGCTGGGTTGAGACTCAGGCCTGTCTTCGTTTCTTCATTCTTGCCTCTTGCTATGACGAAGTCATCAGCATAGCCTTGACATAGTATGCCTCTGCTTGTTAGTCTCTCCAATAGTTTATCTATTATTAGGCACTATAAGAGGGGTGATAGTCCTTGAGGACTGTTAGGCTGTAGCCTAACTGGATGTTAGCACTGAAGCTAGTTTTTAACCTTAATGCGGCTTCATTAAAAAAAACGTGTTTTTAGTTTTTATTTGAACTTCCGAATATTTTTGAACCAATTTAAAAAATATATATTTAATTAATTAAATATTTAATTTTTTTTACTAACACATTCTCTAATTAGATTAGAGAATATGGATTTTTATTTTTTAAGTATCTTCCTTAAAAATGTCAATCACCATTTTCTATACGTTCTTTATTTGGTGTAATATGAATCATAAAATAAATAAATCAAAAATTTCTTAGTTTTTTTTTTTTAATTTTTAAAAAAAAATTCCAAATACGTTAAAAATTATTATTAATTTTTACAATATGTAAAAGGATACATACTTCTGGTTATACGATGTTAAAAATGTATTTATTTTGTAGGTAATATAATATTTCCCCTAATTCAAAAGCAATCATAAATTTGTTGCCTTAATAAATACTTCATTTATAACTTACAATACTAAAATTTTTTTTTTAAATTTTTTTTAATTATTCATGCGTTTTATTTTTTTATTTTCGGTAGGCAAATAAATGCTCTATATTGTTCGCATATTCTTTTGACATCAGTCTTAATTCCTCAAAAACTTGAAAAGAGTTCTAAAATTAAAAAAAAAAACGAACTATTTTTTATTATGTTTGATTTTATTAAAATCTTTTCATAATATAAATGTTCATTTAGCATTAATTTAAAAATACTTTAAAATCTCCATTTATTTTTTTCGGATCCTCGAGAAATGATTTGCTTAACTTTTTAAATTTATATTTATTTATTTATATTATAAACTAAATGGTACTTAAATGATTTTTTGCTGCAAAATCCATGAGTTAATTTCAATTTGATTTGACACAAGGGATTTTTTGTTCATAACATAAAGTGACACTCAAAAACCCAAAACTGTTGCCAATTAAGCGCCTTACGCACTAACGCATTTTAATTAAAGAGCTGTGCAGCCGCCCGATGGTGCAACAATTTCCATATGAAGATCCAATCCATAAACGGTCCAACCAGATTGGCAACAGCAACGGCGTTTTAAATATCACACAAGCCATGTGAAATTATCTTAACCGAGTTGGGGAGTGCTGCCTTAAATGACAAGCGCAGATCAAACTCCAAAGCAGCCGATGAAAATAGTTATAGAGATTGAGATGATTTAGTGCCGGACCCCGTCGCGTCAGAGTGCCCATAAATGCCAATGTCTGAATTAATATGTGTGTCTTAATGAGAAGCCGCGGTCGACCAACACGGTGCGTTGGTATTTTTGGAATTTTTACAACACTGGCTGAACAACTGGAAAAGCTAATCAAACAACTCAACGATATGTAGCTAGTGATGAACGGGCTAAACAATGTCACGTCGTGATCTTGACAACTTTAGAAGTTTGTGGGTAAGTGGTTTGGGTAAGGATACTGTGTATTGGAGCACTCTAATTTTTGTATATAAAGATTTTTCATATTATTTTTTATTTTCAATTTTTGTAAATTAATTGCAATTGTTTTAAAAAAAAAGTTATTAGCGGTATAGGACTTTTTGTCAAAATCATGTAGCACCACATTCAGCAAAGCACTTTACATGCTAAGAAAATAGTTAAAATATTTTAATATCATTATTATTTTATTTCTTAACCGTTTTGAGATATCACTTTCATATCTTAATTTTTTAAATTAATTCAAATCACATTCACTTTAATAATTTCGGTGTTATGGTTTTCAAAACAGAATTAATTTTCCATGGAAAATTGGAATGGAAACTACTTATATACTACGTAAAAGCAGTTTCGACTTAAAAATTAAACTTCCTGTGATAAAGTATGCATAAATATACTTATTTTCTTAAAAAAGAATACAGGGTATCCGTCGGGGGTACTACCTTAATTGTACTACTTTTTTTTTAATTGTTCTCAAATAACATTTTTTGTATTTTTAAAAAATATTTAGAAATGTATAAATATTTCAAATATATATTTCACTAGCTGACCTGAGAACTTCGTACCGCCTAACAGTCGATTCTTTAATTTCAATTAATCAATCTTCAATTAAAGGTTGGATCTGTTCCAATCTTCAATGAAAGGTTGATTCAACCGGCAATCCTGGCAAATCAAGTGAGATTTAAAGTTCCGGTGGATAGTTCACGACATCAAATTCATTAGTTGCCGTATCAACTGATTTATTTGTCCTCATTTCGCCAGGAATGTCATCTTGAATTTTAAAATTCATTTACATCAGTGTTTTTGGCAGCCAGTATGAGCTAGAGCAATTATGTTAGGGGTGGGACAACCCTTATCACTTAGGGGTATGAAAAATAAATTTTGGCCGATTCTCAGACCTACCCAATAGGCACACAAAATTTCATGAGGAGTATGGTAACTAACATTGTGACACGAGAATTTTATATATAAGAAAGATTATACTTATTTATTGTGCTAAAAACTTTATAGCTTTATAATCATTCGATACATTATTTAAAAAATTTATATTTTACTTAATTTTCTACAGTTTAGCCAAAAAATATACAATCAAATTCAATTTTTTTTTATGTAATGTTTGTGATCTTTCTTAAATGACGCTCACGCTACCATCTCTAGCTTGTACAGATAAAAGTGTTGGTGGCGTATACTTAATGCATTTTCGAAGCAGTTGAAGAAATTACAGTAGCCGCCATGATTTATAGTTGTTGTGAATTAAGAAATTAAAATATTTTTATGGCTATGGCAGTCATGGCCAGTCTAGCTGCTGTAATTTTTTTCTTTTTTTTTTCTTTTTTCTTGTCTTTGTATATTTCCTTGAGCATCGAGCATTAATTGCCAAAATGTTGATAAGATTATTTTTTGCACATGAACACCCCCATAAGCCGGTAACAAGCCAACGGCATGCCAAGTACCTGTGTATTAAGTTTTCTTAATTAAAATTTGTTGCATGCTGGAATAGGCAAGGAAAATGTTGCAAGCAATTTGTTGCAGCATTGTTGGAAAATAAATGTGACTTTGTAATTGCTTGTGTAAGCTTTAAGTCACGTTAAGTCAATTAAGAGAAATTAAATTTTGGTTGCAGTGGAATTATATTTAGGAAACGTTATGCGAGAATCAAGTGAAGTTGTAAGTTGTTTGAGCTCTTGCACAACTCTGTTAGTAATACCTTCCACTAATCGATGAGGTCAAGGATATTAAAGATTTTTGTAATGTATAGTATTTTACAGACATAAGAGGCTTGGTATACTTAAGTATTTATTTATTTAAGTACCTCTCTGCAAAATAGATCAGCATTAGCAGTGAAGTTCATTTGATCATTTTTAATATGGATATACTTTCAACTTTTATGTATACCATGTTTTTTTAGGATTTATTATTTGCAAACTGTCTGTTGACATTTAACAAATTTGGTTATATTATAAAAATAGCAGGACTGGTGGCGCTCCAGTGAGCAACGCCAATTTGTATTATCTAAATGTTATATATTATTTATTACATTATTGTTTGTATTAACTAAATGTTATATATTATTTATTATATTATTGTTTTAAACTCTATAAGGAAGATCGAGTACATGAAATCTTTTTAGACGCCTAGCATCTCTGCGATTGTCTAATAGGATTAAGGCTAATGAGTTTTCTTGGCAGTTTAGTCTATTTACGAGGTGTGTTCAAAAAATAATGTGACTTTTTAAATTTCGCGGGCCACGTATTTTCGAGTATCGATTTTTTTTGTTTTGTTGTGTTGGTACACTCTTCCCGAACATCTGTACCAAATTTCAAGTGAATGGCATTTTCCAGCTCGTTGCTTAATTTCTTCTTTAACTAGTATAATATTGAAGTCTTTGTGAATTTCAGAATTACTGACAAACCGGGAGCTCTGATTGCTTCTAAGTATAGTCGATTGGTACCGTTGGAGGATTTCGATATTTGACGTACTTGCTGTTCCCCAAAGTTGCATTGCATATGTCCATACTTAATGTATACCATCGAAGAAAAAGATGGCGTACGTTAAAGTCCTACCTTATAACCACCACATTGCAATTGAATACGATATATTGCTTAAAAGCTCAAAGTAAAACAATTTTTTCACAAATTTGGTTAAGGTAACTAACAAAAGTAGAATTTGGCACCAAACACTTTTTTTGACCGATCAGACTATGATATAGTCATATATATAGTAGTATAGTATAGTATCGACTTCTCTAGTTACCCTGATCATACTTTAGGTAACCTTGGCGGTTTCCAACGTCTCCTTCTGCATATTACATACATTTTTGACTTGCCCTTTGTACCATGGGGTACAGGGAATACAAATATAAAATGAAGATGTCCATTCCTCATCAATGTGGCGTGACTATTTTGTTGTAATTCTCTTATCAACTAAATATCTTGATTGCTCAACTAACTAAAGTTTTAGGTCAGCCATAGCCTGTGTTCCTATGCCTCTCCAGATCTGCATTTCCATAAGCAGATTTTTATGACTACAAAACTTAGCTTTTAGAAGTTATCTTAATTTCAAATAATTTAAAAAGCTGTTCTTTTAAATTGTTTCATAATATTTTTAATCTGATTAATAACACGGTGCTACAGTGATTTAGCAGTTTTCAAGCGACCTAGTGTACGTTGTAGGTCTTGACGAGTACATCACGATAATGGGTTTCAAAATTGTCTAACACCCCGAAATTTTCAAGTTATTATACCGCGGATTAGAGAAGTCGATATACCCAAGTCCGTCTGTCTGTCCGTTTGTCCGTTTGAAAGCCTGATCTCTGAGATGGTAAGAGCTAGAGTAACCAAACTTTCACTTTAGATCCCATATTATTCCATAGGAGACAAGTTTATTTTATTTTTTTGATATCGGGGTTAAATTATATAGCTTCCATAGGGGTGTTTCAGACGACCTCGAAAAAAATGTTTTAGATGAATAATTCGTTTGTTTCTGAAGATATCATAACCAAAAGGTTCAAACGTTTTTAATAGTTCCCAAGCACTGTACCAAATTTGAACAAAATCAGTTAACTATTTCATATAACTCCCATAGGGCCGATATTCCGAAAAATTTGGTATTCGTAAGTTTTTTATAGTTGCTAAGCACTGTACTAAATGTAATCAAAATCGGTTGACTATATCATATAGCTCCCATAGGAGGAATCGGTCCAAAAAAAACGTATTTTATACAAAATTCGTTGTGTTTGGTTTTTTTGTAAAGATATTTGAACTAAATTCGGTATTCCGATCTTTTTAAGGTATGAAAGCACTGTGTTAAATTTGATCGAAATCGGTTGACTATATCATATAGCTCCCATAGGATCGATCGGTCAAAAACAACATTTTTGCTTAAAAATTCTTCTGTTTTTGGTTTTTAATGAAGGAACCAGATTTTATTGCAATCTAGTGATACAGGATATCCCAAGTCGTCCGCGCCTGAATTTAGGTACGCCATTTGTCTTTTCAACTAGTCTGAATCATTTAATATTTTAGAACTCGCAAAACGTTTACAATTATTGCACATTGATTGGGCTCACAAACAATCCTGCCTGTTTGAGATTTTATACTGGGTAACAGCCGCATTAGATACCTTCACTATATAAAATAGATATTTGTAATGTAATTTTTCTAAGCTGGTTATAGTTTTATTTTTTTTTTAAGGTAACCTCTTTTCCTTACATAAAATAAAAATATAACAAAATGAATTGAATTGCTGCACATCTACTAATTACAAATTGAGTAACGAAATGTTTCGAAATCAAAATTTATGGCACCAGAATGCCACAACTAGTACATGCTGCAAGATGAACTGGTGCCCATCACTGGACACATGCAGCGTATTTGTCTTTGATTGCATTCCCAAATTGGCAATAAATAAACACTAAAATGCGTAGAACAAGCTCGTTAAATGATTTATTATACTCTGTAGCTAATAAATACAGGTTGTATGGAATTGTTGGAAAATATGTTTTAGTATTACCTCACATTAAATACAAAAGTCATAGCAATACTATTTATTCTTCAAATATAATTTAAGGCAATTGAAAGTTTAGTAAAGATAATAATAATAATTTAAAATATCTTAAGTGCACACACCGCATTAGCACGAAACATCTGCTAAATACATTTTTTTCTCATAAGGAATAAAGATTAAAGAGGAAATTATTTTAAAAAATTTACTAAATGTTTAATCAATTTCTTATGTTCACCCGATCATTGTGACAGAGTAGGCGTTTTTATCCAGGTTTTATTCACAAAAAAGAGCATAAACACTTCGGATTTTAACTTTAATCTTGCCTTTTATATTTATATAGATAATTATTACAAAAATATAACTAACGGTTACACTGCTAATGAAGTGTTTAAAAAGTTCGCAATCATAAATCTTCGGCAATTGCAACACAGTATTGACAAGTGGCTCAAAGTTCTGTCAAAGCTTGTCCCAGAGCTTTAAGCACAGCAGCGTCTTATTAAGTTTTGGACAATTCGCATTTGTTTCGCTTTCGTTTGTCAAAGGTTAGACGACATATTAAACTGATTATCAGCATTTCGAAGAAGACAAGAATTATTATTTGTGTTTCAATATAGTAAATATGTGGTTTTTGTTTTTGGTGCTGCTCCTGCCCAACCAACAGTTTATACAAGCAGCTAGTTTCTGCACCAAATCAGATCAATGTGCCATAGAAAATGATTCCTCGAAGCCGCCTCCAGCACAGGCGCGCTATGATCACACGCGTATATATCACGTCGAGCTGTCTAGCTTGTCGCAAGTGCAATTGTTTCAGGCTCTGGAACAACAAAGCGACTCGCTATCGTTTATGGGTCATGCACGCGTGCCGGGCCAAAAGTTAACCATCATGGTGACGGCTTCCAAAGTGGCCGATTTTGATGACCTGCTGCACAGCTATAATGTGACCCATCGCATACTCAGCTACAACTTTCAAACGCAAATCGATGCCAACTACAGGGAGGTGCTGCCGGTGTCCACGCCCGTAGAGCATTTCAACTGGCAGCATTATTTTCAGCTAGACAGCATTTATGCCTGGCTAGAACATTTGGCTGCCCAACAGACGAATATTGTCACGCTGCTGGACATGGGCAACAGCACACAGGGTGTGCCTATTAAGGGAGTGCGCATAGCACACCCAGACGCTGCAGCTAATAAAACTAGCATCTTTGTGGAAAGCGGCATACATGCCAGAGAATGGATTGCTCCTGCCACGGCCACCTATTTTATTAATGAACTGCTACACTCCCAGGATGTAGCTGTGCAACAACTAGCGCGCTCTTATAACTGGCTCATCTTTCCCAGCGTAAATCCCGATGGATATAAATACAGCTTTACAGGTGATCGCATGTGGCGCAAAAATCGCGCACTTTTTGGCATTTGTCGCGGTGTAGACTTAAATCGCAACTATCCTATGAGCTGGAATACTACCGGTACCAGCGGTGATCCTTGTCGCTATGATTACTCAGGTCCTAGTGCTGCCAGCGAAGTAGAAACACAGCGGCTTATAGAATTTCTCAAGCAACGCGTAGAAACAGAACGCATACGCAGCTACATAGCACTGCACTCCTACTCTCAACTCATTATGTTTCCCTATGGCTCCACGCCGGAACGTGTTGAAAACTATGACGATCTGCAAGCCATTGGACAGTTAGCAGCAGCACGTATCAAATCGCTAACAGGTCGCATCTATAAAAGCGGCAGCATCTATGAAACTATTTATCCATCTAGCGGTGGTTCTAAGGATTGGGCACATAGTGTGCTTAAATTACCCATAACCTTTACTTTCGAGCTACGCGGCCCGCCCGATAGCGAGGATCTTTTCATATTACCTGCCTATGAGATACAGCCCACGGCCAGTGAGGCCTTTGCCGCCGTGCAGACCATTGTGGAGGAGGCAGCTAAACGCGGCTACTACAAGTAGGTGCAATCATCATGCCCACAGCTGCATATTTTGTAATACCTGCTAATAATGATAATAATAATGATGATGTTGTGCTGCTGATAATGATAAATGTTGTCTGACAGTTCACATGAAAAACACATTAGGATCGAGCTTTTGTAAAATGTTAAATAATGATGGCAAAATCATGACAGAAAACAAGCCATACAAAACTAATAATAAAGTTGGTAAATCAAAGCAAATACACACAAATGCATATGGATATGGATATGGCTTTGGCCATAGATGTAGGAATACATATTACAGTTACGAGGCATTGTCAGAATTGGCTAGAGGTAAAGACAACTTGTATGCCAAAAACTAAACAAAGAAGAAACAAGCTTTTCAATACCCTTGCTGAGCAGGAAGTTATTCCTATGATTGATCTTGTAAATGGGGAGGGTGAGTCTCAAATATATAGATTCGCATAATGCTAAAACATCTAAAAAGCCAGAATGATGCTTTGGTAGTAAATTAATAAGTTTAGATTTAATTTATAAGGCCCGTTGTTCCAACTAGGTCCTGAAATCGCAATATTTCAATAATAAGGGGGATCCAGACAAAAAGCTTGATCAGGAAAATCTCAAAATTAGGCAATATTAGGTTATAGAAGGGAACAAGCACCTGTAAGCTCTAAGCAGCTTAGAAACACATACTTACTGAAAGTGATGACCAAAGAGGGTCACGCGAGAAGGAACACACCAAATCAATTTTGTTTTAGGAATTAAACTGACTAGCTCTGGGAACTGATTTGAAAAAAAAAATACGATGCCTATTACTTTTAAGTACAAAGCTCCAGTTATATGCATCATGGAAAAATTTCGCTCTAGTGGACCGTACACAAACTAAGTGACCAGTTTAGGGAGAGGAGGTCTTGAAAATACCACGCTGGACACTCGACCGGTCGGGAAGGGGTCTATGTTTAAGTGATACTTATATTGCAGGGTCCAGAAATAGTGGATCTTTTTCTTACTTATTGGTTCCAAAATTATACAAATGTTTAGACCATTTTTTTCCTAGAACTTTCGAATTACGACATGACAACTAGGAAGGAGGAGGAAGGTTTTTGCATATACTACAATTGGTCCCCGAGGAGGGGGAGGCGTTCAAAAATTTTAAAAACTAGATCACGTAGTTTGGGCCCTTGCCGCTGTTAGAACTACCAAGTAACCCAAAAAGGAATTGGGGAAAACACGCGCCGCAGGAAGAATGGATTTTAGCGCAAACTAACTTCAGAGATTATTTTTCAAATTAAATCGATTTGGAATTTTGGTTGTTTTAAATTTGACAAAAATTGGGTTGAGGAAAATAGTCAACACGAGTTAAAGAATGCAGGATAATTGTTCAGGTAAGACTATCCGTTGGAATCCGTTGCTCAAATCCATAAAAATATTTATATTTAATATTCTTTTTGATTCGTTATTGATTAAATCGTTTAAACTCCATTCAAGTTTAAATTGGTTTACTGATAATTTTGATGCTCGCTCTTGTTGCTCGGCATGCTGAGGATTCCATAATATAAGGCTAGATAAAACGCAAAAAGTTAAAATCCGTTAAAATAGCAAAATTGATAGCAAAGGCAATATACTCCAATGATGGTTTAAAACTCGTAATAGCCAGGGCCAAAGATTGCAGCCAGTGTATGTAGACAATATATTAATGATGCATTTGGCCCACACTTTGCCACAATAGCAACAACAACAAGTCAAGATTTTACCAGGTAACCAGACAGACAAGACATAGTTCCATCCCGTCAGATGAAAACATGACGTTGGATTACTTACGCAGACTTGTTGACGGCAACTTTTCCACTTTGTTGCTGATGCGGCTGCCTGAGACTGTCTAAGCCTTGTTAGCTTTATTGTTGTTGTTGTTGTGGCTGTTATTATTGTTGGTCTTAACGCTATTGTAATATATAGTTAGTATTATTGCCATCTGTATGAGAACTTGGCACATGTGCCAACAACAACAGACAGTAAGCCTTAATAATGCTGCCGATTCTGTAGCTCTCGTTGTTGTTGTTGTTGTCGAGATGTTTGTTGATATTAATGCTTGCCATAATCACGATCTAATTTATTTACAAATTGTGTTGAAATCATATGCACATTCATAAGAGTTTCAGTTTAGGTCGTGTACAAAAGCAATTTATGATTTATGGGCTTGCTGAAAAGGTAAAATAAGGAAAAAATTTTGCGAATTTCTCACAATGTTGAGTTTGAAAATATTTTTGATAGATCTAATTATGCTAAAGCAGTCTTTAGATAGTGTCAGGCTCACAAACACTGAAGACTTATGAGCTTGTCCATTGCCGGGCACTAATTTAGATTTATCGTACTAGTCGCAGCCCGTGAATGCGTGATGTTCGTTGTTGCCCCTTGGAGCCGTTATTGCCGCCACCCACCCAGGAAAAACGCTCGCTCGCTCACTCACTCACTCACCTGACTGAAAAACTGGTTGGGTGGAAAACTGTTGCGCATGTGCCATTAAAAGCGGCACAATTTTTCATCAAGCTGCAAGATCGTGAGCTGGTGCTGGAATTTCAGTTTCACGAAGAGATTTTTCTAGGGAAAAGCTAAAAATCGCTTGATTCAAGCTATTTTTCCATAGCAAACATGTAGAAGCTATTAATTGTTACTGACATTGCCGCACACAGCTTATAATCTATGAAATTTTGATAAATTATTTGATTGTTGACATTTGACTATAAAATTGGTGCAGACTCAGATCTGGTTATTATTTGTCACTCTGACTCACTGAGTGTGAGAGCGCGCAGGCCTTCGCCTTTGCCCATTGAGCTAAAATAAACATATCAGAACGAGTGATAAATAAGCAGGCCACAACAGTTTGAAGTTATCTTTATCCAGGCTACACGCAATGCGAAGGACAAACTCATAAATCAAGCTGTTTTTTTCACACAGACTCGCGGCTTTAATCGCTGATTTCCGTTGAGCCATGTACAAGAAAAGGAAGTGAACAACCAGTTGGAAACTGACTACAAACTATACTAATATGTTAACAGGCCCATTTCGTAAGACTGTTACAAATATAAATTGAAGCTTCTAAATCCCTATTAACACAATAATCTTGTCATCATTGCACACTGGTGTATATAGTGATTATGCATTTTTCGATCTGAATTGATCTCGTTTTTGGGCTGTCTCAACGCCTGTTTGTTTTATTGCGCAAAATTCATTGAACCTATAAAGGAGTTCATAATATGCTAACATAAAACCCTTGGACAGCTCTTCGCGACTAAAGTTTTAGAGCTTTTTTATCTTTAAGCTGATGTTGTACACTTTTAAAAAATAGTGTTGACACAAAATCAATCTTTTTAACTGGAAGTTGAAGTAATGTCTGACAAACAAATTGAAGCTACACCAATAACCATCAAGTCAAATGTTTATACACCGCACACAAATTGCTTGCCACTTGGTTATTCTTACAAAAAATTACTTTGTCTAAATTTATTCAATTTTGAATATGAATTTAGTTTGTTTTGTTACTGTTGTTGTTGTTGATGTATTTACCGCAACATCTGCTTGTTGTTGGCTTTAAATTACACAGTTAAAATAATTTTACATAACTTTCGCTTCGGACAGATCATCCAAGGGCTTGTTGGGTGGTGGAATTTTGTATTCGGTCTCTGGAGTCTCATAGATCTTCTCCTCCTTAGGCTCAACCACGGACACGTTGTCTGGCAGTGGCTTCTTGGGACCAATCTTGTTCTTAGGATCGTAAGGCAACATAATTTTAACCTTGATACCCAGCACACCCTGGCGCAGCAACACATGGCGTGTAGCTGTCTCGACGTAATCATTGCATGGATCACCAGAATGAATCATGAGTCCATCGACGAACTTCATCGATTTGGCACGTTGACCGCGCAGCTTGCCGGAAACAACAACTTCGCAACCCTTGGCATTGGACTCCATAATGAAGCGCAGCACACCATAGCAAGCACGACGCACAGCCAATCCACCGGTCAACTTGTAACGCAGAGACTCGGCTTGAGCAATGGCGCAGAGACCGCGTGTAGCAACCTTTTCGGCGTACAATTCAATGCGGCCAGACTCAAAGTTAAAACGCTTCTGTACCATGGCGGTCAATTCGCGAATGCGACGGCCCTTCTCACCCAAAACCTGCTGGGTCTTGGTAGCCATGATGATGATCTCAGTGCGAGAGGGAGTTACGCGCACCTCAACGCCGGAGTAACCATCTTCGGCCAACTCACGGGTAAGGAACTCGTTCAACTCGGCCTTAAAGATGCCATCGGAGACGAACTGCAAGTAATAAAATACAATGCATTAGTGAATTGTTACAAATTGCCTTACAAATAATTCATAAATGCCTGGCGTGCATTGTTTTGTTTTTGTTTCGTAGGCTGTATGAATGGCGCTCCACATGTGTATGTGCTGCGCCCACCGCAAATTGACGCTTCAGCTTTGAGGTTAGCTTTTGGTTAACAGCGTTTTGCGTACGCTTCTGGCAAGTTTTTCACATATTTTTGTACACAATATATTAAGAAAATCGCGCGTAACTTTTTCCTTGTAATTTCATTGCACATCTCGTTTAATTACCTTGCGTTTTTTTGAAATCGTCAGGTTCATGTTCATTTTACACGACTCGCACGGAACGTGGTCAAAAAGAAAGAAAGATAGAACGCTGCTTTACCGATAACATGGCTGTCGCTGTCAAGCACTGCCTTACCGATCACAGAGTTGCTAATTCGATTATTATGCACAGCGTTGCCACTATCAATACCGATTGCGCATTGCCCAGTAACGCCATTTTAATGGCAATATTCCCAAAACAGCTGATTGTCTTTTTTTAAGTGTCGATTTTTTCCGAATTGTTTACAACTTCAAGTTTGCACAAACATAGAATTAACGTTTTAAGTTGAAAAAAATATTCAAGTAAATTAGCAATTGAAAAGTAATAACATTGCTTAAATAGTAAATTAATAATTGGGCAAAACCATGGGAGACATACGAGTCTACTGGACACAGTTTATTCGACTATACCAATCATTGCCGTCCTTATGGAATGTTCGCTGCAAGGAATATTCAAACAGACTACAAAAAGAGCATGACTATGAAATATTAGTGGAAAAACTAAATGAAAAGTACGATAATGCTTCAAGAAATTTGGCTGTGAGAAAAATAAACAATCTCAGATCAGCGTATCGTCGCGAGCTACGAAAGTTAAAAGCCAACAAAAAACGCGGCATAGACTCTGTTTCTACATTATGGTATTTTAATCTACTATCGTTTCTAAATAAAAAAGATTTGGAGCAAACGGATACAATACATACTAAAACACAGAAGGTATTCGTATTTGCTTATTTTTTTTTTTTGTCCTCTTAAAATTGTCCAAAAGTGTAACCATGAAGGACCAACCTTATTTTCGATCTTGACGTATAGCGTCAAACTAAATTTTTTGTTAAATAAATTGCTATCCCAATGGCCAATTTGGTACCTCAAACACTTATAAAAACTTTGAATTTTTTAAATATATCTATGATTTCTTACCATTTAGATTGCCACAATAAAAAGAAGTAAAAAATCACGATCTACCAAACAAGAAATATTTTGGGAAAATGACCGAAGTGATTCGGAATCTGGCGATGAAAAGGTTTGATAAGAATAAGTTGGAATTATTAAGCGTATAATTGTTCTAGTATCAGTATTTACTTCAGAATGAAGCTTTAAATGAAAACAATTTGGATATGGATACTTTGCATGAAGTAAACTCTTCAAATAATGTGGTATGTTTAATATTTGTTTTGATTTATACAATTTTTAAAATAACCAATTACAATTTTTTAACTCTTTAAGTACGAAGAAATAAACACAGAAGAAAATAGTGTGGACCCTGAGGAGCAGCAACATTTTGATTTTGTTGAGTATAAGGTTGAAAAACAAAACAATTTTAAAAACATATTGGTAATTTATATTGATTTCAGACCGAAACACTAACTGCAACAAATAATAGCACAAACGCAAATTGCATTCAAAATGACGATAATTCTATAGATGATGATGAGGCGAAAACATGGTCAATTCAATTCAAGGATATGGAAAAAAATCAAAAACTTATTGCAAGAAAGTTAATTGCGGACATATTGTTTCATGGTTGCATTGGAAATTTAAGTTATGAACATACTTTACAAATACATAACATTTTAACATGCAACCAAATTTGAATTGAAATGGCTTTATATCGTTACTCGGAGTGGCCACTTATTTTTGATGAGCTGCCTTTTGTTATCGATGACATGAACATCGAATATAAAATACCGATAGCTATCATATAAATAAATGGAGTAGAATTTTCAGTAAAAACTAATTTTTGTGTGTTTTGAGTTGTTATAAATATATGAAAACGATTTATTTGTAATTAAATCACTTATGGTCCCCTACGCGTGTTAAAAACGTACAAAACCTCAGTTTTCTGGGCTAAAATCTTTTTGTTGTGACGGAGCTCCAACTCAAGCCCCGCCTTGTTTTTTTTTCTTGCCTTAGAGAGCAATCAACACAAAACTGTTGTTACTGTCCATTTGCAGTAATAATTATAAACAAACAAAATGACGGAAAAAATAACTTTAGCTGACGCACTTTCCAATGTAGAAGTATTAGACGAGCTCTCATTGCCGGACGAACAGCCATGCATAGAGGCTCAGCCGTGCTCTATTATATACAAGGCAAATTTTGATACAAACTTTGAAGATCGGAATGGATTTGTTACAGGAATTGCCAAATATATTGAAGAAGCTACAACGCATGCTAACTTGGTAGGTACATTTTAACTTATATGTGAATTTACAATACAAAAGTTCGTCTCCTTCAGAACGTCCTGTTGGACGAGGGACAGAAGCATGCTGTTATGTTATACACTTGGCGTTGCTGCTCCCGCGCCATACCACAGCCCAAATCCAATGAACAGCCAAATAGAGTAGAAATCTATGAAAAAACAGTTGAAGTGCTGGCACCGGAAGTAAACAAATTATTAAACTTTATGTATTTTCAACGTAAAGCCATAGAGGCGTTTTCGGGTGAAGTAAAACGTCTTTGCCACGCTGAAAAGCGAAAGGATTTCGTTTCGGAAGCTTATCTGCTAACGCTCGGAAAATTTATAAACATGTTTGCTGTGCTTGATGAGCTGAAGAACATGAAGTCAAGCGTCAAAAATGATTATTCTACATATCGGCGTGCTGCACAATTTTTAAAAGTAATGTCTGACTCACATACATTGCAAGAGTCACAAAACTTATCAATGTTTTTGGCTACACAAAACAAAATACGCGATACAGTAAAAGATACGCTTGAAAAGATTGTTGGCTACGAGGATTTGCTTTCAGATGTGGTTAACATATGCGTGCACATGTTTGAAACAAGAATGTATTTAACACCTGAAGAGAAGCACATGTTAGTTAAAGTAATGGGCTTTGGATTGTTTCTAATGGACAGCGATGCATGTAATATTAACAAATTGGATCAGAAAAAGAAAATACGTCTAGATCGCATAGATCGAATTTTTAAGAACCTTGAAGTGGTGCCGCTTTTTGGCGATATGCAAATTGCACCTTTTAACTACATAAAACGTAGCAAACACTATGATCCCAGCAAGTGGCCACTTTCCAGCTCAAATGCCATTAGTCCACAGGCAGATTTAATGGTACATTTGCCTCAAATACGCGAGGACCATGTTAAATATATATCGGAGCTCGCACGCTACACAAATGAGGTAACAACAACAGTGAAGGAGAACCCTTCTGATGCAGAGAATCGTGGAACTTCCGACTTGGCACTGCGCGGTCTTCAACTCTTATCCGAGTGGACTAGTGTGGTAACCGAGCTGTACTCGTGGAAACTGCTGCATCCAACTGATCATCATCAAAACAAAGAATGTCCCGTAGAGGCGGAAGAATATGAGCGCGCCACCCGATATAACTACACATCAGAGGAAAAGTTTGCTCTAATTGAAGTAATTGCCATGATTAAAGGGTTGCAGGTTTTAATGGCACGCATTGAAACAGTTTTGTGTGAGGCTATACGACGCAATATATACTCCGAACTGCAAGACTTTGTGCAATTATCTTTACGTGAACCATTGCGTAAAGCTGTCAAGAATAAAAAGGATTTAATACGCAGCATAATCATGTCAGTGCGTGAAACATCGGCCGATTGGCAAAAGGGTTACGAGCCCACTGATGATCCTGTCTCTAAGGGCAAAAAGGATCCTGATGGCGGTTTTCGCATACACGTTCCCCGACTCAATGTGGGTCCCTCATCCACCCAACTGTATATGGTGCGTACTATGCTGGAATCGCTAATTGCAGATAAAAGTGGCGGCAAGCGCACTTTGCGCAAGGACATTGATGGCAATTGCCTTATGCAAATTGATACATTTCACAAGACGTCATTCTATTGGAGCTATTTATTGAACTTTAGCGACACGTTGCAAAAGTGCTGTGATTTATCGCAGCTTTGGTATAGAGAGTTCTATTTGGAAATGACTATGGGTCGTAAGGTTAATAAATGCCTGGTTAGGCATCAACATAATGAGGAGTGCAAGGATTTAATTACCATGGAGAAGCGCATACAGTTTCCCATTGAAATGTCAATGCCCTGGATACTAACCGATCACATACTGCAGACTAAGGAGCCTTCTATGATGGAGTAAGTTGTTAAGGCGACTCTAATCTAAATTTTAATTACGGAAAACCTATTTTTAAGTCATATCTTAAATATTGAATCATACAAAATTTCATTGTAGATTTGTTTTGTATCCCTTGGATTTGTACAACGATTCGGCTCATTATGCTTTAACTGTCTTCCGCAAACAATTTCTCTACGATGAAGTAGAGGCAGAAGTCAATTTGTGTTTTGATCAGTTTGTTTACAAACTTAGTGAACAAATTTTTGCACACTATAAACAGTTGGCTGGAAGGTGAGTAAAAGGACGTCCGAATGATTGTAACTTTTGTCTGAATTCTTAAATTCTTAGCATCTTTTTGGACAAACGGTTCCGGTTGGAGTGTGAAGTGTTAGGATTTAATTTCCAATCTTATCCACGTAACAATCGTTATGAGACATTGCTTAAGCAAAGACATGTGCAGTTATTAGGTAAGTTTTGCAAAACTAATCGGTAATTTTATATTTTTTTAATTCCTGTTTTTTAGGACGTTCCATTGACTTAAATAAATTAATTACGCAGCGAATTAATGCCAATATGCACAAAAGCATCGAACTGGCTATAAGCCGTTTTGAGGGGAATGATATTACAGGCATTGTGGTAAGCAAGACAACCATTCGATGATTGATACAGACAATAATAAAACAATATATTTATTATCCTCTACAGGAACTTGAAGGCCTTTTGGAAGCAAATCGCATATGTCACAAATTGTTGAGCAAACATTTGGCCCTGGACAATTTTGATGGCATGGTCAAAGAAGCTAATCACAACGTTTTGGCGCCATATGGACGCATTACACTGCATGTGTTTGTTGAATTGAACTATGATTTTTTGGTGAACTACTGCTACAATGCTGCCACAAATCGGTAGGTATCATTTAATAGATTTGCCATTACGTCGTAATAATGTACTTTCCTCTACAGCTTTATACGCACCAAAGTCAATTTATCTTCATCGCAAGCAATACAACGTGAGAAACCACCACAGATGTCACACTATTATTTATGGGGCTCAAAGCAGCTAAATGCTGCCTATTCCACACAATATGGACAATATACTGGTTTTGTAGGCGCTCCACATTTCCATGCAATGTGCCGTCTGCTAGGCTATCAAGGCATAGCAGTTGTCATGGACATAATTTTGAAGGATATTGTCAAGCCTCTTATTCAAGGGTCGTTACTTCAGTTTACAAAGACTCTTATGATTGCTATGCCAAAGTCCTGTAAATTACCACGCTGTGAGTACGGGTCTCCAGGCGTGTTAAGCTACTACCAGGCGCACCTCACAGATATTGTGCAATATCCGGATACAAAAACCGAACTATTCCAGTCGTTTCGCGAATTTGGCAATTGTATCATCTTTTGTTTGTTAATTGAGCAGGCCTTGTCACAGGAAGAAGTATGCGATTTGCTGCACGCCGCGCTCTTTCAGAATATCTTTCCCAGACCCTTTTGCAAAGGTAAGCTCTTAAATCTTAAAATCCTCTAAGCAAACTCATATATTAATATCTTAATTAACATTGTTTAGAGAACGAAAAACCAGAGGCCAAGCAAAAAAGATTAGAAGCTCAATTTGCCAACTTGCAAATTGTCTCAAATGTGGAAAAAATTGGCACTGCTAAGGTAAGAAAAACACCAACGCTAGAAATCGTCAAAACTTATTCTTTAATCAACAGCAAGCCATGATAGCACGAGAGGGTGATCTGCTGACACGCGAGCGACTTTGTTGCGGTTTGAGCATTTTTGAAGTCATACTTAACCGTGTTAAGAGTTATCTGGATGATCCAGTCTGGTGTGGCCCACCACCAGCTAATGGTATAATTCATGTGGATGAATGCTCAGAATTCCATCGTTTGTGGTCCGCTCTACAGTTTGTTTACTGTATACCAGTGCGTGGCACTGAATATACTATTGAGGAGCTATTTGGAGAGGGTCTAAACTGGGCTGGCTGCGCAATGATCGTGCTCCTTGGACAGCAGCGTCGTTTTGAAGCCCTGGACTTCTGCTACCACATTTTGCGGGTACAACGTGTTGATGGTAAAGATGAGGATGTTAAGGGGATTGTAAGTACAAAATTTGCTTTTATTACAAATCATATAATATATTTGTATAATCAATATTATTTTTTTGTTTCCTGTAGCAACTCAAGCGCATGGTGGATCGTATACGCCGTTTCCAGGTATTAAACTCACAAATTTTTGCTATACTCAATAAATATCTGAAGGGCGGCGATGGCGAGGGCTCAAATGTTGAACATGTGCGTTGCTTTCCTCCACCGCAGCATCCCTCAGTTATATCATCGTCATCGCATTATCAGGATCCGCAAAAATTAAGACAGAGCATGAACAACTAATCGAATGGTTTCTGTTTTGAACCTATTTATGGTTGTTAAGAAGCTTTTTATGGAAAGTACTCTTTGTATGCCTATCAGATCTATTTACATAAATCGATTTTATTGCAATTATGTTGGGCATATTGGTATTACGTTTGTAGCAAAGTATAGTACATTTATATGTATAATTACTATTAGAATCATGTATTAATATAAAATATTATTAATTCCGTACAACTTACTTATTACTCTTACATAATGGCATTTATTCTGTCTATGAACAATGCTCTGCAAACGTACGTATTTATATATATAAACATATAAGCATATATACATCTTTATGTATTATTTTACAAATATTAATTTGAAAACAAAACTGCACTTGATTTGAGTACCGAATTAGCCAAAGAATTGACAAACAAAAAAGGCTTGCGCAACATGGCAAAAATTTAAAAATGTTATTATTATATACAAATTGGCTTTAAATATAATACAGAAAAGTATTAATAATTGACAGCAACAAGTTAAATATGCCGGCGAGCATATATAGAACACAATAGTTAAAAACACTACAGTTTAAATAGATTATGCATTAAACATATGTCAAGAAAACAGCAAACCAATACAATGAACTTTATCGAATAAAATTTTCATACGTATTTATAACAAAGCCCCCAAAAACTTTCAAAAAATGTGTATATTTAATAGTTTATTGCCACATTTTTTTCTTAACTTTTATGGTGTATGATGGAATGTGCATCCTATTATTAATGCCTTTAGCTACAACTATTTGTCCACGCCATTAGTTGTGAGTGCACTAGTGTATGTAAATAAAACGCTAAAATTATCAGCGTAGTTGCGTGGCAATTCGAAAATGGCGCGGTCGGCGCCCAAATAACAGGCGCCATAGGCACTGCTTTTTGTAATGCGTAGCAATTTGAGGTTGTAGCCAATTTTCTGCTTATTCATTTCTTCAACAAAAGCTTCTTGCAGCAGATTCCAGCTTGTCCACACAGAACCCACACATACCACGCTTAATTCTCCTGAATTGACCAAATCCTTTTGAACCTTCGGCAAGCAAGCTTTGATCATGCGTGCTAAATAAGCACCAGCCTCTTGGAACAGCGACAAAGCCAGCTCGTCGCCATTTTCAGCAATAGCAGATAACTTTTTGCAAAGGTTGGCAAAGAATGGCTTATCAAACTTGGCATAACAATGTGGCAGCATATCATAACGTGTCTCAATGCTGAAGTGATCCTTTATTAGTTCCCAAGTTCTTTGAATGGAATGCTTTGATTTTTCAAAATTGTCCATGTCATCAAATACAACTTTGACGGCCCGGTGAGCAATGTACCAAGCTAAAATAAAGTCATTAAATAAATTTTACTCGAAAATGTCTTAGTGCAATTTGAGAACTTAATTTTCTTGACTGCTAAATTTCTGCTCATTCATATCTTGTTTAACTACAAATTATTTTATAGTCTTTATTTTACTATTAATGAATTTTTTTGCAAGTGGCTTCAAGTTTGACCAGAGGAACTATATATAACTTTTTTGGTCATTTATACGATTATAAAATAATTCCCAAATTTCTCAAACGTAAATCAAATGGTTTTCTGCAAACAATATGTAAATAAAAGCTATAAATCTTAATTCATCGCTAACGATTAATATCAAAGAGGGCTTTACAGTAGCAAAATCAACCTCAAATCCAATTTCAGTTATCAGAAATTGTAATCGCTTTAGCTAATTAAGGTCGCAAATTGTGGCAATGACACAATGTCTAATAAATATTGGTGATAAGACTTGAAATACACAAATGACAACACAGCCAATGCACTCCAGGCAAAATTGAAAACAAACTTACCACTTCCCTCATCTCCCAGAAAATTGCCCCAGCCGCCACAATTGAATGTAGAACCATCAGGATTTCTGAGTAAACAATTAGAACCGGTTCCTGAGATCAATACAATGCCTCCAATAGCTGAAGCTGTATACATGCTGCCCATGGTATCGCTGGAGACGTCATAGCAATCGGCCAAGTTAGGAAATGTGTTGCGTAGTTCTTGCTCTAACTCTCGATTTGTTGCTTCCTGGAGAGGCAAGTTATATGAAAAAGTTGTAACAAATTTTAATACAAATAATTGTATTGCAGATATTACCTGCTCACAGCCGCTTAGACTTAGACCCAAACTAACCAAAGGCAGGTCTTTGGGTATCTTGGCTTCTTCTTTAGCACGCTCCACCATATCCGCAATACGACGTGCACATTCTTGTATTCCAATCATCCAATGATTCGTTCCCAGGCCTGTGGTACTTCCCATAGATTCTCCATTTTCGTTGCATATGACCAAATGTGAATGCGTTGCGCCGCTGTAAATGGCAATTAATATTAAATTTGACCCATGATGTCAATAAACTTTAGTGCTGATCTTTTGATATCCCATGCCGGCAGGCACTTAATTTTCTACAATAGATTTCTACGGACACGCATATTGTACAATCTACAAGTAAATCAATTTAAATTGGGCTTGATGGATCTTAACGATCATGCGGCATCTTTTTTAAACTTATCTGGCGCGTGTTTAAAATTGGTTAAGGTTTAGAGGTGTTCTATTTTATTGACCTGTATCTATATTTAGAGAATTATTTTAATAATAAAAAGTTTTTCACTTGGTGATAGAGGTTTTAAAGAAATTTAAAGTAGCGACCGCAGCAAGTAAATCGGTTGGACGCAAACAAACTTATAGTAGAAGGTGTTTCCGAATTAAGTAGAAATAGGTTTTTTTAATATATATGGAAAAACGCTGCTTAAAACACAAATGCGTTTTATTAAAACCCCATCGAACTATGCGATAGCTACATATGTTATTAATTGGAAATAAACGAAACATTTGCATTCCGTTCAATAAGCAAATTCAAGAGCGCATGTGAAAAGTTTCCTATTTATAAAGCATTTCTTCTGACCTGCCTCACTATAGTAAAATTTTAAATTAAATCATCTAAACATATTTGTATTAACAAAGCAACAATGAGAATGCAAATGTATAGTATATACATGCAATTTTTTTATTAAACTTAAGAATAACAGCTGCCATTAAGCTGTGTATTCAACGGCTGTAGTAAATGTACTTAAATTGAATCAATGTTTGCGTATGTGCATTTTGCTGATTGCATATAATAAACTGTTGTTATCACATAAGCCAGCATATTGGCTGTACGTTTAATTTATTTTTATCATAAATCTTGCTGCAAGCTCACTTTATGCAAAAATTTAACTTGCGACTTGGCGGTTAGCAACGTAACAAATGACGTAACGCATCCAAATAAGTTAGCAGCACCGCAATATCAGTTGTGACTGCCAACTCAACTATAGGACAAGTTATGTGCACCTAAAGCAAAATAATCCACAGTAGTTGTGTCGCCTGTTTATTTTAATTAATAAAATTAATTAAAAGTTTATAAATATGTTCATAATTATTTTTAAACTTTAAGTTTGAAACAATATCAAAGCATTGAAACGCACAAAGCTATACGCACACAGAACATATGAAAAACTAACGCGGATATCGTTGGCTGCTACCGGCTTTAATTTAAGCAACAATTCTACGTGCAATAAAAGGTCAATCAATTAAAATGAAACTGCTGACGAATAGTCATAAACTGTTGCTAATTCGGCGCCTTCATGCGACGCTGTATCCAATAACAACAAAAGCGCACAGTGCGCCAACAGAACATCCAATTACGCAGTCATCACAAGCGGTATTAACCAATAAACAGCTCGATGAACTCGAGCGTAATGCAGAACTTCGTCAGCATAAAAATAATGTACCACTCATACGCACACTAGTCCAAGCACTGCAAGATCAAAGTGCACCCGGACTCGAAATAGAGCAGTGCCGTAAACAACTCCAAACTGAATTAGATAAGTTACCCAACTCAACACACCCGCGTCTGCTGGACTATGACAATCAGCCCAAAGAATTGGCCAACTATAAGCAACGCAAGCTACCCTCAAAAGGACTCAAGGAGTTTTCGGAGCTATGTCGTTCTCTCAACTTATTTCGCATGGATCATTTGGGGAACTATACGGGACACAAAAGCTATTACCTAACCGGACAGCTGGCTATGCTAGAGCAGGCCATTATAAGATATGCACTCAACTCAGTCACACAAAATGGATTTAAATTAATATCCGTGCCGGATATTTTACCCAGAGAGGTCATAGAAAGCTGTGGCATGAACACGGAAGGTGATCGCACACAGGTCTATAAATTGGAAACAGGCGAGTGTCTATCGGGCACTTCAGAAATGGCCTTAGCAGGTTACTTTGCAAACGAAACGCTAGACGAATCGCAATTGCCTTTAAAAGTTACTGCGGTAAGTCGTTGCTATCGTGCCGAAACATCGGGCTTGCACGAAGAAAAGGGAATTTATAGAGTGCACCAGTTTACCAAGGTGGAAATGTTTGCCATTTGCACGCCGCAACAATCGGAAGCTGAGCTGGAAGAGTTTAAGAATATCGAAGTGAACCTCTTCAAACAACTAGGCATTAATTTTCGACTGCTTGACATGCCACCTTGTGAGCTAGGTGCACCTGCCTATCAAAAATATGATATAGAAGCTTGGATGCCGGGTCGACAGATGTGGGGTGAAATTTCTAGCTGCAGCAATTGTACAGATTATCAAGCCAAACGTCTGAATATAAAATACAAACGAGCTAATGATGGACAGGTATCAAATGCACACACAATAAATGGCACCGCAACGGCCATACCTCGCCTACTGATTGCTCTTTTGGAATCCTATCAAAATAGTTCAGAGAGTATAGCAATACCATCAGGTTTAATGCCATTTATGGCTGGGCAACAAATAATAGAGAAAAATAAAAAGATTCCAGAAACGAAACTTGTAAAGTTTATAAAGTCCTCTGCCTAGGCTGAGTTCATTAATTAGTTGTGTTGTTAGGTATAAGTTCCAATTAAAATTCGATCTTAAAAAATTAAAATGTATTTTATTGATTAATCGCATTTATATGTCTTCAATTAGGTTTTAAGCTTTTCCTAACACTGTGCAGTTTCAGTTTGCAAAAATAAGTATCGCTCTTGACGGACTTGAATATATAAATCATAAATGTACAATCTAATAAACATTTTCATGAAATCTTCTGTATTTTGTGTGATAGATAAGAATTATTCGTACTTTGATGCCTCAGTTAGATTTTTTTCCATAATTGTTTTCAGCATATGTACACTTTCAAAAGCATGGTTTACTAATAAAAATGACTGCTCAAAAATTGGTTTAAAGTAGAGAAAAAAAAACAACTGCGCTTTAAATATAAAAACAATTGAATACAAAAATTTGCACAAACATGCAGACACATATATACAGTAGATATACAAATTATTCGGACACTAACAAACGAAACCAATTTTTTCGTGCATATTGATGAAATTTTTAGAATTTTAAACACAGCTATTATCAGTTTTAGCTCATTTTGAGTAGTTAAAATCTTTGGCAATGCAAATTATTTATGGATTTGATTGATAAAATAACTTAATAATAATAAATAAATAAAATAAAAAAATATACAGCAAAAAGCTGGAGAAGATAGACTTCCAGGAGATCAAAAGAAACGCTGGAAAACCTACATAAAAAAATTCGCTATTTGGAAACAAGTGTCCAAAAATTTATTGTGAGTAAAAAACTCACTCTTTTTTTGGTTTTCTTAAAATTTTTGAACTATTTATTTTTAAGCGTACACTTGAAATGTTATTCTTTAATATGCAAAAAGAAAAATTTTTTCTTTATGATACCTATATGCAAAGTTACAAAGCGTTACACTTAAAGTTTGTTGGTGTTTGAATAATTTGTATGTTCACTGTATATATAAAAGGTCTTCAATCCAGAAATTTAAAACAATTTGGTTTGTTATCAATAGAACAATGTATACTATGTGTAATTTAAGAATAATGCTGGTTTTGCAATTGGTGGTATGAAACTGTAAGAAACTATTGTTTTAGCACCTTATCACAAATAAAAAGCATCTGCTATTCCGATAATATTCAGATTAATAACACATGCACGTAGCTTAATATAAAACATGGTCTAACGACCCTTACTTACCCTTCAACACCACCAAAATATTTCATTTTATATTGTTATTTATAGTGTTTGACGCCAAATGTATGTAAAATGGAATGCGAGATTTTTTTGTGTAGCTGGACAACAACTCGTTTATCAATTCCTGTAAACAAAAAAAAAAAGGCACGAGCAATTAAACAATAAACAATATAAGATTAATTTCAGCAAATGTCAGCCACATATTTCAAAGCACTTCAAGCGCATGCTTCAACAGGTTGTGGGATGTTACCTGCTAAACCTTGTTGACCGAACAACACCGGCCGAAATACACACATGTATTTACCACTATCAAAGCCGGCTATTGCCCAATCTTATCAAATTTCATCAAGCTTGTACACACATGAACATATGTATGTAAATGAATTATTGCATTTAAAGTTGCTAGGGCAATTACAATTGGCATTAAAGAATCTGCAGAGTCAAGCCAAAAATATACTATGCGAAATGCTTCAGCCATGGCCATGTACATGAACTCAAGAAGTGTTCAGTTCTACAGTCAGCTTACAAATTATACAGGCACCTTATAAATTAAAAGTTAAATGATTAAGCGCACAGTACTTATAATTTTCGGAAACCCTACACTTTTAGTTAATTTATCGTACCTTGTTTAGGATTGCATAATTTCCGATTGCACTAAAAACAGAAATACCTCCATAGTTTTGACCCAATCCCAAAAAGACTAACAATAAGGTAAAAAGGTAAGGCCGTTCGTTTTGGTGCTGGTTTGTAAACCAATCGCGCTCTGATTGTATGAGCCAAAAGTAGGGCTAAACAAGAAAGCATACGTACGCTTGTGATAGTCAAAGAAACAAGTTTATAACGCCACACGATCACTTTCCAGGTATATAAATACCTATGCATATACATATGTTCATAAACATTTTATTGTGTTTTGATAGGAATTTTGTAAATAGCTACAGGTCGATGCCGTCTTGTGTTGCAATATTTTATATTGTTAGCTTGGATTAAAGCTTCGAGCATTAAAACACAAAGCTCAAATACTTTTAATTGTCGTTAACGAAAAATTTGCGCACTCGGGTAACCGTTGGAACCACTTCTACTGCACTATTTGTTAATAACAATTACACACGTTGTAGCAAATAATCTAAATTGCATGTCGCAAGTATAAACAATTTTTTGCTGCTTACCCTGTGTAAGCGTTCTATACACGTCCAACTGCTACGAAGTCTAAACACAATATAGTTTTCTTTACTTACCGACATTTTTATTTAAACACTTTCCGAGTCGCTGCTTCCATTCATAAATGTTTTGGTTTACACAGCTCCAGCTGCTTGCTGAGCCACTTTTTAACCTGTCGATGTTTTGTGTGCTGCAGAGTTTACAAACTTTGCAAACTTGCAAAAGAATTAACAACTTAAATTAACTTCGCGGTTATAATTTACAATTTTTTTAATTTGTATAGTTTAAATATTTTTGTGATTTCTTTAAGGCATAATAGAAAAAGCGCCTCTGCGCCTAATTAAACATCGATATGGCTGGTACATCGCCGATATGAACAAAAGGCTATCGATTATATTTATAGCTGCCATCAGTGCATAAATAAAGAATCGTCATCGTGCTGACGCTTTTGTCATAAAAAGGAGCAACAAAAGCCGTCTAAATATAAAAAAATACAAATTCCATTAAGTTTTAACAAAAGGCTAGCCAATATGGAGGATATGGAAGTCGATGCTGACTTGTCGGCAATGCCTAGTACTAGTAACGCAAATTCAACAGCCGCTGCCGGCAGTAAACCAAAAAGCAATATAATGGCTACATCAGGAACAATAGCTTCGGTGACCATATCGCTACATCCATTGGTCATTATGAATATATCAGAGCATTGGACACGTTTCCGAGCACAACACGGCGAACCGCGTCAGGTATATGGTGCACTAATAGGCAAACAAAAAGGACGCAACATTGAGGTAATGAACTCTTTTGAGCTCAAAACCGACATAATTGCAGAAGAGACAATCATCAACAAAGATTACTACAACAAAAAGGAACAACAATATAAACAGGTGTTTTCTAAAGTTTCGAATATACACAAAGAGTACTAATTATCACTTTTGACATACAGGTTTTCAGTGATCTCGATTTTATAGGCTGGTATACAACCGGCGAAAACCCTACAGCTAGCGATATTAAAATCCAAAAGCAGATAGCCGAAATAAATGAATGTCCCATAATGCTGCAGCTGAACCCCGTTTCTCGAAGTGTGGATCAGCTACCTGTTAAGCTGTTTGAATCGTTAATTGATTTAGTAGACGGTGAAGCCACCATGCTCTTTGTACCACTAACCTACACACTTGCCACTGAGGAAGCCGAACGTATTGGAGTGGATCATGTGGCACGAATGACTACGAATGAATCAGGCGAAAAGAGCGTTGTGGCTGAGCATTTAGTTGCCCAAGATAGTGCTATTAAAATGCTCAATACCCGCATCAAAATCGTGCTGCAGTACATCAAAGATGTGGAGGCAGGCAAGCTGAAAGCAAATCAGGCAATTCTACGTGAAGCGTATGCTTTATGCCACAGATTGCCTGTCATGCAAGTACCCGCCTTCCAGGAGGAGTTCTATACGCAGTGCAACGATGTGGGGTTGATTAGTTACTTGGGCACTTTAACCAAAGGCTGCAATGACATGCATCACTTTGTGAATAAGTTCAACATGCTATATGATCGCCAGGGTTCCTCGCGACGTATGCGTGGACTCTACTATTAAATAGCATAGTCTATTGCACGCATTGTATGCTACTTTGAAGGATTATGAATTACTATTAAATCAGCGCCCACAATAACAATTTGTGTTAAATGTAATTTATTTATGTTTGCAAACTAAACAGACGGAATTAAGTCGGCAAAACCAAAAGTGGGGGAAAACCACACGTATCACTTTTTACACTCCATAAGAGCTTCCTCTTGTAAGTTTCTTTTGTCTATTTTTGAATGCAAATGCGCACACATTTTGTACATACACAGACGAAAAGTTGCTGGATATTCTTATTTTCTAATGGTTATAATCGTCCAACTTTATATTGGCAGAGTACTGTTGCAAAAATTCCACCTCGAGTGGATGCATTTCCTTTGCTGGTATTATAAGCGAATGCAGCGGTCCGCCCAAATCTCTAGCACGCATATCGTGCAGCGTACATACATCTATTTGCTGTGTATCCTGGCCTACGCGGGCCAAACCCACACAGAGGGATTGCTCATTTAGCACTGTGTTGCGTTCTAGTGCATCCTTTTTTTCTACAATAGCAAGCAGCTGCTGAGCTGCCTCAGAGACGCTCATAAATCTGGGTGGCATATATTCCTTGCGCTTACGCACCAGCGATTCTGGTGTGGGTTCTTTTACTTTAATATCGAGCAGACAAAGCGTGTGCATATTGTGCAGGCGGTTCAGTTTAATTTTATCATAAAAGCTGTCAGGTTTCCATGTCTCGTCCCAGTAGGGTATGGATACTGTTTCACCGAATTTATACAACTGCAAGCCACAGCAGCCAATAGCATTCATAATGGATGCATTATGAACAACCTTGCAGGGTATGTTCTTCTCCTTGGCGCGCAATATGAAATCTGTGTGCGTGGTTGCCCCAAAGGGATCGCCAACAACCAGCAAGGCAACATCTTCCTCAGCTGCCCCAGCCAATATTTCATCGGCGCCCTGCTCTACGAGGTCACGATCCGCCAGAAGCAACGGTCGTCCATAAAATTCTTGCTGTAAGGTTTAATTTGTTTTATAATGGCTTTTGAGTTATTCTAATTTGTTTGTTCCACAACAACCCCTTGCCTAACTCACCATATCTTCAAGGCTGCAACCAAGTATAGAAGTATACATTTCCAGGTACACACGACTGCACTGCTTTACGATTTCAAGGCCTTTTACTGTGATATCCTTGATATCACCAAGGCCCAGTCCAATTAGATAAAACATGCTAATAGCTTGTTTGTGTACCTTCTGAACAATATAATAATTCTTTATTTATATCTTGTCTATTTAAATCGGTTTAAATATCGCAAACCGGACACACGTGCCCGTAAGGTGTCGTGTGAGCTGCTTGTTGCTTCACGAACGCGGTAAGACTGCACTAGCTTTTGCGAACATCCGCTAAAAAACGATGGGTTTTTTTGAGTTCGTCTTAAATTATTTATTTAATGTACCAATATTTATTGTAGTTAAAATAATTAATGAGATGCTTGTAGTAATATCTTTATTTTAAAGACAAAACCTTTATGCTGAAGTACTATCGATATATTGCGTTAAGGTCCGCTATGCAATCGAATAAATACACTATCGATTGCGTGTACCAGCAATTCGAAACACCGATTACATTCAATCCTACAATATGTGCCCATTTGGCGGGAAAAATGGTTGCAAGCAAAAAATTTAATTTTTTTACTTCTTTGTGTCGTGGAGTATGAAGTCAATACTGTGAGATAACTTCGCTGGGACGCAACATTTTTACGCCATTTCGTTTTGATTGTTCAGTTATCCTCTTTATTAATCGTTTTTATTGTGTTTAAAATATTGTAATATTTTGGTATATTTCCATTTGAGAGCAACCATGCAAAATTTGCAAGTTATTGACATATGAGTTCCACCGAGATACTTAAGTGGCAGAAACAGCAACACTGAAGTTGCTTCACAGGCGACAGTATCCCGTTGTTTTGGTTAGTTCCGTTCTGGTGACTTTGAACTGACCAATGAGCCACGTGGACAGCCGGAGACGAAGGTGGATAACGAAGTGCTAAAAGTCACAATACAATCAAATCCAGCCCAATGTGCACTCGAGTTATTAACACATTTGACTCAAATCGGAAAGGTGAAAAAGTTGTTGTCTCACGAATTGACCGATGACTATAAATGCCGTCGCCTCGATGCTTCCCGTTTGCTCTTTTCTCGCAACAAAAATTAATTATTTTTGAATAGGATTGTAAAATACGATTAGAAATTGATCCTGTACGATATTCACAAGTGTCCGTCGCAGTCGTCGAGATGAAGTGCCAAAACGAGGCATCCACCAGAAGAAAAAATTGACAGTGTTTAGCGGTCTGGCGGGGGCTTGATCCATCATAGCTTCATACAATCGGACAAATCGATCACAGTAGATGTCTACTGTCTACGAAAATGTAGCCAAGTTACAGAAGTTACAAGAAAAATGATATATAGCCCACATTTTTGAAAAATTCTTTTAAACGTCAAGGGAATAATTAATTGCAACTCATCACATATGGGTTTATTACGGGTTAAATACTTTAATAATTTTGAACAATGTAATATGATGAGGCATTAATAGGTCTAAAAGATTCTTACTTAGAAAATGCAATCGGGAAGTATTTTTTATCATTCTCAACAATGTCCTCCAAAACATTATCTATATCCGCATTGGGATAACGATCCACCCAGGACTGAATATAACCCTCATGCGTGGCCTCGTAGGTCTTCAATTCAACCTTTCCTTTGTTGACCACAGTATTGGCCTGCACCAAGATAATACGCGGCTTTTTGTTTGCCAGGCAAATATCGCGCCACTTGCTCCATGGATGCGTTCCAGTCTCATTCACCTCTGAATAATGTTCGTACATTTTTGTTGCAGCTTCTATATCAGCTGTTGATTTGTAAACCTGCAGCTTGGTAAGAAACTCGCCCAGCGCTTTCTTGCCAACTGTTTGAATCTTTGTGCGATCAACCGTAAGCAACAAGTTCTTTCCATCTTCAGTTTCAGTCACAGTAACCAATCCCTCGCCGGCTTCTAAAAGTACTTTCATAATAACGAATCTAGCACGTGAATGTGCTTGCAACCACAGTTTCGATTTAGGATTGTACATTTCCAAAGCAACGCCCATGCCGTTCCAAATGAGACTGAGCCAGTTTACGTAGATTATATTGTCCTGTTCCTTGGGATCTTTAAAACCGAATATTTCTAGTATATCCCTCTGCAGCGACAAGTAAAGGCCGACAGCTTCGGCACGACACTCTTCGTAGGACGAGCCAATAGCACCGAATTTGGTATCGTAGGTTTCACCAGGTTGATACCAGGTTTTTATAGGCTCGCCAGTAATGAGGTTCTTAGTGTTCTCAACATCAAAATTGTAGGTTCCATTTTCGTCTATGCGAAACAGTTTACCACTGCCGTGTCCCAGTAATTCATGCAGTCCGACTTGAACTTCAAAAGCTTTTACTTTGTATTCTTTCATAAGCGTTTGGTCATCTTCCGACAAAAATGGTATCGGATCCTTACGATTAATATTGGCTAAAACATTGCCTAATGAAACGTTTTTAAAACCCTCGTCTTGCCGTATTTCGTCATCTACAAAAAACTAATTTTTATTACATCCCTAACCCAATAATTAAATACTCACAGTTAGGTATATTAATGCCAGCGGGTACACCACTACCTGCAAATGTCAACACATCCAGAGAAGTAAAATCAGGCTTTAAGTATGAATCCTTCTCATAGGATTCACTCCAGGGCAAGTACTCCAAAAGTTTTTCCGCGCGGTTTACCAATTCAGAAAACTTGGCCGAACTTTCCTTGTTTACCATAGCTACAAAGCCCTCAAACTCAGCACGTCCTCCTGCTGGGTCCCTGTAAGTCTCAATAAAACCAATATATGTTTCAATAACAGGGCCCTTGTCCTTGATCCACCACCTAGATCCATTTTTATGCTCGTCTAGGGAGCCCTCCTCAAAAGACTTAATATAGTGATCAATCATTTTTGACTCATTTTCATTTGCAGCATAGTTTTTCGCCTCGCGCAAGTTCTTGTTAACACGCTGCAGTAGACTGTCATAGTCGCCGCGCGAAACCCTAAAACTGTTACCTTTGTATTTTTCCAATGGCAAGGTTATACCCTCTTTTTCTGTTTTGGCCACAGAGCCAAGTTTAATATCGTAGATCGGTTGGCCATTTTCCACCACTTTGAAAGTGCGGCACATGTAAGGTTCAATACGCTTGGACGTCAACCATTCGTTTACAATTTCAGAGTCCTTTTTTGTACAGTTGTCGGACCAATAGGTGGTTATACCATCTGGCGCAAAGCCTAAAATTTCATTCCGCGATTCCAACGCATAAATAAGATCTTTAATCTTTTTATAAATCTTGGCTATGTGTGGATCTGATGCGTAAGCGGTTGAGGCACGCACGATTGCTTCAAATTTTTCCTCGGATAGATTAGGCACGATCTTACTGTCACCCATGCCTTTATAGTTTCCGGCATTAGCAAATAAACCACAGGTATAAACCAGAAATCCCTAGAAAACCAAAATAAAATGTATAAAATAATTTATGAAACAGTTAAAACTCTCATTTTTCTACTTACCGTAAACTCGTCCTCCGTAACGCCCGCAGCTAACGCTTTTTGTTTAAGTTCCGACGGCTTATCAGCAACGAAAATGCGATGCAACAACGAAAAGATCAGTGGTGCCTCTGGACTTGATTGAATAAGTGCAATCAATCCACCATCCCAGGAAGCTTTACTAAAGTAATGCGCATACAGTTTTTCCTTATCAGTCAGATTTTCAAACGCACTTTTGCATTCCAAATCAGCAATGGGCTGCGTATTGGGCAGCACAAAGTGTGCAGATTTGCTGTTAGCCATATTTATTTGTGGTAACTGCGAATTGGAACTGACAAAACAAATTCGTTAGGTTTAAAGCTATGACTAAGATAGATGAGAAGAGTACCTGTAAGGAACTGCCTGTTGGTTGTATCGGAGTTTGTACTGGGGCGAATTGTAGAAGTTAAAAAATGCTGTTGTATGCTTAAGAGGAACAGTGTTAAAGATGCGTGAACTAAATGTGAAACTTCGTTTCGGAATGCATTTATATCCAATGCATAGATGGCAATGTCTGTAAAGTTGTCGGTGAAACAGCATTTTATGATATTGTGTAGCTTTTATTAAGTAAATTGGAAATTTTTGTTGACGCGTATACCGGAGTAGGCCTAAAAACATATGCTCAACAACCTAAACATATGTTTGTAGCCGGCAGTGGACTGTGCTACAACTGAAATACAGACGTAAAAAATAATAATTTCGAAATATTGCCAAGAGGTCTGTATGCAAAATTATGCTAATCCATAAGTGCTAAACATTGCGCCCATGTGGCAGCAAATAAAGTTTTTAAACATCATAAAATTGCTTACATTGCAACTACATGCACAAAATTAAGTCTAAACGTATGCATGTATTTGGCGAGTGGTGCTCTGCCGGTCCCATATTAAGTTTTCTAAGCCCTCACTCTAAATTCTCAGCAAAGCCAACATTTCATAACATACCAACAACGAAACCTAACTAAAGAAATAATTATAATGAATTACATACCTTCTAAATTATAAAAATTTATAAAATAAAAATGCCAAGTAATGCAATGATTAAGTGGATATGTCACTTTTGTAAAATATTTTGACAGTCAAATCTAGCTGGCAACGCCACCACCTCAGGTGCTGCCAGACCACGTGCTGCTTGCTGTTAGAAATATTTAATTTTGTAATAATTTCACTAAATTAAGCTTTATCTAGTTAAATCTAACAGTCTTCAGTTGCTTTTGGCCAAACACTAAAATACTGGTTTGTATAGCTGAGTTATCGACAACTCCGAATGCATCATCCGCATTTAATGTGCTGGTTCTGCTCTTATCACCTTCAGTTTGACCTTAGTTGGATACACTTTAAGCCAAACTGAAAATGGAGATAACTGGTTGGGTAAAAAACTACGAATGGGGTCGTGTGGGCATTAAATCGGCAGTGGCCCAATTGGCAATGGCCAATGATCCAGATTTCACCTTAAACGACGAGGAGTCATACGCCGAAATGTGGATGGGCACGCATTTATGCGGTGTATCTGTGGTTAAAGAAACAGGCGAAACCCTGGATCGCGCTTTAAAAAAGGATTTGCCATATCTGTTTAAAGTATTAAGCATTAAAAAAGCGTTGAGTATACAAGTGCATCCAAACAAATGCGAGGCAGAAAAATTGCACAAAGAACGGCCAAACATCTACAAGGATGACAATCACAAGCCTGAGCTGGCCATAGCGTTGACGCCGTTTATTGCGTTAGTTGGTTTCCGACCTATAGAAGATATAGGGGACCTTTTCGATGAGTTCCAGCCCCTTGCAACCTTAATTGGAGAGGAAACTGTTCAACAATTTCGCGAAAATCCCAATGAATCAATGTTAAGGCAGTGCTATGAGAAACTAATGAGAACCAATGAAACGAGCATTGCCGTCTGTATTAAAGAGATAGCCAAAGATTATAAAAAAGGTAGTACCTGGTTTTACAAAATAATTTTAACTTATCTCCCCTCTTTTTTATAGAACTAAAAGAAAACGATTTGCTGGACATTTTTAACAAAGTAAACGAAGAGTTCCCTAATGATGTCGGCGTTTTGTCAATTTTTTTTTTAAACTTGGTGCGACTGCAAGCGGGCCAAGCTGTTTATCTGGGCGCAAATGTAATTCATGCCTATTTGGAGGGCGATTGTGTTGAATGCATGGCGTGTTCAGATAATGTCATTCGCGCTGGACTAACACCTAAATATAAGGATGTTGAGCAATTGGTATCGACCGTTATTTATCAAGGAGCCCCTGCGCATCGAATGCTTTTTATGCCTTATCGTATTGATGATAAAGTGCAAGTGTATTGCCCACCAGTTGAGGATTTTGCCGTAGTACATGTGGCTATAAAGCACACTGAAGACTCTTATAAATTACAAATAAAACCCTTTGGTTCCATTCTATTAACACTTAGCGGAGCACGAACGCTTGTTCTTAATACAAAAAGCGGTCCTAAAGAGATTTTAATAAAGCGTGGCACCATTGTCTACATTCCAGTCGAAGCAGCTCCAGAAATAGAATTCAAGAAAGCGGAAGATTGTGGTGAAGATTTTGTAGCCTACATGGCCACTTATAATTACTTCAAAATTGCTTAAAAAAATGTTAAAATGTAAAATTCTTGTGCAATATTTGTAAATAAAAGACCAACTTTTTTAAATTTTTACTGTAATATCATTTAAACATTTACAACATAAATTATAGTGGCAATTTCAATAGCAGCTATATATGTATATTCACAGTAAAATATATAATCTAAACAATGTACACAATACTTACAAACATTAACAAGAATAAATTTCGCACATAAGGTTTTTTGGGGTATGAATGCAAAACCACATTTCAAATACTTAACCTAATATACATAACTGGGGTTTACAATTTTGTTGTTGGTAAATAGACAACTACATAAGCATGTAAATCAATAATAAATATTTTGAATAGTTTAACAATAGAGTATTTAAACATCAATAAAAATTTTGCTACCTGTATGACACTATCTTTTATAGTTAAGTGGCTGTCTCTTTGTTAAAGTTAAAGTTGATATAAATTGTAAATATTATTTCTGTTACATTTATAAAGTTTGTAAAATGCCATAAAAACTTTTTTGTACCAAAAAACAGAGTACATGCATACCAAAAAATTTCAATATAAATATTTTTCACGTGTATACGAGTATAGTTTTACAGTTGATAGGTAGTTATTTAGTAAGTTTCCAGTTGCTGATAGTACAATTAATACAATGGTACATTCATAATAAATGTTTATATTTTGTGCCCATATTGTTTGGATACCTTCACATGTCTAAATTTTTTGAGATATTGGTGGGCTGTTTTATTCTTTGTGCATTTAACTTTTGAGCAGATTGTTTGCGCGTTTATTCACACCATCCATGCGTATATTATTGGCATCGCCCTTATCATTGATGCGATCAATCTGTTTGTTTTGATTTTCTAGCTCCGAACCCATATCTAGTGCCATATTGCGTAAGTTGCCTAGCATGGAGTTTACTTGCCCTAAATTCTCGTCCATCTCATCCTCCCGAGCATCGTTAGTAATACGTGCAATATAGCCCGTTTGTGGGGGAGCGCCCATTCCACCACGTTCACGCTCATCAATAACTCGCTGAGGCTGACTGGCAACAATTTTACCATCATCGTTGGCCTTCCAGGCGTTGTCGCTGTCATCAGTGATATTGACTTTCTTGCATGAGCCAAATAGACCACAGCACTTTTCCATACCGCTAAGATTTTTTTCGGCTTCTCGCATGTCCGCATTTATTCGATCCATGCCCTCTTCTATTCGATCCAACTGCTCACCCTGATCGTCCAACGCAACTAGTGTGCGTATGCCAGCTTCCTTGCTTTCATCCATTAAACTGAGCATACGCCTGGTACTTTCTAGGGACTCATCAGCAACTTGGCCGGATTTAAGCTGAAGCTCCTGCAGCTCTGAACGGGGTTGATTTTCCGCAGCAGCCATTGTGATGAACTGATGAACTCACTCAACAGACAACTGAATTAGCAAGTGGTTGTTAAAACTATGAACAGATGAGTCACAAGGCGCTTTTACTTTCTCTTCACTTTCTTTGCATAAGCTCGTTAGTTGACGTTGCAGCAACTTCAAAAAAGGTGCAGCTATAATTTTAAATAAAAATTCCAATTGGTAAAACGTTTTTTTTTTAAACAAAAACCAAAAGTTAGATACCAATTTGTATATATCCACGCTCCGTCAGTGTGTGTATATGTTTTTACCGATAAAGTTCAATATATCGTGGCAATATGATTTATCGAGTACCTTACGATTTAATCTGGTAGCCCTAGTCAGTGTTGAAAATGGTTTGTGTGGCTTGAAAAGCAAATTAAAAAATTATTTTATTTAATTTAAATGCAAAGCAATATTTGCGCTTAAAGTCATATTAACTTATTGCTAAAGGTAGAGCTCAACAACTTTTGTATAAAATATAAAAGAAAACTTTATGAAAATAATTTATATTAAAACCGCGCTTCGTTGCTCTGTTTCGCGCGTTCTAGTGCTGGGTAATACTTTTGAAATACTAACGCTTTGTTTTCAGTACAGCGTCGGATCCTTTTCAAGAGAAAATATAGCTTGTGTTTGTTAATACGTGCGTTTTGGCATTTCAGTAATTTTTGAAAATTGTAAATACGCTATGGACGATTCACGCCAGTCTTTAAGTGGCGGTCAAAATGACGAAAGCGTTACCATGTATTTGTCTTTTGCCGACGACACGCTAGCTAGCGGCAAATGGCAATCCACTGCAAGCCAAACAAGTCAATATTTGGAAATGGACACGACTGTAGTGGATGAGCAGGATATATTTACCTCAGAGGAACATATTAAAAATAACACCAATTGTACTAACATGGAGCAAGAGCACGCTTCACCCTTTCGACCCTTTGACAAAAGCATACTTAACAAACATAATGCGCTAAGCTCAACGCCATCAAAAATGGCACCTAAAGAAGAAGCTCGCCTGCTAAAATCTGTTTTTGCCATACCATTGGACTCTGCTGGGTACAACAAAGAAAACACTCAACCAGATGTGTGCAATGAAATTTCACTATTCTCGAATAACTCATCCGTTGACGTCACTGGTTCTACTGTTAAGGCCAACACATTCATAAGTGACACCACTGTTGAAGAGACTGCAGCACAGGAAAGTATTTCCATTCCACAAGGAACCCCAGCAGCACTAGAGAAAATTGTTGAAGGTGAGTCTTTTTTCTTTGTAAAGAAACTGGTCTTGATTTTAGTGTTTCCATGACAGTTTCCCACGAGGAACCTTCACCAATTGTACTGCAACTTGGAAATGCCAAAACTAAACAAAATATATTTGATGGTAAGTTACAGGTGGGCTTACCAAACAATCGTTTCAATTTATTTTAAACTTTCTGTAGACGTGCACTCTTCGGTATTGCCAGTTCCTATAACGTCGAAAATGCCATCACATTTCTCAATGCCTGCTGCAAAAGCCACTAAAACTGCAGTTATTAACGCTGTGGATGAGGTAAGCAACCTAATTGCCGCATCCATGAAGATATACGAAGAATCTATAAAGCCGCCAATACCAAAAGCCATTGGCGTTGCGAATAAGCTACCAGCAGCTCCACTCCCACGTCCACGACGTTCTTATTTGCCCACAGTTAGCACTGAAAACCGCAACTTTTCATTCAAGCCAAGAATGTCTATTGTGGTTAAGACTACGTTAAACAGTCCAGCACGTAAGCTGGCTGCAAGCTCAGGCGCTAATCATTTGATGAGCCGCAATCGTCGCAGCTGTCTACCAGTTTCGAAAATAGCTGACGGTACGAAGCCAATTACATCAAGGAAATCGATGCTCTCTGCGCCCACATCTAAAACAAATTTCATCCAATCTGCTAGTGGCTCTGGTGATGTACCTAAAGAAAAACCCAAACAAAATGAGAATGTGCAGTATACGTGTAAAAATTGTAATGCTACGTTTAAAATGAAGAGTCTGATGGACATGCACATGCGAATGCATGATTTAGTTGACAATGGTCCGAAGAAACTGACTAAGGGCTACTCTAAGAGCTCTACCGACTCAATTGCCACAAGCGGAGATCCGCACAAAAATCGTTGCAAATATTGCGACAAGAATTTTGCCCTGGAGCGCGCTCTCCATATTCATTTAATGCAAAACTGTGACAAGATTCCACCCAGTGAGAAGCGTAAGCTTCAGTTTACCGAGTTAAATCATGTTAAGAAAGCACAACTTCCCAAAGTTGTCGGATCTGCCGCTGCATCATCTTATAGGCCTCGTCAAAGCACTTTGGAGAAAGTCTTGAAAACACCATCTGAAAAGGGTAAGTTACCAAATAATATAGCACATGTCCCTTCTTTTTAACTGGTCAAATGATCCTTTTCACAATTTCAGATGAACCCTTATCAATGCAGCCACCGTCAACCAAAAAAGTTCCGAAAAAAATAGCTCACTCCGGCGTTTATCGCACACCCACAAAGACTGTGCCCTGTCATATTTGCAAGCAGTCTTTTAAAAGCATTCTCGAATATACTGACCACTGCCTCACAATGCACTCCAAAAAAATGAACAATAGCAAAGCTGATGCTCAGAGTGGTGCTAAAGATTAAATCAGACAGGTTTGCAAATTAGTTTAAGCTGCTGTTATTTTAATTACAGTTTCTCAAAATAAAAATAAACCATTTGCAGTATGTATATATATCTATATTTTGTAACTGCTAATGAATCAAAAGGATTTAGGTTGGGCAGTAGATCAACTATTTTCCAATTTACTTTGCTTTTTTCTCGGGCGGTGGCTTCATGTCAACGTTTTCTGTTTTAATGTCTAAAGCTCCAGTTGCAGGTATCACAGCATTATTTGTTTCCGCCGAGTTGATGGGGCCTTGTGTTTCCGCATTACCTTCCTGTGTCGAAGTAGTTTGAGCAGGTTGTTGTGACGCTGTTTGTGGTGGATTGTTTTGAAGCATAGGAGGAATCGGTGGCGGAAACTTGCGTAGCAGCTCGGCAAGTAACATGTCCACGCGTTGTTTTTGAAATAAAGTACCGCTATCATCTTTTACTGCATTAGTGTCCTTTTTACCAGTCTTTGATTTATCGGATACTGCAAAATGGTTTAGTTATGTAGAAATTATATACCTCGCTGGGGCAGTTAGTCGGTTGCAAGCAATGTACAACGACTTCCTGTTTTTGCATTATATTAAAACTTACACACTTTGTTGCACGAAAAGTCCCAGGTGTAGCCTTTATTGGGATGATAACGCGCATAGCTACTTGCCTCCTCAAACGCAGATTGCAAATTTACAACCGTATTGAGCTATATGCAGATCATGATTTGTTTTTACTTTGCTGTTAACCATACTTTGATATTCCAATATATATAACTTACAATTCGTGAATTGATGACATTAGCTAGGTCGGGCGCCTTGTAGACTGTGCCGCCAATAATATAGTAATCCGCAATTGGTGTGGCTTCTGAAGGATTATGTCGATGTTGTTTTCGAATCACATAGAGTATGGGTTCAGCCACATGCAAAAGTATATATTCTAAGCCGGTCATGTTGCTGCAATTAAGGACTTTCTTAAACATTTCCATCCAATTTAATTTTAGAAAAACTCACTGCAGGTGCTCAACGCCCAGTCGCTGCATGCGAATCGACTCGTTGTTGCACATATGATCATAAAAGGGATTTGATTTTCGACAAAAGTAGTCCATTACCGTCTGTGGGCTTAGACTGGCCATCATTTGTGTGTCATGCCAGGACAACCTTAAGTGGTTTTCAGGGGCATTAGCGTGGGGCATTTGCCGGTTGGCCATTTTGCTGGCAGGTCTTCGTTTTTGGTAAACGCAAAGGGAGGAAACGATATTTGGCGTTGACCGCCACTGACAATGACACTGCACGAATTTTGTGGGTCAATGGCTTCAATGTTTTCTGTTGGCACGTTTTTTCTCTTTTTCAACTTGTTTACATATTATTTTTAGCAACACGCTGCCACTTTTTTGAAAAAAAAAACTTTGTTGTGTAATAAATAATTCAGTGTCGCGCACAGGAAACAAACTGCAGCTTCGCGTCTATAATAAACACTGCAGACATTAAAGTAAGTTAAAGTAAATTTGGCAATTTAGGAGTTTGATAAATGTTATATGCACGTGAACACCCTACCAAGTTTATAATCCAGTGCTACTATACTTATTTGTTGTGCAATAAATAATATAAAGTGATGCAAAAAATAAACAATCTAGAGTTCTACTAACTACCACAAAAGTCGCGAATTTTATAGACAATCGATAAGTTAATTTTCATCGATTTTGTAGGAGTCGATATGATGTAAAGCGCCATTTAAATAGATTTAAATATTTTCTTTAAATTATGTAGCTTACGCATATAACAAGCATTATTGTCTTAAAATATTTTTTTATGTCAACCGTGAATTTAAAAACAACGAAAATTATTTTTTTTAATGCTATTAGGCTTTTTACACTGGGGCGCATTTCGCATTTCGCATCTGCCGCCTCAGATGCTACGTATGAATCTGCCGTTCCGAAAATTTCAAAATCATTCCCGCATCTGTGGCAAATGTTCCTATCTTATTGCGTCCCGATGAGAAATTATTCGATTATTTTTCTGTGCAACTCTAAATTCGCCCCGAAATTGTAAACAATGTCCAAAAAGAGATTGGCAGCCTTGAATTCGTAAGAGGGCGCCAAAGCCTCATATGTTTATGGAACTGGCACACAATTTAAAATGTGCGGCAACATATAGATAAAGTAAATATACAAGCCGATCCAGCAAGCGTTTCATTCAGAGCTTCTAGTTTGATGAGTGGAAAAATGTAGAAATCAATTTTATACATTGGTTTTGTATTTTACTTATTACAATTCAATATACCATAACAAATCGTGGGTCATTAAAATGTATGGGCGATGATTCGGCGGTGATTAACATATGAAAATCTGTAGTTTAATTTTGTTAACTAACTTAATAATTATGGTAGTCAAGAACTGGTGGTGACTTTATTTTGATGTAGCACCCATCTTGTTAAACAAATATTATATAAATATATATAGTTTTTTAAATTATGACTTTACTAATATGTTTAAACCAGTGGCTTTCAGACATTGGTGAGGTCTAATGGACTCGAAGTACTTCAGCATAACAACAACAAACATACAAACAGCTCGTGGCGATTGCATATATGTATAATATGTATGCATGCATATGTATGTATATGTGTATGTGCAAGTTAGCACCAGCTCTTCGTTCGCATTAATAATCCCAATTAATTCATGTTATCAACAAAAATTCATGAAACCCTTGCTTAGTAATAGTTAATGCTGAAAAAATGCATAAAAAGATTGATATTTTCATTTGAAAAAACATTTATAATATATTATCATAATTTTCTGCATTTGCTTGTCAGCCTGTCACTTTGACAGATGCGAAATGCTAAATGTGCTCTATTTGAACAAGTTTCTCACAATCCCATGCGTTCCTCTCAGATGCGCTCAGTGTAAAAAGCCTATATATGTGATTTGAGTGCATTTTTTTATTTCGATACATTTTTGAATACATCGATAAATGTCGTGTATCCAGAGAATTTAGAAACTAATCGGTAATAGCGTTCTATTCAACAAATGTGATTGGCTAATTAGGCAGAAGCTGCAGTGGCAGCGCGAAATTCTCGGTTGTAAAAAAACAAGAGTTTTAAAATCAAAAATTGTAGCAACGGCTGCGCGCTCAAATTTCTATTTAAATTTTCGTGGGCGCAACATATTTAATATTACAAACACATATCAAGAACGCTGCTACCACTGCTAACATTCCGAAAATTCAACCAAGCGTGCGTCGTTGTCATCATCATTGCCTCATACAAATACATATGCAATCAAAACAATAATTTTGACAAACAACTACTTTGCTCACGCTCGTGCTCAATAAACAGATCGGGAGCAGACTTGGCCCATTTTGTTAATCATCAGCATTGGTCACTATATTAGTTCACTTTGTACGCTTCGTCGTGGCGCTGCTCGCGAAGAACATCAACGGCAACAACCACAAAGACCACTCGCAATGGTAACATAAAAAATCAATACCAGCAAGTGTTTGTTAAAGATCTTTGTTAAATTGCACTTTATATTATCCTATGTGCATGAAACCCGTGCTCACATTCCCTTTTGGATAATATCGGTTCAATATTTATAACATGGTCATGCCGTTTCCACAAAATTCCAACATTTAGTTAGTTTATATAAGAATGTTTATATGTGCGTACGTTCATTTGTGTTTATTTTGATGTGGGGCCAGTCAAGGCCGCGAAACTTTTTGCGGGCGCGTAAATGTTTTTGATATAATAATATTACTTACCCTGAAACCAAAAATGGAAATAGGAATAATGCATAGCGAAAAGTGACTGACTTAACTAATTGTTATAGAAATTGTGAATAAAATAAAATTTAGGTTTTTCTAAAAAACTTAATTTTTTTAAGACAGCTTTAAAAAAACTGCATCTACCTATTATAATTATAAATTAAGGTTTTCTATTGCTTTAATACTGATAGTTTTTTTCTTTGTTAAAATAAAAATTGAATAAAATGTACTTTTATAGTGTCTCATAGGCAGAATTCCATTTTTTCCATTCTTGGCCTTGATTTTCGCGGACAATACGCATTATTGAACATATTTACTGTGTACATTCAGCGTGCTTTGCATTTTCAATGTTTCTATTTAAAGTCAGCGGAATTCAGCGCTAGTTTTTGTTCACAAACTTACAATTACCACAAGGTTCTCTTGTAAATACCAGAAATTATTTTTGTGTATACATTTTAATTCTACATTATGCCTTTTTGTAAAATATTGCAGTGTAAATAAGTTATTAAACTTTAAACCCAGTGTTTTCCGTGTGTATAACATGCATATTTTCAATGATTTTTCACAATTTCTGACTGCCATCTAAAAGATTTTTCAAATTTTCTCTTTAGAACGAGTTCATAGACCATTCTATTTTCTTTTAGATTTATACATATTCTGAAACTAAACGCTGGCACAACTTGAGTAGTACCAGCCTAGTCCAGACTCAGTTTCAGCGATATGCGTTATATTAAACCGGAGCCGTACTATGAGGTAGTTTTACATACGCAAAGCACCATTGGAGCCGCTAACGCTATAAAAGTGCAAAAACAGCAGTAGAAGCGTATAATGCACTTTTTATACTAATTATTTTAAGACCTTTTTACATACGCTAATAATATGCCTATTACAGGGGCTTCCACCGTTCAATGTTACTGGTAGTCCATTCAATGTGGTGCCCATACACAACTATCCTGAGCTAATGAAGGACACATGCGCGCTTATTAATTCCGAGTGGCCGCGCAGTGAAGTGGCGCGCATGCGTTCACTAGAGGCTTCATGTGATACACTACCTTGCAGTCTGGTGCTGACCACGGAGGGCATGTGTCGTGTTATAGCGCATCTTAAGCTTAGTCCCATAACGTCCAAGAAAAAGGCTTGCTTTGTGGAGTCCGTAGTGGTGGACAGGAACTATCGTGGACAGGGTTTTGGCAAGCTGATAATGAAATTTGCCGAGGACTATTGCCGCGTGGTGCTGGATTTAAAAGCAATTTACCTCTCGACCATTGATCAAGATGGTTTTTACGAGCGTATAGGCTACGAATACTGCGACCCAATCTCCATGTACGGACCTCGTCATTGCGAGCTACCAAGTTTACAAAATGCCAAAAAGAAATACATGAAGAAGGTCTTATAGACATCAACGCCAGTGGTCACTTTGAATTGCGCCCAGCAAAAACAGAGCCTGGCAGTTAACTAGTCCAATTAGAAAATCGCTTATGATACTATACAATGATACATTGACATGCTGCCAGCGGCTGTGCCGTGATTTAGGCGTTTGTTATCATTATTTTACTGAATTGCAAGCAGTAAGTTCTTAATTCCATTACACATCAAAAAACAAATACTATTTATTTGTCGCTTGTGTTGATTTTTAAATATTACTTTCTGCGTGTATTTTTTAAACTTTTTGGTTTGTTTTGTGTGACAAAACGTACATTTTAACATGTATGGCTTAAAAAAAAACTAATTGAATTTTTAAGTATAATTTAATATAAAACAAATTATTGCAGTTTTGCTCAAATGCTAACTAGCCAAAATCTACCTAATTACATATGATAGAGAGCTCAATAATATACAAAAAATAAAAGAATAGATCTTCCAAATATTGTATAGAAACATATCGAGGCGTAGCATTAAGCATTAACGAAAGGCAATAAAAGATAATAAATATTATAGACATTTTAAAGCAAGAATAACTCGTCATATTTTCATTTAAACGGAAGCGGAAGATTTATTATTTACAGATTTCAGCTTTCCCAATGTTAAATATTACATATCCTGCATTTGACAAGTTCAAGTTCAAGGCAGCGACAGCACAGTTTATATCTTATTGGTTGTTATTTTTATGCAATTAATGGGTCTGGCGCGACGTCTGCCCAACGCACGATTATATGTATACTATGTGTATACATTGTATAGGTTACATATACATATGTTTATAAAAATAACCTGCAGTTTACAGTGGTCTCAGTTCTCTTGCTGAGGCAATAAACTTTATATATAAAAACAAAAAGTATACGTAAAATAAACAGTACACGCCATTAAAATAGAACCCTGCATAGTCAGCCAGCATTTAAATATAATTTTATGGTACTTAATAAAAGTCATAAGCATATTTTTTTAAATCTTGATGTTTTAGAAATCCATTAAAAACCCTGAACGATAGAGCCTAATCCTTTAAGTGTCAGATGTCAACAAACTAAAATCACGGCTAAGGTTGACTTTTGTGTTGCACAAAATTTCCGTTTTCGAATATGTTGCTTTGGCGTGCATCTACTTTAAACATTTCTAAATATATTTCAGCTTGCTCTCTGCTTAGGGTGCGGCGCGCCAACTCTCTCTATATGAAAGCTCTTTTGGCTTTTAATTGAAAGCGGAAATGTCTGCTAGTTTGTTTATATCTGGGTAACGCGTGCGCTGCGCTCTGTCTAAATGGTCTAATAAGTATATATTTCTTGTTGCACATTTTTAGAATACCTGTGAGACATACAAAGTGACAGGTGCTAATAGCTTAAAATTTCAGGTGTCGGGCGTAACTTGTATGGCACAAAAATGCAATTAAAAGCATTGGCTTTTTGGTTAAATGTTTATTGTGCTTTTACACATTAAATTATATATATATGTATATATGATATAACGCATTTTTGTTAAAAAAGGTCTAAATGCTTTTGTGCATTGTTTGCATGCCAAACGACCAATTAGTTGACTCTAAACGTCATACTTCCTCTAAGCGCTTTTGGCAATGCCACATACCTTCCCATAGTGCTGTGACATCTCTAAGCTATCCACCATGAACTTGCCCAAATCAAATTTGGATACCATGCGCCCAGGTGCTTCATCATGCTTCACATTATAAGCGCTAGCCGGCTCATCTGCAATGTGTGGCGGGAGCACTGCTATATAATCCAAGCCAGAATCTTTTGTCAAGTCTAGCATTCGCTTGTGCTCCTCATTGAGCTTGTGAAATACAGCAGGAACCTCAGAAAGGGGACGCAATAAAAATGAAGACATGCAAACTGAAATTTTTCTTAGTTTCTTCTCCTTCATAGCGTTAATAACGTTAGCTGTGCCTTGAGAAAGCTCAGTGGTGGCTTCCAACTTGTTGCGTGTACCGAGTATAACACAGACTCCATCAGCGCCATCAACGACTTTCTTGCAATCCTCCAACTTGATTGCATCGCCCTGCACCAGCTCCACTTTATCGTTGGACTTAAAGCGTTCAGGAACGGTCGATTCGTTGCGATACAGCAAACGCACTTTGAGACCTGCAAATTTTACATGTTATTAATAAAAACAAACTTATTTCGTTTAAGTTAGGAACAAACCCTTCTCCAAAGCATAATCTACCACACATTGGCCGGTCATGCCGGTACCGCCAAGAACTGCAATTCGTTGCATAATTTATATCTTTCTTTAGTTTTAAAGTATGAGAAAAGCAACGCACTTGTCTTCGCTTTTAAATGCAATAAAAAACGCAGCGTCACTTAAAGTCAGCTAAACGCGAACGAACTGGAAATATAGGCAAAAGAGCTGTACTTGGAAACTATGATTGTTATTGTGTTCTTCGTGCTATCAGCTGATATTCGCACACACAGAACTGAGATTTGCTATTGTGCTGGCCAACAAAAACCTGGCGAAAAACTACAAAAACAAAAATGTAGTTTTATGAGTTAAAATGACATTAGGAATTTTACTTTTTGAATTTATATAATTGGCTTGAATGAATAACATTTAATTTTGTTAGAAACTCCCACCAATAGCATTAATAAAGGTTCCAGTCTGATTTGAAAATCGTTTATTCTTAGTCTGGTAGCACTCTGTAATTTTTCGATTGATTTAAATTTGTTTTTAAAGAAGGATAAGAATTTTCTAATACTAATAAAATTAATAAATAAACAATAATAAAAATAATGTTTAAATTAAGCAGAAACGCATTAATTAAATTTATCTGAAAATTAAATTATAGCGACCACAAAAGTGGCAACATTCAAGAGCAAATTAATTTCTTTTTAGGGATTATTGGCGGGAAATTAATCGATAGAAATTTATTTATTTACCTTTAAAAAGACAAAATTACAGTTTCTATTAGATATGTTTGCCAAAAATAAGAAACTTATTGCCACTGTAACAGTGTTGCTGTTAATTGGGTCAGAATATAGGCTGTTCCCAATGATTTTAAGTATAAAAAAATATGTTAATAAAGCGTTTTATTGGCAATAAATATACAATATGCAAAATGTACTCTGTACATGGACGAATTGGACTGGAACAGAACATATATACAGCTTAGATAAACTTCATTAGATGTTCACGCCTGCGATTCGCCTCCATTGTAATCAGAGTATGGATTATCCACTGGATTTTTAACGCGCCTTAACGTTATACCCAATTTCAGTTCGCTTAAAAAATCTGTTGCTGGTGGCTTCTTCTCAGCACGAGGCTTCACTCCACTAATTGTAGCAGCTTTTTGATCAACTTTCTGTAAGACGAAGTTTTACAAGTATGTATATGCCACATTTCTTTTAAATTTTTACTAACCTTTAGGGCAACACCTTTCTTTATGCTTTCCAAAAAAGCATCGCGATCTCCACCCGTGTTCGCGTTAATTTTCGGTTCAGACTTTTTGTTCGGAGATGAGGTAGAAGCAGATGCTGCCCCACTTGGTGGTGGTGGTGGTGGCATAGGCACAGCGCCAGCTGGGGGCGGAGGCGGTGGCGGTGGTACAGCAGTTGTCTGTGGTGGCGGTGGCGGAGGTGGTGGTGGTCCAGCTGCCGTTTGAGCGGTTTTATTTGGCGATTTTATTTTCGGAGGAGGTGGTGCCTGAGGCCTGTGAGAGCTTTTAACCACAACTTGGGGCTTTGTTGATTGCGCCAACTGCGGGGTGGATGTAACCTGGTTGGAAATACCTATTGGCTTTGCTGTATATACTGACTGTGCTGGCGTTTGTACATTTTTTGTATTGTTTGTTGTAGGTATTATTGAATGTTTCGGTGGTGTCGGTGGAGCTACACGCATTGTGCCCACTTTTCTGTGTGGCGTTATTGTGGCGTATTGTGTTTCATTAGAAGTTTGCGGCTCAAATGGAACATTTGCAGCTTCAGAACCCCTTAAGTTAGCCGCTTGTACTGCAGATGGTGGAGGCGGTACTTTGGGTCTGCTATGCTGAATTTGTACGGGCACTATAGTACTGGCCTCTTGTTGGTTGTTATTAAGCTCCATATAGGTACTTTCGAAGGGTTCCATAGAAATATCTTTAAAACGTGAAGTAAGCGCGGCATAGTTTGAATAAGCTTTCTGTTTCTGGTCATGTCTAATAGGTTGAGGAGAAGCATGGGTTGTTTCGATTTCATTATTGTGTGATATAGTGGCATAGGCTAGCTTTGGAGTAGTTTGCTTTGGTTGAAAGTCCTGCTTTGTGGGCTGTTGAAAAGATTTTAAATATTAGAGTAAGTCGATGAATAAATTTGATATTAAACAGGGAATCAAAACGAAACCGTTGCTGGAAATTTAGCAACAAAAATCCAATTAATACCCCACGACCCAGAATTTGATCAGGCGGAGAATAAACAAATGAACAAATCGGATACAATTTGATTCTCTGCGAGGTAACTTTTGCCTACTTACAACCCACGTAAAATTAGAGTGCACAATTTTCTTGATAAGCTCCTGTCGCTGCATGCCGTTAATATCGTCATCTGCTATTTTATGCTCAATCATATATTTCTTTAATACATTATCATTTGAACAAGCATTCAAGTCAAAAGCATTGCGCGTGCGATCTCGCGTCACGTCGCCAGCAATATGCTGAAAATTAGTAGGTCCACTTATCTCATACTTTGAGCCCTTGGAGCTAACCATCACATTCGATGAATAACTGGATACAGCTGGGGGTGCACTGGTTAAGTTTTCCAAACTGTTTGCGCGACTCATGCTGGCTTTTTCCGCATAGGAGCTTATAGTGTTTCTTACAGGTGGTGGGCGTACTGCAGGTGGTGGATGGGCAAAGACGTCACTATTTACTTGCATTGACGGGGGCTATAAGATAAAAGTAAACACAATTGCCCAACTTTAATTATGTCAAAACTGGCTTAAATATATGCTAGTTTGAACGCAGTATGTATTGGCAATTACCACCCAATAGCCAGGCAATTTATTGCTCCTAATTATGTCATACACGTAAGCACGCCGCTGCGCCGTTGGCAGCTTCCCAACATCATCAGAGAGATTAGCCTTTCGCAGATATAACTGCAACATTTCATCGGTGCCATTACCACGCAGATCGAAGGTTTTTCGAAAGTCAATGGCTTTACCCTCCAATTGCCTAAACTCCACAGGCTCGGATATGTAATTGTATGTATTGTCCATGTTGCATCAAAAACTGAAAAGCGATACGGTGCCATAGCGGCACTATGGTTAATTCTCAATAACTAGTCTAACATAAAAAGAAAAATTAAAAAAAAAAAAACAAGAGTACCATAGATAAAACCAGCTATAGTACTTGAAGCATTGAAACTCTCATTATCTTGCACAAATTGGACGATAAGAAGTACGGCCGTCACTTAATTTTTTTTTATCAATATAGGATTCATGCCGTGAATCACCATGTCTGCCATATATATTTAAGCATATTCACAACTCTTGGTAATGCCCAAAATGGATAAAAAGTGACAAGACTTTTTGTCAATAGTTTACCATTGAAACATTTTTAAAACAATTGAACTCACAGCTTTGTATAATAGTAAGCAAAACCCATTAAATGTGAACCAGTCGAACCGCACAGCTCGAGTAAAATTATAGTACTGATTAACGGCATAGGTATGTCATGTTAGGGGTATAACGTTTACTCATTTTGGTTTCTATAATATGTGGTTATCTTGAAACGGACACGCTGATAAATATAAATAATAATCACCTAAGACTTCGATATGTTAAGCTGAAAATAAAATAAAAACAATGGTAGTAAACTAAGTTTTTTTAGGCATCATTTTACTTAATTTAATTTTATTCTCTTTTACTTGGTAGGGTGGTAGATCTTAAAGTTTAAAACAAATATAAAAATATATTTTCCCAAGACTGAGTGCTCTCTCAAGTTTACATTAGTGATTCTAAGTCATTTTCAGATCGCCATTACAAACTCTCAAACCAATTTCGAAAATCCGTAGTAGCTACATGCATAGTCCTCATAAGCAAATATCATAAAAACCAGGGCTGCTAACCCTTAAAAAATCTTGTGCGATTCGTTTGGCGGTCTTAAATCTGTGTGAAGCATGGAGTAAACGTTCAATACCATCCTGCTCCAGATATAATTTAAAGTAATTAATCTTATTTATTTTGCTTCGTATTTTTAAGGCTAACGTAAGGTGAAAAAATATTCAGTACAGGATCCAGTTCTAAGTTCTAAGCAAAAAAAAGGTTCATTTAGTTTTAGTTCAAAACGTATAAACTAAATATTTGCAAAATATATTGGAAGATAATAACTGGCTTCAGCAACTACCTTTAATAATTTCTTGTTCATGTCTCCAACAGTGTGTAACGACTTTCTACTGAAGTAAGAATATTTTAAATTCATCAAAGCAGTCCTTGACAAATGCTTGACTGCTGTCACAATACTTGACAAGTGCACATATGTAGGTACATCATACTTTTTTGGTAGTTCACTTGTAGTTGAGCAGCCAAAGCGGCAGCATCTTGAAGTTGTAATTAAAAAAATTTTCAAAATGGAATCGGAAGAAATAACATTCGAGTTCGCACCTGGGGCCGTAGTTAACGATGAGGAAATGTTCAGAATTTTGGGATCTGCAGGGCATTTGCCAATTCGGTCTTTGACTGATCCGTTTTTAACTGAGGTGGTGCAAGAGGTGGAAAGCAATTCGGATTATAATGCAGAAGAAGAGCAAAAAAAATTGCACGATTTTTTGACTGGTGTCGGGCAATGCAAATTAGCTGCTGATGAAAATGGCTTAAAAAGTAGGTTTCTTTACGTAGGTTATGCTTGTCAAACGTTTTTTATGTTTATTTGTCGCAGCTTCTGCTCAAGATATACCAGTCTCAGCAGGAAGCTACTCCTTAATTAAATGTGTCAATTGCAACAGACTCTTTGACTCGACTAGTTTTCAAAATCATTCTTGCAACTATGATTTGAATAAACTTCTTGAACATACTCCAATACAAGACAAGCCAACAGTGGGTATAGAAATTCCTCCTAAGAAGACGTGCAGCGACCGCGTTATTACGGAAAATCAAATACGATTACGTCGCTATTTGAAGGATGAGTTTAAGCATGACCTGGCATCTGGTGAGACTCGAATCAAAAAGTCCAAGGGCCCTAACGAGTGCAATATATGCGAGCGCAAGTTTGTACATCCTTCAGGCTTAAACCGCCACATGGAAAAACACGCGCTAGATCTTATTCCCGCACAGATAAGTAGTTCTGTAAATGGACTTACAGTTGCGCATGGCTTGCGTGTAGTATTGCAGTGCATACACTGCGGTCGTGTTTTTTGCGAAATACAGACAGCTCTGGATCATATTTTAGTGCACTTTCCGAAACATTCACCAGCTCCTATAGCCAATTTGGAACTTACAACAGATGAGGAGAATATTGAAGAAAGTGTTTTGGATCAAATCTTGAAGGAAGGCGAAAGTCTTCTATCATGCTTCGCTGATGGAACAGACTCCTCCGTACTCCAACAGACAGATACTTCCAATTTTTGCTTTGTCAATCTTATTGTAAGCAGTGTGTTACAGTGTGAATTTTGCGAATATATCTTCGTGGACATTTCGCATCTCTTAGTGCACTCAGCTTGCCATTTACCTGAGCGCCGCTTCGAATGTACTGCTTGTGATATACAAATGACGACGTCAAAAGAAGCTAGCACCCATTTTCAAACTGATTGCGTTTTTATGCGCGAAGGTGCAAAACATTTACAGATCTCACTGCATCGTTATTTTGTTTGCAATGTATGCGAACTAAAGTTTACCAGTACCGAACTGCTGCAGGAGCACCGGTAAGCATAAAAGTCTTGTGATTGCAGAGCAACTTGAGTAGCTATCTACAAGCTGCATTCCTACTTTCAGCCATACCTGTTACCATTATTTTCCTCGCTTGAGCAAGAGCCGTATGCGCCTCTTGCTGCCCTGTGAATTTTGCGAAGCTGTCTTTGAATATTCCCATGAAATACAACCGCATTACGAAGAAAAGCATTTAAACAAAAAAAAACGTGATAAGGATTTACGCAGCAATGCCAACGGAGTTGCTGGACGCTTGCGACAGTACCTCTGTGATATTTGTGGCAAGTCTTACACTCAGTCTAGTCACTTATGGCAACATTTACGCTTTCATCAAGGTAAGTACTACGAGGAGAAAATTGTGAAACCTGCTCATTCATGTATGCCAGGTGTCAAGCCTTTTGTATGTCAAGAAGATGGCTGTGGGCGCAAGTTTACAATTCGCCCGGATTTAAATGATCACATTCGCAAATGCCACACGGGGGAGCGCCCTTACCATTGCCTGGTATGTGGCAAGCGTTTCTTAACTGGGTCTGTCTTTTATCAACATCGTCTTATACACCGCGGCGAGCGGCGTTATGAGTGTGAACAATGTGGCAAGCGTTTCTATCGTGCCGATGCACTCAAGAATCATCAGCGTATTCATACTGGGGAAAAGCCGTATAGCTGTTTGTTTTGTACCAAAACATTCCGCCAGCGTGGAGACCGTGATAAGCACATACGTGCACGACACTCGCATTTAGATGACAACACGCGTTTAATAATGCAAATACAGAAGTTCCAACTAGAGGCTCAAGCCGCCGCCGAGCAGGCAAAGAAGGTCCAGGAAAGTACCATGACGTTTCCGTTAATACCGCAAGGTTTGGCTGTAAATGAAATTGGACCTGACAGTTTTATTGAGGCTTCAAATGTGATATTGCCTCAATTTGTACAGCTAGCCAATCGTGAAGTCCAAAATGTTGTACACCAGGATTCCGATTTACCTATTATTCATCTAAATGACCAGGTTAGCGTTGAGTCGGAGATAGCAAGCAATTGCGCCACTAATATATCAGTTAAGGATCGGAATTGTGAGAAGGCAAAAGTGGTTGTTGTGGATAATAATGGTCCCAAACCGTTTTTCTTTTGAAATGATTCAAATGCTATAGTTCGGGTGCTATGAAATAAATTTATACACATTTATAAATATAAGAACACACTGCCTTCTATAACAAATTTATGAATGTTTCATATACAAATTTAGAAAAATTAGTTATTTAATATTTAAATATATTTAAAAATACTTTCACTTATTACATCAATTTACTCTGTTTTTTCACCCTCACTGCGACTCTACTCCGTCCAACGGTGGCAACAATTTTGATTAGTGCAAACATAGTACAATCTCATTTCTTCTTCAGCTCTTCTCGTTTGTGCCTGGAAAAACACAGCCTCACGATGGGTACACTTGGGACAAGCGTGGTCCTCAGTGCGCGGCAATGTGGGATCCGATATAACATCCGGTACTATATGAGTAAGTTCGTCGATTTCGTGCATAATTTTGTTGACATAAATGCAATTTGAATCGGCTTCTTGTTTGTAGTCGCAATTTCGGCAAGCGTATAGTAAGATTTTGTTTTCCTTGTCTTCCTTCGGGTACAACATATTGTTGCATTCCTGGCAAAATCGTATGCCCACAAAACCGGGGCCTTCATTATGACCAGCGTCGAATAGAGCAGCCATTATTGGTGTAAATATCAATAAATCAATTTGTACAAAGCTTTCTTGGTATTAAATGATATTATTATTCTTTTTCTGCAAAAGGCAAATGCAAATGCGCCTAATTCTTTGGAGTTGCCACGTAGTTGTTAAAAACAGAGTTTAACAGCACTGGCATGCACGAAATGGAAATAATTTTAATTGCGTTCATTAGCTTATTTATTTAGTTAAAAAACAATCAATATATAAAACAAAATATTTTTGATGATAAATAATATATGTCCATATATCTATATAGTTGCCAAACCCGTTTTTTATTATTAACTTGAATATATTCGATAAATTTATTGAAAAGTATCAAAAGTGTAGAAAACTATCGATAAAAACGCTTGTTGTTCAGCACTTATCAGCTAGTAGTCGTGTTTCCTTTCTTTTCGATTTTTCTCGTACAGACGCCAACATGGGTTTCGCTACTCTCTGGTATTCGCATCCACGCAAATATGGCCAAGGCTCCCGCTGCTGGTAAGATTCGTGATCCTTGTTAAGTTTCAAGCCAAATATGTAGAAATTGCATTTAGTTTTGTTTGTTGCTTTGTTCATTTGTTGTAAATGTTGCATGCTGCCTTTGAGGTTATGTACGTATTAGTTTTCCATGCTTGTATGTCGCTATTTAATCTCTGAAATTTGTGCCCCCGGTTGAGTACGGAAATATATGGATAATTATATGTACTATTTCCTTAATTGAGGGTGGCCAAAGTAACAGGTTGCAACCGGTAATTAGCTTTGTCTTCATTAAAGATAAAGCGCTACTTGCTGAGCCGACAACTAAAGCAAACTTTATGTATCTACCTACACATATCCAAAATACACATACTAATTGATTAATTTTTGTTCACAGCCGCGCCTGTTCAAACCGTCACGGCTTGATCCGCAAATACGGCCTGGACATGTGCCGTCAGTGCTTCAGGGAGTACGCCAATGATATTGGCTTCAAGAAGGTGAGTCATTTAATGCAGAACTATTGTTTAATTTGCTAATGTTTTGTTTTATTTGCAGTTGGACTAAAAAGCCACTTCGAACTTTAGCACGTCTAAAACTAAGAAGACATATTAATATAAGCAGTCGCTTCTTTATGCAATGGGACTACCTATATTAATATGACGCAGCAACAACAACAAAACAACAACAAGATCATTTGGAGATTTAAATGAACACTAGCAGCAATTCGTGTAAAAGTGTATAACGAAGTTCTGGATTCAAATTCCATTTCATTTGATATACACATTCAATACACTGGCAGCAAGACTTGAAAAAGTTATGTGCTATCAAAGAATTCTAAAAAAACATGTAATTAACTTTAAATCTCCGTTTGATTAAATCCATAACAAGTAACGTAAAAAACCTCCTGTGTTATCTATTCAATGCTAAAATAACTCCCCATAAATCCGGAAGCTTGGGTCTTAATTCGACGTCACTCAACAAGCGCTTACAGCGATATCAATCCAGCTTCCTCATTTCTCCATAAAAGCTTCGTATGTTGTTTGGAAGTTTTAATGGGTTAGTAGTTATCCCATAGACACACCAACGCAATGCAGCGCGCAGTTCATCGATCAACGAGTTAAAACCTGTTTACATTTTTTGGCGCACTGTGCTTAAGAGCGGGTCAGTAGCTCTCAACTCTCTTACCCACCTGCAACCGCTCAGCATATGCTTTAGGTTTGTTTTTTGCCAAAAAATTACTACTTTGCACTCTCGCCAATTGAGTCTGGCTTAAGCGTTCGGACCATAAACAACGCAGCGCGCAAACTTGAATTATTTTATCTTAGTTATGTTTGTAAGGTAACTGTGACATATTCGCGCTTAATATTTAAAAAAAGTAGCGCATCATTCAATAGATGCTGTGGCTAATTTATGGCTATAGCAATTTAACTTAAAGGTCGTCGCGCTTATATTGAGTTTTTGTTAATTTAATTAAAATAAACGCCATGAAATCGCAAGAGCTTGTGCCACTTCTAAGCTGTCTTTGCTTGATGGCTTTGATCACAGCAGCCACGGCAAGTTATGCAACTTCAGCGGCAACACGTCGTGAGCGTGTGCGGCAGCCACAAAATCCAGTCGTAGCAAAAGAGGAGCAGTCTGCAACGGAGGCAAGGGTTGTCAGCAGCAGTTACAATGATGATAGATCGCATAGAGGTGGTGTAATTGGGCAATACAGGTTGCCGCTACCAGCGCCGGCCAATGAAGCTGTAGAGGACATTAAAGCCTCCAGTCGCAACAAATCAAGGCTGCCTCACGAAGAGAGCCAAAGCAAACCAATACGAAGGCGAACGCAGGTTGTAATGCGACGCAAAGTGGCAAACAGTAGCACTACAACAACAACCAGACCAACTACAACAACGTCATCCACAACAACAACAAGTAAGTTGCATTACTTGGATTCTACTAGTGGTCACCATATGCGCCACAGTTGCAAAGTCAAGCGACTTGATGCAGACATCGACTCTGGCACTGACCTAGCTATTTTTTGTTTTTTTTTTGTATTGAATGCGGTATAGAAAATGAGAAGTTGTCTAACAAATAAGCATAAAAAAGTGGCACCTTCTGTGTTGGACTGTAGGTAAAACGAGTTTGTAAGCAGTTGTCTTTTAGGTGCAGAGCTTAATGCCAGTAACTGGAGCACTATAGCTTTCAAATTCGCATGGTAGCTGCAGCGAGACCTTGATAAGTTTAACCATAAAAAACGGCGATTATATGTAGCTTTAAATTTGCGTATGCACTTGAACAGGGTCAGAACTGGTATAGGCTATATGCCTCGACAAGGGGCAAAGTTTATAAGTCATAAAATAATAACATATTAAAATTTAAATTGAGTATGCGAATTTATGTACTGGCGAGTTCAAAGCAGATTCGTAGTTCATAACGTAGGAAGTTGGTGGGTTCAATAAGCACTACGATTTAAACACATCTAAATATACTTTCTGGATCCGCACCTGACGTATTGCCATATCACGTCCTCTTACGGCTAAGACTCACAAATAAAATGCAATTACGCGATATTCCGATTTCCCACTCTCCGTCAAAAACAATGAAATCGTAAAAAGTAATAAATGCTGAATAAGACCCGCTTGTGCTGGGCCTGGGAAACTCTATAGCTATGTGGTTGCGGTAACTTACCTAGTGGCTTACTTATAAAAGTTTTATGCAGCATTTTGTATCATTTTGAATAAATGTTACATGAATGCTCTCATAAGTTTGATAAGACAGTTGCAATGCATTACACGTTACCGGAGTGGTAAAGATTAGAAAGTCCTTAAAGTTCGTTAGAGGTTTGGCTAATGTTCAAAAATTCATTCTATAGTGCTTTCTTTTAATTCAAAATTCGGATATCAAAATAAAAAACAAAAATGCGATGTTATTTAAAATATCGAGGATTTAGTGTTAAAATAATTTCCTAATGCATTATAAAAATTCAAATTTCGTATGTCAATCTTTCAAATTACATAGGTTACCATTTTTTAAGCTATAATCGGGTGGTCAAAATACAGAAAGACATACCAACTTACAGATGCTGTAATGGCAATGCGGATATTGAAAATCCACTTTTCGATATATCAGAGATTCCTTCAAATTTTCAGCGCCATCTCGAAATATTGTTTCTTAAACTTCAACAACAAATGGAACGTATTTTAGGTACATCCAAACACAACAAATAAAGCCATCTTTTGATTTCTTTAATTTCAGTTTTTTATAGAGGTGGGTGAAGAGTATGGTAACTTCTGTAATCCAATTTTAGCTTGCAACATACTTTTTTGTGCAATTGCAAACGGGCAACACCAACAACAATAGGTATATTCACTAAACCTGATGGCGGGAACTGCGTTTCAGTTAGCTCAAGTTTGTAATGCTTGGTATTTAGAGCAGAAACACTGATGACCATTAAACATATAATGCGCATAAATAATACACACCAATCGCTGTCACCTTCTAATGTTTGCTTTTACCCACATGTATCTACATATTTAGCTCCACGTCCCAGTTTAGCGAATGGTTTTAATTTTTTTTCACCAAACTTTTGGAGTTTCGGTCAGCAAAGTATTGTGGCTGTTAGTACGCCTCGTAGCACAACAACAAAAAAACCTCATCCACCCAAGAAATTTACACATGCAACGGCTTCCAGCTCCAAAGATGAGAAGTTGAGCTATCGCAAGCAAATAAAGTCTACGCCAAGGCCTTTGCGAAATGCTACGAGAGTCAAAACTACTAGCACCACAACTACTACAATACGACCTGCCACCGATGGACCCTTTCGCATAGCTTTGCCCACGCTGACGTTGTCTAGCGCTGCTGGGCCTGGAAATGAGCGGGAAAAAGACAAGCGTGCAACCATTGATCTGCGACAACGTTTCAATTGTCCAAGAGAGAATGAAGTGCGCTTTCAATTGTTTCCCAAAATCTGCAAAACCGACAAGGACTGCGCCGTCTGGCAGCGCGATGAGATATGCTGCGATATTTTTGGCGCCAATAGTTGTGTGTCTGGCAAGCCTAAACCTCTAGAAGAAACAGCACATGCACGTTCGTTCATAAATGTTTATTATTAGGCAGTTTTCTCATTAATGTTTGTTTTGTAGCGATACTGGGTCTAATACCGCGCAAGTGCCCAACAAGACCTCTTGCTGAGCTGTGGTGGGATGTGCAGGAATGTAACTCGGACATGGATTGCTGGCCGCGCCTGTGTTGTCCAGATGGTCGTAGACGCTATTGTCGCACATCGCAGCCGGAGCTTGAAACGGCTCCCGTACCTGTTAAACGATCCTTTGACTATTGTAGGTGGACAATATGTATTTTTTAAAATTCAATTCACAATAATATTATATGATGAATATTCTATCCTTGTACTCTTGAAAAAGGTCCTGTGATTTGAAATGGCTAATGTTTTCAGATTTGACAAATTAGTTTTCGAATAATAAATTAGATCTTAAGATGCTATAACTAATCATAATTTGTATTTTAGTTACGGAGTACTTGGAATGTACCGCACCACCGCCGCCCATCTTTGATCTGCATCCCAAGGCCTGTACCTCCACGTTGGACTGCTTTCCAAATGTGTGCTGCCAAGAGGCTGGGCTGCGGCACTGCCGCCCACCAAAGAAGTCAGTACTTACACTAATGGCCAACTTTCTGAACGTAGATTTTGTAAAACGGTTGGCACAAAATATAGTTATCAAGTAGTCGCAAGTCCAGTATCTTGCTTTCTATGTACCTACTAGTATAGTATAAGTGCGATCGTACCATTTCAAAGACTATTTCGAAATTTCCGTCGTGATATTTCTCATTTCGTAATTGCTGTTCTTAAGTTTGTTTACTAAGTTGTTTGTACTGATAAGATTTATTTACAACATTTTTTGCGTACTACGTTTTGTTTTACCCTGTATTTATAGTGTATCAGAACTAACCTGTATTAATGCCCATTTGTTATATATACATACATATGTACATATACTATTTAATTTATACATACATATGTGCTTCGTAGTACACCAGAATTTTATGTATTTCACGACATTCATTTGTCGTTCTCGTAGTCTTAAGTGATGATAATAAAGTAATTTATCAACAAAAAACTTACTGCGCTTTAGATTCGTTAAAAGTTCACTGTGATTTTCTTACTTGAGTGGAAAATAAAGAGGCTTTAAAATAATGCTTTAACTAGATAACACATACATACATACATATATATGTAACTACTTTGGTAAAAAAGGTTAACCTAGGCAACTCTTGTTACCTTTTGGCCTAAGGCGCGATTATTTCCCCAGATTTCAATGAAAATTTCGAAGGTTCTCGGTTTGGCATGACTAATGCGAAGTTTGTAATTCTATATATCATATGTTGCGTAAAGAATACACGTAATTACGTACAAATCTAGTTCGCCACTTAAATATGAGAATTGTTTGTTATATTTTATTAGGTAAGGTTTAAACGACAGGTCTCATTTGGTTTTTAGAGATTTAATGGACAGTGACTGCAAGTAAGATAAAGCGTAAAATTTTTGTATAAAAGTTAATTAAGCTCATAAGTAGCTTTGGGCAAATAAAGATGTTTCCACTCAGATGGAACATGAATAAAAGCATTTGCAGCACTGCCACTTAAAAACTTTGACTATCAAATACTCTATATTTAAATATAATTTGAGAGGTCCTAATATTTTTAAAGGCGTTAAATTAATTTAAACGCTAGTTAGTTTTTATTAATAGCCTTACAATAGTAATCGTTGAGTGAGTGTTTTACCATAAAATTGATAATTGGTAGTTGCATGTAAAAGTGGCGTGCCACAAAAACCGTCTTGTTTCAAATGATTGACACAAATATCTTCGAGAGCTTTCGAATTTCTACTCCTAAGCTTTTGACTGGTGGTTTTTAAATACATGTCTTAAAACAAAAATGTTGTTCAAACGGACAAGAGATTTAATTTTATATCGCAACTAAAAATATATACTAAGCTCTGTCAGCTTTTCAACTGAACGGTTAATTTTATTAAATTTTAAATCATTTTTAAAATATCAATATTACAAGATGATAATATATTGATATGCCACCGCAGCAATATTAACAGCTCTTGATTCGTTCCAAATATATGTACATATATGCATGTATTTATTCAAACTTGAGCTACAGTATATACACATGCCGCCTTACTAAAAACAACATACAGTTCTTTGACCTTAAGCAGCCAACACCAATAATAGTCAGTGCAATGATCAAAGCTTCAATTTAAATGGGTTTTATTGGACATTATTCAAATTGAAAATGCAAATTAAAGTGGTTATAATTAAACAAAAGAAGGGTAAATTATAATACTAGAAATACAGTAAAGTCTTGTGCTACATGGTATATAGTATGCATTCATTAAAATTATAGGACATCCTTTCACTTGGAGCAGCCGCACTTGGACTTGTCAGCGCCGCATTTGCAATCTTTGCCGCAGTTGCAGCTACCGCCTTTGTTGGTCTGAGTGCACTGGCAACCTATGAGAAAGGACGAAATAAATTAGCCATAAATTCCCAACACTTTACCATTTAAGCTACTTACCACTTCCGCATGGGCAAGGCATTTTGTATTGAGTTTTTTGTTTAGCACTTTTGCACAAATTTAAGAAAAAGAACTTAGATATTCTTTTTGAATGCTCTTTGCTTGTATGTTTTTACAACTGATGCACAGTTTTGGATGTTGCTCGATTTTATACACTTAACCTTTTCCACACGGTTACCGTCGTTTCTTCTTTAATTCTGGTTTTGCACACGTCTGCCACAACAACAATAATAAGGTTGCATTGACCGGCTGTTGGTTTCGCTGTGGTGCCGGGTGCAGTGCACGAATCTTTCGTGGTGGCAGCTTTAAAGCTCAGTCTTTACGAATGCTTCTTCTTATTTGTTTAGTCATTCACCGCTTTCGAGCTTTTGCGCATGCTTTCAAAATTGTCAAGCTAACGGCAGCAGCGGCGGCGCTAGTGTGCGGGGGTGCGCTCTTATCGTACTAGACGTTCACAATGTTCACCGTTGTTGTTCGTTCGCCTGTCGTCTGTCTGGCTGTCTGTCTGTCTCCCTCCTGCGCCTAACGTTTGCGTTTGCCTTGCGCGGTGCCAGCCAGTGAGTACATGGAGTACATGGATAGTCAGTGTTTTTCCGATTTCACAGCGCGGCTGCTGCAGCGACGTGCGACATTTTTGCAACGAATTTAATTGCAACGAAATGCAAAAGCTACAAGTAAATATTATCAATTTTAATTAACAAACAAATGCCAAACTGTCCGCAAGATAATATAAAAGCGAATTTCAGTTGTAGCAAGGATTTAATTTGATGTGTTTGTTTTGTCTTCGTTCAGTAAATGTGGGCTTGTTTGTGTGTGTAGGTGCCGTTAAACTGCAACACACATATAAAATCGATAAATCCAAGTCAAAATATTATAAAGCAAAAATCAACACTGCGCGCGTGTGTGTGTGTGTGTTTGCATTTAAAAGAAAACAAAATGAACAAAAATGGCAACATTAACGACAAAAACAAAAAATGCTATGCCTAGGAAGTGAAAGTGGCAGCAGGACAAAACGTGCGGAAGTGAACAGTTTATGTATAGCAGCAGCTTGTAACGGTACGGTTATATACGCCCCTGCAAATGCCACCTATTTACTACCCCCACCCAGCCAGTGCTTAAGTTAACGAGTGCGTTGTTTTAGCTGTCACAAGTTAACCACACAGTAACTAGTTACTACTATATACTATACTATGCATGTATATAAAAAGACGCATATAAAGCGTATGGAAAATTACATGCGCACCCGCCCACGCATGTCACCGCCCTTGTTGTTGTTGTTGTTATTATTAATGAAATTTGAGCAAAAATCGCTTGCACTTCAAAGTGACTATTTATATGCCCGCCCGCTATATGACACCTAAAAAAGTCAAAGCCCACGCCAACACTAAATACCAAATTCCAACCGAACCAACCCAAGCCAACAAAACTCCCAACCACCCACACAAGTGCGTTGCCATTATAAAACAAGGCAATAATATTGATGTTGACGATCAGAGCCGTGTTCATTTTGGGCCAAAAGAGTAAAATCAATATGGTTTCCTTATTGAACCTGACGGCACATGGCTAAATATAGTGAGTCGCACACGCAATAAATAAGTGAAAACGCCAATTTCGGGAATTCGAAGCTAATATACACTTTTAACGCTAACCATAATAGAGTGTTAAAAACTTGTTACGATCGGTATTTTCGGTGTTCTGAAAAAGTTGCTTGGAAAAGCGTAGAAAATAAGTTATTGAAATGCTTTTCCGTTCGTGTGTCATCTGAGGGGTATAAATGAGCTTTAATTACATTATTTAAATTTATAAATGGGAATTCTTAAACTTTGATAAAGATAAAAAACTGTAATGAATTAAAACAAATTAACTGCCATTTCCATCCGGCTACTTTAGAGTTACCAACCTGATTTTAATTTTATAAGAAAAATACATAAACTAGATACATTTAATAATCAGAATTTTTATAGTATTGTGCTTTAATTAAAATAAAATGTTGTTGCACATTGATTAATATGATTATAACAGTATTAAATTAATGTTTATATTTGATTTATTTTTGTGGTATTCAATTCGTAGTATACTTTTTGGGGCCTCGTCATCTTCATTAGCATACAACATTCAGTTTCTCCTGAATAAAAAGTTTGAGGTTCCGGTTAGCTACGATTGGTTTGGTTTAAATCCAATTTTTAGTGTAGGACTATGAAACCTATATTACTCTAGGAAGAAATACGAATTCTTTCAAAGTTTAATAATAAACCTTTAAAAGAACACGACGTAGCCGAAGGCCTAAGTAGCCAGTGCTATTTTCTTTTATGTTAATAATTAGTTTTTAACTATTATTATCATTGTAAACAAATAAATAAATCAATAAACCCTTAAAAATACGAAAAGCTGTTATGTGCAATTTATACCTTACAATTTTTAACAAATAGCTGAGTTAACCCTTAGCCACAGTATGAAAAATAGGGAATAACTAAATCTGTCGTTTTTGTGTAGTTGGTAGCAAAAACCTTAAAACCTTAAGCCTCCATCTCCATTATATCCGCAACTCGTTCAACCAAAGGAGCCGAGGTCGAGCCATAAATAAAAAAGGTTCCCCTCTCAATGTGTATGTGTATTAGTGTGCGTGTGTGGGCGTAATGACCAATTGATTTGCTCTTAATCGTTGCAGATAAACCAAAGTATGGCGCTTAAGTAAAACATTCAATCAGTTGACACTAAACAAGCTAGCTCCCTGGTCCTGGACGTGCCTCGTGCCTGAGATTGCTTTCTTGCGTGTGAGTGTGAGTGCGTGTATAATTTTACTTACAACACTTACGGCTACAAAATGACTGAACAAAAGAATCAAATAACCCGCGCTATGCCGGAGCAAAGCAATGATTATCGCGTTGTGGTCTTTGGCGCCGGCGGCGTGGGCAAGAGCTCCCTAGTGCTGCGTTTCATTAAAGGCACATTTCGTGAGAGCTATATACCCACCATTGAGGATACGTATAGACAGGTTGGCACAACAATTGTACTCCCTATACCATTGCTAATGACATTTTTTCTTGTTTTGGGGCAGGTCATCAGCTGTAACAAAAACATTTGTACACTACAAATCACAGACACAACAGGTTCACATCAATTCCCAGCCATGCAACGTTTATCCATATCCAAGGGACATGCATTCATTTTGATCTATTCGGTTTGTTCCAAACAGAGCTTAGAGGAGTTGCGTCCAATTTGGGCGTTAATTCAGGAACTGAAGGTAAGTCCTTTTAAATACGTAGAACAGACTATTCAAAAAAATCATGCATTTCAAAAAAAAAAAAAAAAATTATAATTTTTTAAGTTTTATAATAATTAACATTTTTTATTTGATTATTTAACAGGGCGCTGACATAGGCAATATTCCTGTTATGTTGGTGGGCAACAAATGCGATGAGAGTGCAGAGCTGCGTGAGGTCTCTCAAATAGAGGGTCAGGCTCAGGCAACTACATGGAGTATATCGTTTATGGAAACATCGGCCAAAACTAATCATAATGTGACGGAGCTCTTTCAAGTAAGTTATGCTGTCTTGAATTCAGTACAAAAGAAAGGGTGCACAAAAAACATAGCGTAGAAATCAACTTTTGATCTTCCTTGATGATTAAATGTTGATCTGCTTTCTATTTAGGATTTTTTTTTAATAAATTACTAATACTATAATCCTTTAGGAACTTTTAAACATGGAGAAAACACGCACTGTGTCACTACAATTGGATACGAAAAAGCAAAAGAAACAGAAAAAGGAGAAGAAAAGCAAAGACACAAATGGAGCTATACCGGAAAATGGAGAAGCGAGCGCAAGTGGAGTCAAGGAAAAATGTAGCGTTATGTAAGCCAGAGCGTCAGCTGAGATTTTAGATTTAGGTTGAATAAATACTCGCTTTTTGGGATAGTAGTGTGATGCTAATGTTGGAGTTTTATCACTGTACTCAGATATTCAACCCAATAAACCAAAAACTATCACTTTCATAAAAAAACACTAGTTCATTAAACTTAGTTAATTTGTCACAAGATGCTTGATTTATAACAATAACATATACCAAAGTAAACATTAAATTCATAGGGACTGAAGTAAAAAGAGAAATGTTATACATCTTATATATTTGAATTGACAGAATAACCTTTCGTAACACTTAAAGCAAGCCACCACACGAACTAGATTGAGTTAACTTTCCTGAGAACACAAAATAATGAAAACAAAATGCATCTGAAACGTAACTGCATACATATCAAAGAATATTTACATGCGAACCATACCAACATAAATAAAAACATACATACATAACTACATATTTGCAAATGGACTAGACAAAAAACATAACTATTAAAATACATAGAAACATGCATACATGCTTTCATACTACTTAACATATACATAACATAAATACCTATACATATACATACATATGTTTGTATCTCTAAAAGAAAGCCAAAGTACCTACTTACAAGATATGTATTATAACTCACCTACTTTAAATCTACAACTAACTATTTGTAACTACAATCATAAACCATTTAAATATGAATATTGCACAAGACTCTACAAATATATCGCATACAGATGCAAATCGGTATATGATGGACTATCAATGCTATTAATCAACTAATGTTTGGTTCTTAGTTTTCAACTAGTCATCAGTAGATTTTCTTCAATTTACTTATTTTAAAAGCAACTCCTAAACAATAATATTGTATTTGCAGCATGAGTAACTACTTACCACCAATACTTAAAACAAAAAGAAAAAATAAACTTTTTAAACTTACAGCAAAAATACTCAAAGAAAGAAAATATAAAAAAGCGTGCATACTTTTTTCCAATTGTTTTAAATTTTGTACAATTTGAATATGCCATTGGTTTTTGTATTATAAAAAGTATATAAATTTATATAAAAGATATGTACAATTTACAATTATTTGCTGAAGGTATTAACATTTCAATAATTATGTAATAACATTAAACAATAATAATAATAATACAAATATTGTGCATGTATAAACAATTTTTGAACGCTAGTTAGCTTAAGTAAAGTTCATTTCAAAACACATTGCTTAAAAAGTTTAGTTAAAGTAAATGTTGAAGTAAAAGTAACATACATCGAAGGATATTTGAAAAAGCATACATTTTTGAAATGAAGAAATATAAGTTGCCTGTTTTTTAAAAACAACCAATACATATACTAACTAAAAGTAAAAAATTTATTTACTACTTGTGTATTACTATGGCTGGAACGAGTGTCGCTCGATAGCTCGGCCTCTGCGGTAGGAGTTTTAATAAAGAATAATCTATTAGCTGGTTTAGTTAATTCGCGTTGTTGGCAGTTGTTTGATATTAGGAAGCATTAGTTTATTAAGCTAGATCCTGCTTAGCTAAATTATAAATGCTTATAAGCTTTCTAAAGTTATAGAGATGAGAGAATTAAAAAATTAATTATATTATATTCGATTAGATCTTTGCTCATTTCAAACTCACACATATGTATAATCAGGGATGTTCTGGTTTCACACATGCGCTATTAAAAGAAAAACCTATAAGTAAATCTTAACCTATTCAAACTTTTATTCAGCGAGTGTTTAAAAAATATACTCCGCTTAAAACTCTTTTTGTCTAATGAGTTAATCAGCCTTATATTATAAGGTTCTGCTGATCGTCTCATTTCACCAACTTATATTTTAGCATGGGTATAAGACCCAAAGACTCTGATTTCGAAGCAAATTTAATTTTTTTTTCGTTTGGAAATTCCTACCAATTTTCAATTTCCTTTTTATAGTTGACAACAACTGCTTTGCAACTCAACATTGAAAATCCTTAAACGATAGTGACAACTGGAATATCTTAGATTTTGTTCATACAATATTTATGCCGCAATTTTGTTTTAAGCACAGTAATGCGTTTGAATTGAATAATAATAAAACAACACGTTGTGACACAAGTTATATGAGTAATTTTACACGGATATATTGTTGAATTCAAATTCAGGTAGTAAATTTATCATGTTATATAACAATTTTTGATAGTGGACCAATTTGCGTATAAGATTCAAAATCTATTTAGATAAATTTTCTCAGTTTGCCATTCCACAAAAAAAAAATATACATATATATATATTACAAAATATACATATGCCAATTTTAGTTTAAATTTATTGTTAGCCTATTTGCGCATTAATTTTTTGCTTAATATCTACATAGGACATTGTTTTATATTTAAGTAGGGTCTGTTAAGCCAGCTACAGTTAAGGCTAAAATGTACGTAAACATATGGGCATATTTTGCAACAAAAACATACACATAATAAATATATATAAATATATTACAAGTGCATGATTTAAAATACAACGAATAAATATATTTACACCGAAATTTCTTTTTTAATTTTTCTTATATATATATATACATTCATACAAAATATATTACAAATTAGTTGTATATTTAATTAGTTTATACATGATATATGATAAATATTGCTTACATTTAATATAATATGCAACTCAAACAGACCACGGACATAAATTGTGTTGTTGTGGTAGCTTTGTAAATACATAATTCAGCTAATAATTTAGGTTTAAATATATAAAAACAGTTTACAAAAGGCCAGTGAAAAAAATTGCTAATTAATACGAAAAATTGTGGGCAGGCCTGTTAAGTAACACTTAATAAATCTTATTGTTGCAAAAAGTGAATACACGTACACCCAAAACAATTTAAATAAAGAAAATTTAAAATTTCAAATCGACACGAATATTATTCAATAATGTAAAAATATTATTTAGGCCTGTTTGCTCAGACTAGTATTTGAGACGCAAATAAAACATTGCAAATTCTCATAAACTCATAAACTCATAAAAAAATTTACATACATAACAGAAATAAAATGATGAAAACCTAATTGATATTGGTTAATAAGTTCCTATAAAGGCGAAAAAAATCAATACCTATTTAACTATTTCTTTTTTAGGCTGTTTTTTTAGATATTTTACTTTTTGTCTTTGCTTCTATTACCCCTTCGTCACTATCATCATCTACAAGCGTAAAGCCCTCATCCAATGCAGAATCTGTATTACATGTGTCGCCACTGCTAGAACTCTCGTTCAGCTTTCCAATTGTCACATTTACACTGGTAACTACTTTTTCACCAATGGCTGGTGGTATTCCTAATGGTTCGTGAAGCTCTTGAACCCCAGACATGACAGGCAATGGTTTTGTGGTTGAAGAACTAATAACATTTAATAGAATTTTTAAGTTTTCGCCGGATAATCGATCTCCTCTTTCTCCGATTCCCAGGGCTTCCTGCTGAGCGTTCATATAGTTAGCCGAGGGCCTACCATGTAACAGCGCTGCCCAGGCATTAGGACTAAGTATATACTTGAAGGTTAACTTTATGACATATCCTACCAAACAGAGTAAAGCCAATGGGGCAAGGTAATTAAAGGGCCACGGTAGAATACCTATAGATAATAATAATTGTTAACCAATAACAGTTTTTTATTTTTTTTTAATTTTTTGCACTTACTTCGCATGTTTATTATGGAGTGTGAAACCTTTTCCAGTAGCATTTCTAATTGTTTAAAAAATATTTCGTTAAAATACATAATTAAGACGTGATCTGGTCGACAAAATGGCATCTTGATGCTGCTCGATTTTCTATTAACATAAAGCATATTATAAAACAGTTGAAATAATCAGATATTCATGAGTTACCTTAATAGTTCTTTTTTACGCTCAATAGTGTCATCGCCAATCACATATTTTTTCAAACGCCCGAACATGGATGGATTTGAATTCTCTTGGTCTGGATCATATCTATGAATCACTTCAATCATGTCTTCAATATCCATTTTCTAATGCATAGTAAACAGGGTTTATATATTATATATAATGACCGTAAGCATCCTTATTCTATGAACTATGTTAAAATTGTGAAAATTATTAGAAGACGTGTTCTTTCACAACATCGCTTTCTAGACTTGATTTATAATGTGTAGGCAACTTATTAAATTAATATTAAGTTATCTTGCAAACCAAAAAGACTTACCCTATTGCACTCGACATAGGTATAAAAATAGCCAAACAGAGCTAGTCCGATGAATATAGTATATAAAACACGGAACTTGTAGCGTTTGTGCACTAACCAACCGATTCCAATAACCAGCTGCACAATTAAAAAAAACTGCACCTAAATAGGCAAACGTTTTACAAAAAAATACAAACAGTAAAAATTTTATCAGGCTATAATTACCTCGGAAATTTTTAATAGTTGAAATAGATCCTTGAAAATATCAACAATGAGCGCACGCACTCCTGAGCCAATTTGAGCATATTCGCAGGTTGCTTCGCCATTGAATAAAGGCGCACGTCGCGCTTGCTCAACTATTTTAGTGAGTAAAATATCTAAATCTCGAACGTCTTTTATGGATTCAAGTTCGTTCACTTGTTCCGGAAGCAATGTAAACAGCATCGATCGTTGGTATTTACTCGACGCAGCATCGTGCTATATAAAATATGTTTATACCATGGTTGTAAAGTAATTTAACAAGCAAACGCAAATAGGTTGAAGTTATGACGTCATGCTTAAGTTTAGATTATATAGATTAAACCAACACCACCGGAGTACGTGTAATTCAAACCGGCATACACATGTACATACCTGTAATTGCTTACGATTGAACAGCAATGTAACAAATTTTTTAAAGTATATAAGAGCTAATCCGTCTTCGATATTGCATGCTGCATTCTCTGTTAGTAATGGACATTGGCTACACCTGAAGTCCTCAGAAAACGAAAGCTGTGACCAATCATTTGGTTCCACCCAATGATCGTTGTTAAGATCGCCATCTTGGCAATGCACTTGAATTATGAACAATAAATAAATCGTTAAAGCGCGCCACCGCATTGTGTATATATTTTCTATTTAAACAAACTGAGCGTTTTATTGGCGCTGTCTGCTTTCGCGGTAGTCAATGGCGTTGTTATGGATAAACAGCTGACTGGCAGTGTTAAGCAGTGTTGAAATTTGAATTGCGCTACAAAAAAACAATCATCAGCGTATAGTCCAAATAAATAATTTCAATTATACTTTCCTTTTTTTGTTAAAAGCATATATCCAACTGTAGTGTTATATATGAAGCTTGCAATTAAAACGGGCTTGAGCTAAATAGCAGTTACTTTCAATGAGCCGTGACTTTGCTTTCACGATACTCGTTACTCCAAAACAATTACTGATTACTTACTGAGCTCTTTAACTGGGTAAACAGCTGAATATCTCAACACTATCGTGGCAGTATCCATAAATTTTCATTTCATTCATATTGTTATTTATATATTTATCAAAAGCCTTTGAAAAAGGCACAGTGTATTTAAGCAATGCACGAACCAATTAAAAAACCGTTGCCACCAGCCGGATCCGGTGGCAATTTAAGCACGTCTGAGAAACTTTGTTTCGATAAAAATGAGTTCATGAAGGTACTTACATACATATGTACACAGTATACTTCTATTTCTGTTGTGTCGTTATCTTGTCGGAAAATAAACAAATAACTAATAATCTTTTAATGCAACAGCCTAATTTCTCAGTAGATGAATTTCTCCATAAAAACCGCAATGCGCCAAGCTTGGAGCTGCTACGCGATAATCTTGGACTATACTTAAAAGGGCTGCGCGCCTCAATGATAGATCTGATTAATGAAGATTACGCTGACTTTGTTAGCCTTAGTGCGAACCTGGTGGGCTTGGATCAATCGATTTACACTATAAAACGTCCACTGGAGGAATTTCGCAGTGAAATTGAAAGTATTCACAACCTCATAGAGGACAATGTGGCAGAACTACAAGGACATCTGGAACAGAAACGGCAGCTGCGCGAATATAAACGCGATTTGCAAAGTCTTAAAAAAGTTTATGAAACCATTAATAAATTGCAGGATTTATTGCAACGCAAACTTAATGGCAAGCAGCCCGCTCAAGCTGTAGACTTGGAGCGTGCTGCTCTGGACTTGATACAATTAAAATTTCATGAAAAATATTGTGCTGCATATATTAATAGAGCGCAGCAGTTGCAAATTGAAAAGCTGCAGAAGCAATTGCATCAGCAATTGCGCCGTTTCTTCAACGATGCACTGCAGCAAGCCAAAAACAATGAATCAGAGCATTTGGAGCGTTGTCTACGTATTTATATTACCCTTGATGCCCACGAGGAGGCAGAGCACGCCTTTCGGGAAGATGTAGTGGCGCCTTATATGAGTGCCATTATAAGTGAGACGCAGCTTCAAAATTCTCCGCAAGGTTTGGCTGGCATCTACAATAAGATTCTAAATTTCATTTCACTGCACATGGCGGATCTGTTGCGACTGACGCTCTACTCCGACAAGCTAAACGGCTTTAACTTTGTTGTCAATAGCTACTGGTCAGATGTGGAAATGCGGCTGGAGATGCATATGAGTTCCATGTTTGCACCTGGTAATTCGGAGGTATTTTATGCCAAGTACAAATGCACACGCGATTTTTTGGCCAAGATCGAAGAACTACTAACCAGCAGCGGCGATCAAGCTGTTGCCAGTTATCGACAGAACAAGCAAACTAAAAGCTTTGAGGCGCGCTGGAATTTACCAGTCTACTTTCAGATTTGTTTTCAGGTAAGCTTAATATATTACTTACTAAAAGATTGAAAATATAATGTTAACAAATATATTATATTTATTTTTAATCTTACGCATTGTAGGAAATTGCTGGGAAGTATGAGGCACAACTAGAGCCTTTACTACACGACACCTCGCTTGTAGCTCAGCCGGCAGCAAATGCTTATCATTTAATCGCATTCAATGCCGCTAAAGAAGCATTAACAAGCTGCTGGTCGGAAGGCATTTATTTATCGGAGCTATTTCCTAAATTTTACAAACTTAATGTGCAAATCATACTGCGTTTATGTCGCTGGATTACTGAAGCCATCACTACGGCCAAGAGTTCCTCCTTTAAGGCACCATTTACCAGGAATCAGCTTTTAATTGCTGTACACGCAGATATACGCAAGTTTAACGATTTTTTGCCAGAATTGCAGCAGCTTATAGTTCAGCTAGTGCCAACAGACAAAAAGACGGATCTTTTTACTGATGTGCTTGGTAAATCCATCGCTAATTTGGGTGCTACTTTGGCCTCATTTTTGACTAGCATTGAGGACGGCTTGGTGCAGCTTCTTGTGACCGAGTGCGGACCAGAAAATGTTCGTCAGGTCAATGATCTGCCTCGATTGTATAGAAAAACGAATCGTGAAGTACCCACACGTTGTTCTGGATATGTAGAGCAAATGCTGCGACCACTTAAAATCTTTGCCGCACAGTATGAAACGCAACTTGGGTCGCTTGTAGTAGAGAAGATACTTACAGAAGTCTGCAGTACTGTAACCAAGTCGTAAGTTGTTCACATTATATTAATTTTGGTATTTTATAACTGATAAACTTCTTAATTAACAGCTATTTTAATGTAGTTAGCGATGTCCTAACTTCCGTGCAAAAAACTGAAGAGTCTCTGCGTCGTTTACGAAATCTTAAAAGTGGCGCTAGCTCGGGCACTCTACCAGCAAGCTCTGGTTCTGTTTCCGACGATGACAAAATACGAATGCAATTGCGCGTAGATGTCGCTGCCTGGACATCGGAGCTGTCCAAGTTAAATTTTCAGTCCAATCGCGTTGATAAGTTAGCGGAGCTCAATAATATGGTTGGTGACAGCATAAAGCTCAAGGATGGCGGCAATTAGTGGTATTTGAAATTGATTGTTTGTTTTGTGTATTTTCTGATAGAAATTTAACTTTGATGCGTTTCTTAATCCGGTATCTAATTGCGGTTGACTACCAGATTTGATCCTTTACATATATTAGACAGATTAATAATCAAAAATGTCAATACACATTATTTGTTGTGAATTCGCTGTAGACTTTGTAAATAAGTGTATATGACAGATTTACTGATACTTGTGTGTGCATTGGAAGGCCGTTTTAACAAGCAAGCTTTGCTTTTGGTAGAGTATTCGTTTGCTGAGATTTACATTAAAGATTTCAAAATAACGATATCATTAATTTAATCTATTGCTGTTTAGATTTGATGTTGTAGATGCATTACATTAATAACAAACTATTTTTTTTTTTTTAAATTAAAATTTTATTAGATGTGTATAAATTTATAATTTTCCAATTTTTATTGTTGAGCAAAAACTATAAATTTCAAGTTTTTTTAAGGCACAATTAAACTGACGTTGTATATAAACTATATAAACTACGAATTGTATATAATATTAATCTATTCCATCCATGTCCCTTGAGGTACAGGGTGTTCAAAATATATATCGTATATAAATGCAACAAATTTCACTTTCATTTTAAATGTAGTACATACTTATTAAGGAATCGCCTCGAGTTATTCGCTGTAGGGGAAAAAAAGATAAGATCAAACGAGATTATAATTAGCGACTATAAAGCATAGCTACTAACACTGTGCGAAAAAATGTAACCAAAACTTCGTGTAGTGCAACTGCATAACAAATTTATCTTGCATAACAAAAGCATGCATTGAAAATAACTATAAGAACCAAACTGTAACTTTAGCATTCAAAAAATAAATGCAAGCATAAAGTGCTGCTAAAGCTATCGAAGCTGCTACATTACAGTTTAAGCTCCTCGGTGTCTGGCAACTTGCGGAAAAACCACTGCAAATGCTCCTCAGTAACTTCTGCCAACGATGGTGGTTGCCACTTAGGTTTTTGATCCTTGTCTATCAGCAACGCACGCACACCCTCTTTGAAATCGCTGCACTCCAAGTGACGTACGGCCAAGCGATACTCCATGATGAGGCACTGCGGCAATGAAAGCTGTGAGCCCAGCTCGAGCTGGCGATAGGTGATCTTCATTGAGGTGGGCGACATCTTGCCAAGGGTCTAAGGGAAATGTTAGTTAAAATCAATTAGTAAGTGGGGTGCGAATATTCATCTTTTTTTTTAAATCGTGCCATAAACAAGTTAGTGATAATTAAGCATGTGAAATAGTTCAATATAAATATTCAGATGCTTTTAGCACATATCATGTAAAATTGGTTTAGGTAATTTACGCCCTATTATGCTTGATTATTTCTCATATACTATGCGCTTACCTCCAATGTCTTTTTGGCCCAATCGCTACCATCGCACTTTAAGTTCTCTAATATGCCTTCGACTGATTCTGCCGCAAAACATTTATTAATCTGCTCTAAAACCGGCTGCAACGAAAACGGCTTATCCGTGGGCGCATGAAATTTCTTCAGAAGTTCGGGCACGTCATCTGCGTCTGGACAATTAAGCAAAGCTGATTCCAAGTCAGGTATTTTACTGCTATCGCAATAATGAGTGGCAATGCCAGCATGAAACACATCCGCGCCGCGCAAACGATATCCCGTCAATCCAAGATACAAACCGAGTTTGCCCTCCAAGCGCGGCAAGAAGTAAGAGCCGCCCACATCTGGAAACAATCCTATTGCCGTCTCTGGCATGGCAAAGAGTGTACGTTCCGTGGCTACGCGATATTTACCATGCACGCTAAGGCCTACACCACCGCCCATCGTTATACCGTCAATTATGGCTATGTAGGGTATTTTGTAGTTGCCAATCAAGGCATTAGCGGTGTATTCTTCTCGAAAAAAGCTTTTAGATTCGTCCGTGGGACCAGCCTCGATCAGCGCGCGTACGTCACCGCCAGCACAAAAAGCTTTATCTCCAGTACCCTTGATGATCATAAGCGATTTGGATTTTTCGCATTTCTTAAGATGTTTGTAAATTTTTCGCACCATTTCCAAGTTTATAGCATTAAGAGCTTTCGGACGATTAATAATAATCATACCTTTGGATGACGATTCTGTGGCCAGCACAGAGGAAGAGTTGGAAGATTGCCGTGTTTGATATGGATAGACCATGGATGTTGTTGCCGCTGCAGACATTTTGGCATTAGCGGCTTTGCTGAGCAGAGGCAAATGTTGACTGAGAGTTCGATGACCGAATATGTAGACAAACCTTTGAATTGGTTGCTGCTGTTTAGCATTAGGAATTGATTTAATTATGTGCGTTTTGGGTTATTTACTATACATTTGCTAACTTACCATTTTGCGTGTGTGTTCTGTGTTTTTGTCCTATGTGTGCTGCTGGGCCAAGTTCAATGAGTTGCGCAATAACCAACAATAAAACTACAGCTGGGCCACAGGTGTCGGGGCGTTGCCAGATTGCATTACCAATGCGGAAGTTAAGAGTTAAAGTAAATATGCTATCAATAACAACAAAATCGTACGAGTAACAAATAAAATTTATTAACGGAATGATAAGGACAATAAATTCAACAAAAAATAGTATTTAAATGTGCAAGCTTATTGCTGTATATTCGACTGGCAACTAAACAGAGCTGCCAACTTTTTCGAGCAATGCAACTAAAAATCTTATCGCGATAAAAATAAAAATAAGAAAAAACCAAGTAATTTGTGTAGTTAACAAGATACCCGTTATCGGTAAACAAATAAACGGTGAGTAAACACACATAATTAGCATTGAAAGGTAGCACGGTGCCATGAATCAGTTCACATAGAGCCAGCAGCGGGCTCAGATAACTATGCCCCTGTTCTTTAAGTTTTCTAATTCACGAACAAAGCGCCGTTCATCTTCTATTCCTTCTTCGCGCCCGCAGATGAACTATGACGGACTACTCTCACAGTTGACAGACGACAAATTGTTGCTTTTCGAAACTGGCCCAGCCACTGTTGTCGAGGGCAGTCGCTGTGACCCACAGGATGTTGCTATTGAGGAAGAACAGGCTGCCCCTATACAAACTATACCACTTACCTCTACTATACCTGCTGCTGCGTCAACAATTCCTAAGAGTCAAAAAAATGCAAGCTCAGCGAACACGGTAATCACGAGCACAGTAAGTGTACCGAATATGAACCAAAAAGCGGAATGTGCTGCAACGCCACAACGCAAAATATCGACGTCATCACGTTTTATGAATGCCTTTAGTCAGCTATATGGTGGCGGCGGCACCGCAACTGTTCAAACTGAACATACAACAGAGGATCAAGATTTGGCAGCTAATCGTACGCCTACCAAAGGCATGGAGTCTAAGCTGGTAGCAATGTGGCATAATGTCAAATATGGATGGAGCGGTAAAATGCGACAAACTAGCTTCTCGAAGGAGCAACCTGTGTGGCTCCTAGGACGATGCTATCATAGACGTTATACCCCACCTGTAAGCATGGAAAATTCAACCACGGAACTACCCTGCGGAGCAGGAACAACGCCCGACAACGCCACATCAGCTTTTGACAGCATACAAGCAGCCGCAACAACAACAACCACACCTTTAACATCCATATATCCGACAATTAATCCGCAAAATGTGGATGAAATAGTGGTGCCACAGGAACTAGGAATGGATGCGGCCGAAAATCAAGTTGTCGAAAATCCTTGGGAGGAAGGCATTGAGGGATTTCGTCGTGACTTTTTCAGTCGCATTTGGATGACATATCGTCGGGAGTTTCCTATAATGAATGGATCGAACTATACATCGGATTGTGGCTGGGGTTGTATGCTGCGTAGTGGTCAAATGCTTTTAGCTCAAGGTTTGATATGCCACTTTTTGGGAAGAAGTAAGTATCTTATTACATATTAAATGGTGGTTAATACTAATAAAATTGAGCCTACAGGTTGGCGTTACGACTCTGAATCGCAACTGCACTCCACTTATGAAGACAACATGCACAAGAAAATAATCAAATGGTTTGGAGACAGCTCGTCAAAAAGCAGTCCATTTTCAATACATGCTATAGTACGTTTAGGCGAACAACTGGGCAAAAAGCCGGGCGATTGGTATGGGCCAGCCTCAGTGTCCTATTTGTTAAAGTGAGTTTTGAAATAATATAAATGTAATGTAAAATTCATCTTATTCTTCACAGACATGCTTTGGAGCATGCCGCTCAGGAAAATGTAGACTTCGACAATATAAGCGTATATGTCGCTAAGGATTGCACTAGTATGTATAAACTATATAAACTCTTGGTGAGATTTATAAAAACAGTAATAAATTAAATTATTTATATTTCAGTTTACATTCAAGACATTGAAGATCAGTGCAGCATTCCCGAGCCTGCACCCAAACAACATGTGCCTTGGCAGCAAACTAAACGCCTTTCCGCTGATTCGCCTAAACATGAACAACAACACTGGAAATCACTGATAATTCTTATCCCGTTACGTCTGGGCACAGATAAGCTGAATCCTGTCTATGCGCATTGTCTTAAACTGTTGTTAAGCACAGAACACTGTCTGGGAATTATTGGCGGCAAGCCCAAACATTCGCTATACTTTGTGGGTTTCCAAGAGGATAAACTGATTCACTTAGATCCGCATTACTGCCAGGAGATGGTGGATGTCAACCAGGAGCACTTTTCGCTGCACTCGTTTCACTGTAAATCCCCTCGAAAAATGAAGTCTAGCAAAATGGATCCCAGCTGTTGTATTGGGTTTTATTGTGCTACTAAAACTGACTTTGATAGCTTCATGGAGAGCGTTCAGTTGGTAAGGAACACATGAAAATTTATTTAGAAACGGAATTCGATTTATTCTCTGCTTATTTTTGATTAACTTTCTTATACAGTACTTACATCCTATGCGCTGTGCGTCGGGTGCCACAGTGGACAAGCAGCAGCCCTGCACCAACACTGCAGCAGCACAAGCCCAACAAGTCCTATCGCATAGCCCAGCGCAACAGGAATATATTGAAATGAACTATCCGCTCTTTACCTTCTCACGCGGTCGTTGTCAGGATCATGCACGCGATGAAATGAGCGACTCGCTTTACAAGCCGCTTATACGACAAGTGGCCCAACTTAGCCAGGAGCTAGGCGCCTGTGCGCAGACAGCAGTACAGCTGAATAGCTGTGATGATTTAGATGATAGCGAAAGCGAAGAGTTTGTTTTGTTATAAGTTTGCTTTTAGCTATGTTCATAAGTCTCAAGCTTGTGAGCCACAAAATGCGCTAGAAATATGCCCTCCCACAGCCAAGTTCTATGTTTATTCTGTGTTATTTTATGTGTTAATTAGTAACTCACGCTCGGTTGGCCGCTCACTCAAACCTAACACGCCAAGCATCTCGAAATCAAAGACTTTGTTTTTATTTTACACAAATACTTTTTCACATGCATACTATTATTATATTATATTAGCTTAAATAGTATACATTCATGATTGCTATTAAAATTTATTAGCGGTTGGTAAGACCTATAAACAAGTAGTACAATTACAACTAACTATTTTTCATTGAGCTGCCATAACTTGTGAGATTCAAATTTGTCAAACCCTGCTGCATACTGATTTCTTTATAAATAGTTTATGTAATTCGAGGTATTATTAATTTTAGTGCAAAACTTAAACGACTTACAATTGTTGCAACAATACACATTTTGTAGCTGTTATCGAAAGTATTTTTGTTCTAGTAGATTTAAGTTATATGAGTCCCTTGTGTACTAGATTTAGCATCATTATTTAGTTTTAACTTTATTGTAAATATCCCAAAAAAAATAATAAATTAATAAATACATTAAGCACATATAAAAATACATGAGTCACTCTAAAAATGTCTTTTTTTATTAAAAAAAATAAACATGTATAGTATAGAAGAGATCCAAGGTTTCAACATTTGAGGTTCTTGAGAATTGGTTCGATGGAGTTGTAAGTTGCTATCTACGAAGAGCAACAAGATTAGTCATGAGTAGAACTTTGAAAACAAATATAATTACGACTCTACAACAAAAAACTTATTAAAATTCGCGGTAAAAAAATCTGCCTTATATTATTAAGGATTTGTCTGAAACGATTTATTTTTACTTAGCTTTAAGTAGTGAAAAAAAAGCAAGCTCTGGTTTTTCGCTGCTTCAAAAACGTGTGTAGTTGGATCGAACAACTAAATATATGTATGTATATAGTTCTAATTCCTCTGGTCTTTAGTCTAGTCTAAATGCAGTTAAATTGTATTTTATACTGAGAACAAAACCGCTCAGTAAAATAATGTAGTTAAATTGTTTGCTATATGTACTAAACTATTTTATAGATATCTTAAATTTTAAGATTAAAATATTTTTTGGAGCATACTTTGATTGTTTATACATTTAAATCATTTTTCTACTTATAACTAGAATCAGCCTCCGAAAGATTTTTGACTGTTTTTATCTTGCATATCCGAGGCCTCTCGTTCCAGTCGCTTTAATAGCTTAGCCAAATGATCCCGCGCCGTGTTGGCACCAGTTTCATTAATGCCAATTGCCATTTGGTAAGCTTCTATGGCTTCTTGCACTTTGTCCCACCGATGATAAAGCACTCCCAAATTCGTGTGATACAGCAAATTGTTTGGGTCCAGTTTGATTACACGCTTATAAAGTGCCTCAGCTTCCACATATTGTTTAAGTTTTCCCAGTACATTAGCCCGAATAAACATAATGCTGGGTTCATTTGGAAGATGTTGTAGTGCTTGATCCGAAACACGCAAGGCATCTTCATAAAGTGCACGATTATCCAACATGGTAAGTATATTAGCCCAAGCTTTGGGTTGGCGCGGATTTAGTGCGACGGCATGTTGCCAATTATGCAAAGCCTCAGCATAATCTTGCTGTTCTAGATATAGATTGCCCATGTTATAAAAGCAGACAGCATAGTCAGGACGGTATTTAAGCGCTGCTTCGTAGCTGGTTAGGGCCTCTGCATATTTCTTTTGGGCAGATTGCACAATGCCAAGATTCATCCAAGCCACGGGAAAGGAAGGAAAAACACGCAAAGCCGACCTTATATATTGCTCTGCTTTAGTTAGTTGACCATGTTCCCGATAAAGGTTACCAAGATTCATAAGTGCAGATTCATAGTTGGGATACAGTTCAATGGCTTTTTGATAGTGTTGAAAGGCCTTGGTGCTCTCACCATTGTCGGTAGCCAGACGTGCTATGTTATAGTGCACCTTAGCGTTATTAGGACATACGCGCAGCGCAGAGCTAAAAAGCATCTCCTCGTTCAGCCACTCTCTAGAGCGTTCTCTAGTACGCAGTATCATAACAGCGAAAAGAAGCATTAACAGTACTTGCTGAATTATACGCCGATATGTCTTATTCATATGATTGTCATAGCAATAAATGAAACCATAAATAGAAAGCAGACAAAAACCAATCGAAGGCACATAAAGTATACGCTCCGCAATGACAAATCCGACACGTATTATACCCGAAGCTGGCAAAAACGGTATAATCATAAGACCCAGGCTGAGCATTAACCCCGCATGACGGCGAAAGTTAAAAAATGATACCAGTATGAAGGAATAAAAGCCAATAACAGCTTGCAGTCGCAGATCCCAAATGGTGGAGACGAGGTTCAGACAACCAAGTGCCCAGTCAAAGCAGAGCCATTGAGGGCAAAGCATTAACCACAGATTGACAATGTATAAATAATGCTGAGAAAGCACGCGCACTAAGGGATGCTCATGATGGGCAATTGGATTGTCAACGGCTTTAAACTGTGGCGACTCAAAGTCTTGCCACCAGAGACGCAGTATTATTAACAGTATAGTGCCAAAGGCGTAAATCTTATAGCGCACTTGTGTATTGAGCAGCGATAATTGTTCTTTTAACGGATGCAAGTAGTATACATTCTGAAAGTAATCCAACAGAACACAAGACAATGGTATGGTTATTGCGGTCTCCTTAAACAACATGCCAATCCCTGTAAGCAGCAAAATCGTCGATACACTACTCCAATGCTGCTTACCTTCGCTGGCAACGGTTAAAAGCAGGCACAGTAGGTGTATTAGGCCAAACATTAGTTCTGCCCTGCCCACAATGCCGCAAACAGCTTCCGTGTGCACTGGATGAGCGGCAAAAAGAGCTGCAGAAAGTGTGGCCCAGCGCTCTGCATCAATTTCTTGAATGTAAAGAGAGCGCACTAAACGCCACATAAGCAACGTATTAACACAATGCAGCAATAAATTTAGAAATTTCATATGAGCCGCACTCAGTCCCAGTAATGCGTACTCGCAGTGAAACATAAGTGTTGTTAGTGGACGAAAGGACTTATGCGATGAAGCACTGAGAAGGGGAGCGCCCCAAAAATCGTGTGTAAAGATAGCAGTCCAATTGGTGGGCAGTGAATTGACATCTCTGTTCTTAACTATTGCTACGGTATCATCGAAAACAAACTGAGCGCCACTTAATGAGTGGGAGTAACACAATAAACAGAGTGACACGAGAATCAATTGGCAGACCAGACTGTAGAGGTTGGATTTGTCCACATACTGGCTAAGACGATGCATGTTTTTAAAAGACGTTTCAAAAACATTTATACTGATTATTTAATGAAAAAACATTTTTATTTCGTAAAGCCGCGTTTCTTAGTTTCGGTTTGTATACATTTTTATTTTAGCATTTCACTTTGTCGCCATTCGCACGAATACGCAAACACGACCAGCTGTTCAACTGCAGCGCCATTCGCACAGAAAAATTAAGAATAAGGCTGCCGCTGGTTAAAAAGTAAACTTGATATTTAAAATACGGAAAACAATGACGGAAGAAATTGTTTTTGATTGCCTGCATGCAGAAATAGTTAATTATTGCTTGGACGGTCGCAAGGTTTGTGGTTAGTTTCAATTTAAAACTTTATCTCATATAAGCAATTCATCAAAACAGGAACAGGAAAACGACTTGTCCACATTAGAGTACATAGGCTTTACCACTGGATATAGGCTTATTGAGCGTCTAACTCGCGACGTAGCACGCTTTAAAGATGAACTAGAGGCTATGAAATTCATATGCACGGACTTTTGGACTTTGATATACAAAAAGCAAGTGGACAATTTGAGAACCAATAACAATGGCATGTATGTTGTTCAGGACAAGGCATTTCGCTTTCTTAATCGCATTTCTCCCGGCGGCAAACAACTGGAACATGCACCAAAATTTGTCGCATTTACTTGTGGCTTGGTACGTGGGGCTCTAAGCAATCTGGGCATCAATAGTACAGTTACAGCTGAAGTACAAAGCATTCCCGCTTGTAAGTTTCACATAGAGGTCAATAGAAATTAATTGTAGAAAAACGCGTTTTGTTTTATTATTAAATTATAAGTACCACTGGTTAATCTAATTTAATTTCTCATAGAATGCTACAATATTTTGTTCAGTCCATTCAAGGCACTCGCGTAACGCCCATTGTTCTTTAGGTAAGTGCGGTTGCACTGGATTCGGATCTGTGTGTATGCCCAACGCTGGCTGTGGGCCTATAAGTATAAGCCATTTACCCTCATATACACTGATATAGTCTTCAAATGCTCTACGATTGTTAAAGTAACAAAAAAGCAATGCATAAGGCTGTTGTGGCTTAGCATTACAACAACTGCTTAGGAACTTGAAATCCAGCTTACCAACAGGCGCGTCTTCCACATACCTTAAATCTATAAAACTACGAATTGCATATTTGCTCTGCCACCAGTTACGATCCACTTCTAGGCCATATATTGCAAGAGAGTCCTTTCCTGTTGTAGCTATTAACCATTCCAGAAGGCCACAACCACAGCCTATACTCAGCACACGTTGTATATTATGTTCATCCAAGATTGTGTTAATTGCTATAAGGTTTTCGGCTGTTGGCCAAATCCACAGCAACTTACGTTTAAACTGCTTTTCAAAGCTGCATCCCAAAGTCAGTAGTTTTCTCCAATTTTTATTTTCTTCCAGCGTTAAATAATATACGTCCCGCAATGCTGCGATTTCTGATTCTTCGTCCAACATATTGAACACTACTAATGCTATTTGCCATAGCCGCTTTATTGCTAAGCACTTGTTTCCGATAGGCAGTAGACTAGACCTTGACGTTGTCAGTCTGTTGACGTCTTTAGACTCACGCACGCGGATGTATGGCAAGGGGCCAACTGGATGTCTGCAGATAACTAAGCAATAATATTAATTGTATATGATGCCAAAAATGGGTACTCAAACTAATGAGCAGGGCATAATTATGTTTATGTTTAGATATTTTAAAAAAAATACTATATTCGGAATATGGGAGAGTTTGGTACGATAGTAAAGCCATTTTGGTAGAAGACTTCAGAAATGATATTCAATTGCTGTGCTTGTTTTCGTAGGAATATTTAACATTCTTACGCCAATGCATTTCACTAAAGTTTAGTATGCTTTGCCCAGGTATTTTAGTTTGTTGCTGCTGTAACGTTGGCTCTTGTGCCTCTAATCTGACTTCGTCTATTACAAGGCAATCTTCCGGCTCCACAGGTGACATTTCATTGGAATACTCTTCATTGTCTAGATCTAAAATGATTTTTCTATACAGCTTAACATGCTCATTTTGTTTATCATCAGGCGATGTGGGCAAAGCTGGGATCGCTTGCTCCAATACAGGCTCAGGCAAAGATAATATAACTGGCTCGGGATTACCAACACTTTTGATAACGCTACTGTAACGCACGGCATGAAGCTCTTCTGTTACAGCGGAGCTGTTTTCAATTATTGGTAAAGTGCTAACAATCTCTACACAATTTTTAAATTCCACGCCAGGATGCATAGCGCGTAGATGTCGATACATGTTATCCTTACGATTTACAGTAATTTCACATTCCACGCATCGAAACTTTTCCGTAGTCGAATGTTGTTTGATGTGCCGCGACAGTGCATCCGCATCGCTGTAGCTTTTATAGCATTGTGTACACGGATAACGTTCGCGTTTGCTGTGGCGCTTGAGATGCAAATTGAGAGTGGATTGACGTAAAAATGTTTTCTGACAGACATGGCATTTATGACTGGGTCTATTCTGATTGTGCTGTAGCTGATGTTGCTTTAAGTTGGCCTTCGATATATAACCCTTATTGCAAATGTGACATTTATAGGGCAATCCATTGCTGCTGTGCATTAAAGTATGTGTCTTAAGAGCTTCTTGACTTCGAAACTCTTTAAGACAATGAGAACATTTACTAATAACAAGTTCGTGTGTATGCATGTGACGCTGCATGACAGTTTTCTGCTTAAAGGATTTGCCACATTTGCTGCAGCTGTAGTTGAAGCGAATTCCGTGATTATTAAGGTGATATTTAAGGTGGGAGCGTGTAGCAAAGCGCTGCGGATTAGAGTTGGGGTTACAAAACTTGAAAAATGCCTTGTTAAGGACTTACCCGGCTGCATTGTGTGCAGTTGTACTTTTTAAGCAGTTCATTGCCACAGCCATGGTGATAATATTGTTGTGTTCGACTACGAAAGGACTTGTTGCATATGGTGCAGTGATAGCCTTTATCAGTGGTCGTAATGTGATTATTTGAAGAAGTTGGGTCAGTGGCAGTCGATGAAGTAGGCTCCTTTTGTCTAAGCAGGTCTGCTGCAGCTGTTTTGCACTCTAAACAATCTGACACATCTTCCAGCAGACATAGGCGACATTTTCTGTGCCCACAGTTATCTGTAACTATTCGATTTTTTCCTGTTGCTTCACTGTGACAGCGTGGACAAGAGTTCATAATAATAAAAAACGTATTTTATTTCACAAAACCGTAAGCAGAAAAAATTACTTTTGTCGCATACTATAAACTGCATATGCAACTGCTTCTTCTTTGCTTTGCAGCTAACAGCTGACCGTTCATAAGCATTCCGTACGAAACGTAAAGATAATTAACAGAGCGGCTGACCCATAGATGGCGTTACTAGAATTAAATCTTTCAAAAGATTTGTGTATAACTTTGACTGCTGTCGGACTATGGTTGTTTCTTTATACCAAATACTTTATTTAAGCTCCATTTATTAAGCTAAATAATTTGTTTTTATACTCACTTTTACATTTGCTCTAGAATAGGAGATCTCTGTTTCTCAAAATTTGAGTTGAAAGTTACACCTGCCCATTTTGTTTGCGACCCAAACGTCAATACCATCAATTTTTGTTGTTAAAACCATATTTTTCGTATTAAGTTTAATCAGCTTCTTGGTTTGTACAAATATACAAAATTTTTTTGCCTTTAATAGGTAAAAAGTACATAAAAAACGTATATACCAGTAAATTGTACTCTGCGAATCGAATACACTTTTATATTAATCCAGTTCTAGACCAGCAACATGTCCAGGAAATAGATGTGCCTTTTGTAAGGGGACCTGCACAAAATATCTTTCACAGAATTTAGCATTGCGGTGGATGAGAACTTCTTGCAGTATACGGCTGTAGGGGATCTTTTTAGAAATAAGTAGTCGACGGCTTTCGCCAGATCCGCAGCTAATGGAACGCAAGCCATATCGACCGGCGATTCTTAAAGGAAAAATCAAAATTAAATTAAATAATTATATAATTGTTTGCATTATGCCTTACTGATGAAACGAGGCGCGTTCCTCTTTTGAGAACGTGGGCTCAAACTGAATATCGCGTATTTCTTCAGAATTCGAAACATAATTGTTTATAAGCGTGCGGTAATAATTGAAGTTTGCAGGGCCTTTGTCGGCCCCCAGTCCAGTTCTGTTGCTTTTAAACAAATAACTTAAAGAGATAAAAAAAAAAAACAAACATTGAAAATGGCTATTACAATAATAAAAACGAATGTGCATACCCCACAGGTTCTTCACGTCCCTGTTTTAGGCGTCCTAAGCCACCGCCTGTCCAACCCATTAGCCGCATGATACGAAAGCCTTTATTTGCGACATCTTGCTTGGCTTGTTCTAAACTGTCAGCCGACTGCTTTGTAATATTAATATTTACGCCTTCCTTGTCCTTTTGGATTTTTATAGTATCTCGCGTTGCATTAAGCTAAAAGTTTTAATCGAAACGTGCCAATATTGCTCAATTTAAGGATATTATATATTTTTTTATTTTATTACCTTTATGCTGTAGCAGTGGTCCTGTAGTAGCCGAAGGGCTTGTTTAAATGCCGTCATTTTTGCTGACTTTAAAGTCTCACAGCTGCCTTTTCCCACAACTTCGTCATTTATACGTACTTCAGCCGTTTTCAAGCCATCTGAGCTTAAACCTGGCAGGTCACGTTCTTCATATTGTAACTTAGCCATTTTGCAGGAATTGCGAATACACATACGTTCACCGGCTAAATACAATACTAGCCTTCCAAAACGTAATTCATCGTAAAGGTTAATAGGCGTACCACCACCGAAACATATGCGGTCTCGACGTTCGCTGGATTGTGCTGTACGGTCCGGTTGTTTTATACCACTGCGGCCTAGTTGTTTGGAAATTGCATTATAAGTGTTGATGTTTAAGAGGTGCGATCGCTTTACTTATGTAGTACAATTTACTAGTAAATATAAGAATTTTTTCTGTGTGATATTAATTCTGTTTTCGTCTACCTTTGGCACGTTGCTCCGCTGCATCCGATGCAGAAACAAAAGTGCGCTTAAGACGATTAGCACGAACATCTCGGTAATCTGCTGCAATTTCTTTGGCTAATTCAGCAACCAAGTGCATCGTCTCGCTAGGGTATTTGCAGCCCAGTAACTCCATATTAACAAAAGTTTGAGCAAGGCACACTAATCGTTCCTCATCAAAGCGATCTTTATAAGCAAGCATGAAGTTACGTCGCAACTCCCAGTGGTCCTCGCTTTCATAATCTGTCTTATAATTGTCGACATCCCAGTCGTTGGCAACTTCAGCTTTTCCTTTCATTTTGTTTTTTAATTTCTTTTGCTTCTTTTCAGTAGTTGCATCCATGACGTTTTCGTCTTGTGTGATCGACAGATTATCGTTACTAGACAGAGATTTCTCAAGTTTTGCGCGTTTATTTTTTGTAGCCATTACAAACAAAACAAATTGTTGAATATTTGAAAAAAAAATTGTATTTAAAAAATATATAAATACAATTCAGGCACGTTGTTAAATTTTCTTGTTTTATAATGACCAAATAAATTGCCATTCGCTGTGGTGGAACGATTTGTTATCGATAATAAGTACACTTTTTGCGCATCTCTTTAGGGCTCTCTCTGATTGCCTTTTTGTCGTGCGTGTGTGTTTTTAATTTCTTGGGTTCAATTTATGATTTTTACGTATTTTCATTTTGATTTGGTGCACAAAGTGAGAAAAAGAGTGTGCGGAAGTAAATAAGTAAAGTCTGTCGACAGCTTGAAGCTTTAAAGACGCTTGCAATAACAATTAAACAACAGCAACTGCCATCATGAACATACCCAACGAATATATCACGAAAACAGAAGATGTGGCGGATCAGGTAATAAACTTTAATGCAACGATATTGTGATAGCAGCGATATATAATGCAACGGTCTTGGTAGGACTTAACTTTTTAATGTAATTGCGGCAGTTTGGATTAAATTAAAAGTGAAGAAATCGCACTACGCGTACCAACAATGAAAACTGCCAACGTCATCCAAACGCGGCAAAGTTCGCAGTTAAGGTGCACTTTAGTTGATGGCGCTGTATAATACATATTTATTCAAACGACTTGGTAGCAGTTACAAATGCGTATTACATTTCCTGTTAGATAAATTAAGATATAAAAAAATCAGAGGCTGTCTTACAAAAAATCCATTGGCATTTGTTGCCTCTTCCTCATATGCATACTATGTGTGTGATTATGCGAGTTGAATGTGTGTTAGTTTGAGTGTGGATACGCAAGTGAAAGTGGTGAGAGTGTATAAGCTCTGAGCGATCTATTGCAGCAGCGTCCACTGTTGCCGCCAGTTTAAGTTCCGTAATATTTTAAGCAAGGAGAATGCTTCAAATAGCCTCAACCGGCCAATAGCTAAATTTCTGTGTGTGTTTTAGTTTCTTCGAGTATGTGTGGGTTAGTTTATTCAATTTTAATATTGGGAGCGACACTTAGTGCACATGTAGGCCAAAACCCGTTAGGCGTCGAAAAGCAGAAAGATAGGGTACGGCGATCGATCGAGTTAATCGAGAGTGTGTGAGAGACACGTCACTTAAGTGGGGCTAGCGTACGGACAGCCACTGGTTGTCGTCGCTGTCTTGAAAAGTTTCTATTCGCTAAAAGCCACGCTCGAGCACGTTGAAAAGCAAAATTCGTTATCTCTCTATTGCTTTGGGTTTTTTGCCTTATCGATCTAAACATTCATTTAAATTTGTTAATAAATTATGATTTTGTTTCGTTTATTTAGGTTATACGACGCGGCAAACATGTCTTGCCCACAGTTGCTCGGCTTTGCCTTATTGCTACCTTCTTTGAGGATGGCTTACGTATGTACTTCCAATGGAATGAGCAAAGAGAGTATATGGACATGAGTTGGGGTTGTGGCAAGTTTATGGCTACTGTCTTCGTCTTAGTGAATCTACTTGGACAATTAGGAGGCTGTGGTATGGTTATAGCTAGATTCAAAGTTGACATTGCAGTAGGATTGCTATTTTTCATAGTGGTTCTGCAGGTAAGTCCAAGGAAATCCTCGTATTGCTGAAATAGCTCGCTTTATTTTTTTAACTGGGTTTATTATTGTTTTTCATCGATGTCTCTGCTTTTAGACGATAGCTTACTCCATACTATGGGACATTCAGTTTTTGCTGAGAAATTTTGCATTACTTGGCGCGCTTTTGCTGGTGCTTGCAGAAGCCCGTATCGAAGGACGTAGCTTATTTGCAGGTGTGCCAACGATGGGCGAAAACAAGCCTAAAAATTTTATGCAGTTAGCAGGCCGCATACTGCTGGCTTTCATGTTTATTACGCTCATACGATTTGAGTTGAGTGTTTGGCAGGTTATTCAGGATATTATTGGATCTATTCTGATGGTTCTGGTTGTGCTGGGCTACAAGACAAAATTATCGGCTTTAATTCTAGTGGCGTTATTAACTGTGCTGAATTTGTATCATAACGCATGGTGGACCATACCATCCTATAAGCCATTAAGGGATTTCTTAAAATACGACTTTTTCCAGGTAAGCTAAGCAATTTTTTTTTGGCCATAAATCTATAAAATTGTGTTTTTTTAGACACTTTCTGTCATTGGTGGCTTGCTCATGATAGTTTCCTTGGGCCCTGGTGGTGTTTCCATGGATGAGCACAAAAAGAAATGGTAACTGCGTTAAAATGATTTTTGTACGCGTTTTACTCCTTCCGAGAAAGTTTAGTTAGGTTTTACCATAAAATGGAACAAGAACAGGAGCATCAATAAATAAAAAAAATTAAATTTATAAAGGGAACTTCCAAAATATCCCAAAATAATCTAGAGGCCCATAAAAATCGACACATTCGCACACATGTAACGACAAATACTTTGCATATAAGACATTTCTTTTTGTACATAAAAATGGCAATTTTAAGCCACAGAAGAGAGACATTAACTGATTTTTTTAAACTTGACATGCCCACATATACCATTTGCAATTGATTATGAATTATTTGTACACACATTTTTTATAAGTTGTAACAGTGGTGTCTGCGTTTGTTGTTTGATAGGAGTTTGATTATGATAACAATGTATAAAATATGATGATTGTACCAATTGACGACGATTTGTTTCTTTCGTTTATAAGCAAAGTGTAATAGAATTAAATTGTAACGTTTTAATAAAGAAAATACCTAAAAATTTTAAACGCTGTGATCATGATTGATTAGGAGTATAATCAATTGATAATATTAAATATCTATGTTTAATTAGTTTAATATTTTTTAAGTAAAATGATTTCCTATGAAAACTCATTTTGAAGTGGTATTTTTTCTAGTTGTTGTGTTGTCGCCACTCGATACTTTTAATGAAAATCGGCAGATAAAAGCTATCGCTGTTTCGATAATATTAGTTACATCTCTAAGAGTTTATTGCACATTTTGCGTCCACATATATAAATAAGCCGGTATAATGCAAGTACAAATTCAAGCCAAGGTAATGAAACGTATTTTTTTTTATCACAATCTTGTGTTAAATTTTGATCTTTAAGGTTACACCTATTACGGTGCCGGTTCATCAGTTACCCGAATGTATTTACGTTGATACAGTTGCCGTTACCGTCAAATATGCCTTACAAAACAATTTGCAATGTCTGCAAGTTATAAGTCAAGATATGGCAGACTTTCTAGGTATTCCAAATCCAAATGAGTCAAAGGTAACGGCACACCGTGGAACCAACACAGAACCACCAAATCCCGGCCGGGAACGTTCAATTCAAGCAGTTTCACTTACAACGGAAGTCGGCATACAATGTAACATGGACGCTAGCTACATAACGCCTTTTAAAGAGCCGCAAAAGTTAGCTGACCAGCGCATCAAGGCGGAAGCCAGATTCCTCACATTTGTAAGCGAACATACAAGCTTGTATCCCAATGGAATGCTTGAATGTTTGCATTGTGGTGAAGTTTCCGTATCTTTAAAGGGGCACCAGTGTCACTTGCATACACACTATGGTACGCCTGCTTTATGCTGGCGCTGTGGTACGGAAATACCATCCCAGAGCTTAATGACAAAGCACTTGTACAACTCTTGCGCTTTTAAAACAAACCCGAAACCCATTATTAAATTTAAATGCCCACACTTTGCTTGCAGTGTAGTTACCAGATCGGAAGGCCACCTAAGTGCACACATTGCAATCCATAATGGCATATATTATTATCATTGTTCCAAATGCCGGTGTGGATTCATATCAATTGCTTCGTTTTTTATGCATCGAAAACAAACGGCGGCGTGTAAAAAATCCAAATGTATTAGGCTTTTACCTGCACACTTGCGTTCTACTAATAAAAAAGATATGAATAAGTGCTCGGTTTGTCAAAAATCATTTAGTAGCTCTCTCGTTTGTGCCAAACATAAAACGAAGTGTCTGACCGTACATCACAGGCGAATTCTTGACCTACTAGAAAAACCTGCTAAATAAATTTATTATGCCGTTGAACTTAATCAGGAAACACTTGGAAGGTAACTTTTATTAAAATAAATACAGAAACTTGTGAAATTGATTAGTTAATTCCTTGGCAATTTCCAAGACTATTCATGTTTTATTCCCGATTAAGTATTTCGGTAGTAAAAAGATACTATTAATAATTTACTGTAAGTTTATAATTAAAAGTGTGTTTTTAAATATAAGATAACCAAATGAAAACAATTATGATGCCTGCACACCATGAGCCTTTTTCAAGCCTTGGAAAAGCTGCAGTTTTTCCAGATTGACTTCCTTTAGCGTCTGCACAGCCAGTTCCAGTTGCACTTTTTTTAAAGCATGCTCACTAGCAATGTAAGCCTCTATAAACTTCAGACAAATCTCATCCGCAGCAAAGTCTTGCTCTGTTTTGCCAATTGCTGCGTGAATTTCTTGCTGTATGCCGTCTTCTGTTTTGGGCTTCAAAGAATTGATTAGCTTATCTAAAGCGAGATTTTCCGGCGTGGGCTTAAGTACCGACAGTTCATCTAATGTTTCCTTATATATCATTGGCAGTTTGTGTATTTTGTAGCTTAAAGCTATAAGCTCGACGGCATTGTGTAAATAATCGCGACGTATCATGTCATAAACCAAGTCATCTATACAGCGGTGCCAAGCGTAGAAGAAGGCCATGGGTCCGAAATGTCGTGTAGATCGCAATAAATCAAACTGTCGGGATTCATTTAAATGCTGAAAAACTTTGGCGGAGATGGTATGGAATTCTTCTTCGTAGGGCTCGAATTGTACAGTAAGGCGATCCAGCACAAACTCATACTTATGCTCCTCAAGGCAACGCTGTAAATACTGCTCCTCGGAGAACATTCGCGGTGTATAAAATTTGCGCCCTTGCTGGGGGAAATACAATTGGTTCATGCGTTTTCTTGTATCAAGCGACGAGTAGGTCAATGTGCCATCCGTATCGCGCTCTATTACCTTGCGCTCGGACTGCCGCAGACCGTAGGTTATATCCGTAAAAACAAATTTTGTGCTGGAAAAGTCTTTAAGAGCGGGATCCTTAGAAATAATGCGCTCTGAGTCTTTGGCAATTTGCACAATAGGCGGCATTTGCAATTGATGTTTTGCCTTTTCAATGGCCTTTCTATATTCATCCTCTAGCTGTGCTGTAGTCATCAGCTTGATTTCACTGCTATTGTCTAGAACCGTTCGCTTTCTGAATACTTTGTCCGGATATAATTGCGTCATGGAGCGTAGTAATCTTTGCGTTTCCGCATCTGTAAATAGCGGTTGTGGATCTTGTTCGTATCTTAGTGTTGTACCCTTGGCTGCTACACCTGAGTATCGTCGCTGTGCATGTTCTAGCCATTGATACAATCCATTAAGTTTTCGTACATGACGCACCAGAGACATTTTTGTTTGAAAAATACTACCAAACTAGTGTGGTAACCAAAAATTTACGTTTCTTGCATCTGGTGCTAAAAAGTGTTATCGATAAAACAGCCATGTTGTTCCTTGCTTTAAAACAGCTGTTTACCTGCCTTCGTGAAACTTATCGAGCAACATGACAGTCAGCTTTTAACGTGTCGCCGCGAATGGCAGAACGAAGAAGAGTTCGGTGCAAGTTTTAGGTGGAGCTGTAATTTGTGAAAAAATCTTATTTATAAAAATTATTTGCTATTTAATAGCATTATAAACATGGATACAGCCGATATGGCCACGGCGTACGTTTGCCCACAAAAGCGGCGCATCATAGACTCAGATGTTGCAGACGAACCCGAAAACCCGACTGAGCCAAAACAACGCAAAAAAGAGGTGCTACCAAGGCACAACCTGCTAAGCTTTTGTGATGAGTTACTTTACGAAATATTTAAGTACCTGGATACGTGGTCCATACTGGCTCTAATGAAGTATTTGATATGATGTATATTTCTTGTTTGTATGCGTGATATATGTATTGTTTATTTTGCAGTTGCTCGACACGTTTTGAGACATTACTATTGGATCATCGTTTTTGGCACGACATTGACCTTAGCAATAGCCCATTGCCGTTAGGCATGTTAGAAGATATACTTGGTCGCGCAACCGAAAAAACACACACAATCAAAATGTGCGGACCACCCTCTGTGCAACATGTTGCCGGCGAATTCAAGCAGTTTACCTGCACGCTGACCACTGTGTTCCCAAAGGTAGCCTCACAGTTACAAGTATTGGAGCTGGAAGGTGTAAGCCTAGACTTTGATTATGTAAGTTTTGATTTGAATTTAACAAAATTTTGTAAACAAGCTTTACGAATTCTTTTTGGTGTTTCAGATACATATTTCAGAATTTCCAGCTTCACTGAAACGTTTAAAGCTAAAAGACTGCAGTCTTAAGGTGGGCGATCAAGTCAAAAGTATTTTTCATACAGTAGAAAAGCAATTGTATAATTTAGAGGTAAGTAGCAAAAACTTGCAAATGGTACATTATATTTGTTATTTATATTTTCGTATTTACAGGATCTCAGCATTGAAGATAATAATTGGTTTGAACCATATTATATAATGGCACTATCTAAGTTGCCTTCCCTACGCCGCTTAAGTCTCAAAGGCTGCGAACTGATGAGTAAATTCGTACCCTATGGCAGCATGGCTGCCCGATTCGGCTTTTCAAAACTGGAGGTTTGTATGCAAGTCTCTGTATGATATAAATATTAACCGTGACAATCAAAGCTTTTTGTTCACACGACTATATGTTCACTTTTCTTGTTAACTATACTCTGTGAAAGTATTTATCTTGTGTATTTATGTTGCATTACAAATAACTTTTCATCCTAACTGCTTTTTGCAGGAGCTGGATTTGCGTTTCACGCCCATAAACAATTCTGATCTGCAATGCTTTGGTGCCATTGAAACCCTGAAAATGCTCTTGCTGGATTCACCGCCACCCAAGAAAACCAATGAGTGCCCCCCGACTGCAGATACTACCAATGGAGAATCAAAAGGCGAACCTATTATATCTCAAACTGAATCTTGTTTGAATGACGACGGGCCGTCCACCTCACGTGCTGCACTTGAAAACTTGCGCGCTACTATAAATGCCCAGTCTAATGACAGTAACGATGCTAACCCACCTACAGATAACGCAAAGTCAAACCGAACAATTTTCAAGGATCATTGCTACGGTAGAAAAAGTCCAGTCGCAAAAGAGATGAAAACATTCGAACCTGAATACAGCGATGCATCTGTTAGTAGTAGTTCTAGCGAAGATAACAGCGACGATTCTAGCGATGACTCTAGCAGTGGACGTATTGAATCAGCTAACGCAAATGTGGATCAAAATGCGCAACCACGTTCATCTGTTGTACTCATAGCTATGGCAGACGCCGCTTCAGCAGGACGTCCTCTTCAAACGGTTCAAGCACCAGGAGGTGCAGTAAGATCACGAGCTTTCATATACGTGCCCCAAGCAAACAATGTTCCCACCGTAGAAGCCGATGGCGAACGTTCGGAGCATGTAGTCTCTATGCTGGAACACTTATCACATCAAATGCGGGGCAGGATACCAACCTGCCGCGGCAATCAGCCTGCAAATAGTCGATTTTTACCACGACGCGATCAAGTCATATATATGAATCCACAAGCTTCCAGGGAATCTCCTGTCGTAATGGTCCCAACACGGCGCAACCGCGCTCAGCCACGTGCCAGTTTTGAAGCAGTTATGCAACATCCCATGTTTTGGAACATATTGGATCCGCTGGACAGAGACCATACGCGTCGGTTTCTTTTACGCCAATTGCCCTGCCCCCCACCGCCGCCTTCAGAAAATCATGTCTCTGATCGCGCTATATATCATTTCGGCCGAGCTACAAATCCAGCGCAGCCGGAAGTTATTTGGATACGCAACATAAACCGTTCGGCTAACAACCGACTGGAGCGCATTTTGTTACGGAATTATCAATCCATAACCAATCGCTCGCTTGAACATCTAGTTCAGTGTTCACCCAATTTACGTTACATAGATGTCAGCGGCACGAGCATTACACTAGCGGGTGTGCGTAGCTTCCAAAAGATTAAACCAGACTGTGAAGTGATGGCTGAACACTTGAATATGGACGCTGCGGTAGAAGAGGAGCAGGAGCTTACTAAGCCAAGCGATAATGACGAGCAGGTGCAGCCTGCGCCCCAACAGGGTCCTACGCCCGAACAGCATCCTGCAACCGAACAGCGTCCTGCGCAGTTACCACATGCTTACGAAATCGATGCAAATGGCAACGAGGAGCCGCCGCAGCCAGCGCCAAGCGTTGATGCTAATGGCAATAATGAGCTAAATATGCAACCTGCAGCTCCACCAGAGCCATAGAGCTCACTTTGTCTTTCACATTTACATAACTTTGATTTTTTTTCAAATGCATCAAACATTAATTGAATAAGCACATTATTAACTTGTATTGTATGTTATAAGTATCGTTTTGGTCCTTGCTGTCAGCTACAGGGAAACGCTGTAGCACAGTCTCTTAGTATTACAACCTTTTTCATATTGGTATTATCTTAATGCCTGATGAATGAATGAATGTATAAAATTTAGTGAAAAATACAGTTTAAAATTATTAATATTGCGGAATTGACAAAAATTGTGCTTTATATGTGTTTATTTTTAAACTGATAAGCAAGATTCGATGAAATGTTAATTTGGTAGCGTACGGAAAAAATTGTTCAGTTGCGTTTATCAGTATAATATAAAATGTTGTTTATTTGTCATTGTTTGACGAAGCATCTTCGTCTTCAGCAGATTCCTCATCGCTTTCAATTTCTGAGGCAGAGTCATCAGAGCTCTGGCAGTCGGCGATTTCGCCAGTAAAGAATATGACGGCTTTGGGAATGACGCGTTCCTTGAGATAAAAGCCCAGCTCAAAATCATTTTGTAAAACAGACTGTGGTAGTAAATATAATTAGAGCTAAGGTCTATGTAAACAATGGGTATTACTCACATTTATATCGCAATAATGTTCATCCTCGGGATCATCCGGCAAGCATGGTGGCGTAAAAAAGTCAAAAAATGAAGTAGCATCATCTGAAAAGCACGTGCAAGCTTATATAAGATTACCAATGCGAGCTAAACTTACCAGTCTCACGTTCTTCTGGATTCTTCCAGTCAATCGCGCAACCTTCACACTTGAAGATTTCGGCGCCGTCGTAGGACAAAGGGTTCTGTGGGTCTGGCAAGCAGTTTAAATAATAAGTCTTAGTCAGCACGGTATTTGTGAAGTAGTCATTGGGTTCAAAATGAAATTCAATGACAAAGTTCACGTCTGGCTCATTAAAAAGCTTGCAACGCACATCGACAAGATGCTACAATTGTTTACACATTAGTTGGATTTTTTTTGCAACATAAACATACGGCTTACGGTTAATATCTTAACATCCTTAGGACTTATGAGCTCTGTATAGGAAGCTTTGAGCACTTTTAACCAAAAATATTGCACCATCGCATTGGCTTCGCCATCGCCATGATTCTTTCTAAATTCACTGAAAGTTCGATTAAAAAGTATGGTTTATTTGTTGGTTTTCACAAATTTTGCAAATCATGCTTACTCCAGAATCTTCTTGCGCTTCTCAAATATGCCATTATGCTTGACCTCGTAAGCCTTTTCCATATTGTAAATATCGCGTTGCAGCTCTACATCTAGCTTAATGGTTTCCAGATACAGCTGTTTTAAATCACTTATTGTCTGCTTTTCATCGTCAGAATACTTGATATCCTGCGAATATTGCAATTCAGTCAGTATAAAAAAAAAAGTAATTACGTACTTCGGCCTCATTTTTGGATGTCACTTGGCTAGCCATGCATCGCGGCTTGGGAGTGGTACGTGTGCGTACCGAATCCATCTTTAATTTTTAATATGCAACGGAGGGAAGAAGATTTTTTCGAATTTTTTGTTAAAATAAATTTTTTGTCGAAAAATGAAGTTAGGCCTAGCCGGGCTTAACACTGAATGCTTTGACAATTCCTGATACGTCTGCTTTGAGTAATTTTTGTTTTAATTCTAAATAACTATCGGGCTACTTGATTAACGTAAATAATATGTTTCGAAATTACTTGAAAACAGTCTGGCAACGCTGCCTGGCAACATTCTTTGGCAATTAAAATGCCATCCATGTTTAGTGACAATTTTACGCATATTTAATTTGTTGCTTTCTTTTGTTTTTTGTTTTTTTTTTTTGTAAATTACACCCTGGCTCATTTAGTGTGTAATTAAGTTGAGTTGGGTATTTGGTATCGGTGTCAATTGTATGCAAAACACGTCCGTATACGGTTGGCCAAGGGTTGCCGCTTGTCTTCGGTTTGCCAAATGAGCTGTATTCGGTTACCAATTTTTATTTCATTTTTTCATTTATCTTAGGGCAGGGTTGGCGCCACAAGTCAAGACTGAACACGCGAAACAGGCCATTTTAAAATAATGTTCGATTGCCAATATAGAGTTGCGTAGAATACCGGAATTTGAATCAATGCCAGGTGTAAAAACTTAAACCCGCTGTTTTTTAGTTATTTAAATACATGATACTTTCATAGAAAGCAAAAACAAATTTATTCAAAGTACTGGCTCTCGCTACACATTTTTCTTTCGGGCAATTTATGGATACCATGCCGAAAAGATTCCTTCTCTTTCGAGGCAAACTTTTCGTCAAGCCATTTTCGGACGCCTTCGTAAGAAACGATGTGCTGCTCTGCGAGGTGGTAGTCGGAAGGGGCCAGGTCTGGTGAATAGGCGGGAAGGGTTAGCACCTCCTAGTTGAGTGTCTTAAAATAGTTGTCAGCCATATTTTATAGTATTTATATATAGCGATAGTGCAGTGCCGAGTAGGAAAATCATGTATTTTTTGACAAACCGTTCTTTTTTTAAATCACATGTTAGGGTAGCGGTGGGCATTGATAGTATTACCAGTTTATACAATAATCCGCTGATCCCATAAAACCCACAGCATCGTCTTCCGGTCAAAACTATATGGTGTGCGGGATCATCCATAAATTATGTGACTAATCCCTTACATATGATGTTGATGGCTGGCGGGGATCAACCCATCAGTTTAGCTTTTTCAATATGTATTTTAAGAGAGGGATTACGATCAAAATTAATTTAATATTTATGGCATATGTGGGTAAAGGTATTAATCTAAAACACTGATTGTTGTATTTCACGTATTATTCGACCAATTTTTCCCAATTACTATTCATGGATTCGGTAATTTGTTGAATCGAGTCGGCATTTTAAGGCTCATCACCCCCCACATTCAACGCTCTGCACACAAGCAGTTCGAAACTATGGGTAAGGTAAGTGCTACTACAGGAAAGTGCTTGTAGGAAAAATTATTTCTTTGTCTAAATTACAGAAATATGATCCTAATTATATATCAATAAACTTGGCGTTTATATATATATCGGATACAATTGGTACATATGTAAGAATATGCTGTTTCTACAAAGTTACAACCATTTAGCTGATGAAGACCTCAAACATTTCTATAGTGATTTCTTCAACGCCTGCTTCAGCCTGTTGCTCACATTTGCAGAAATCTATTATACACTTCTCCCTTTGGATATAGCGCTAAAAAAAAAAATAATAACAAAAATGTGTAAACAAATTTAGCCATGCGGAAATGGACGCACGCACACAGACACACATGGTTCATATTGTGGCGACGCTTCTAGAATGTCCTGCTTTATCCATAGCATCAGTGTTTGTTTACAAATATGAAATTACATGTACACTTGTATGCATAAGATTGCGCACAGTACAAAATACAAAAATTCTAGAAATTTGAGGCCACATTCGAGGGTTTTTGGGATGTAAATAATTGAAAAATTTATTATTTTCACTGTTGGTCTCAATCTTAAGATTGTGTTTCTAACCAAACCACAACTATACTTGGACTTATTTTTTTTGAAATATATTTTATAAGGTGAAATACGCGATGCTCTTGTGCATTTTTATACTCTATTCCCCATTAAGGCAAGACTATAACATACATAAGTTTGCCAAAACGCTTTTCATTAATAAGGATAGCCATTGAGCCATGTCCGACATATGAACACATATGTAGATCTCAGATACCGCAATAATACATAAATATAAATATAGACATAAACGTATAGACACTACATATTACAAGAAATTTTTCAATTTCGTAAGACTTTGTGGATAAGTGTCGATATCTTGCCCATTACCTCGCAGGCGCATTTCGGGTTTACTTTTTATAAAAATCCTTCATGTATCTCGATTCCTATTTTTAATCGTATTTTTTAAATTTTTAATAAGTTTGACGATATTTTAATAAGAAAACTTCAACAATTTGCAAGCGATGCTCTGGTGTAATCTATCCATATTAAAATGTTGAATCAAACAGCTGTTTATAAATAAATAAATTAATTGCTGATTTCTTATAAATTAAATAATTAATGGGATCAAAGCATTAAAAAAATTAATAGATAATAACCATAAAAGTAAAAACAATTGATAAACATTGTTGCTTTGCACTGTAAGCAAACTTATGCCTACAAGTGTATGTACATGAACTCATGTCTCAGTGCATGTGTGCGTGAATGCGGCACACTTGGTCCACTTCTCATCATATTTGATATTATTAAAGTTTTTCTAAAATGCCTTGGGGAAATTAAAAAGAAATCACAATACAACAAATATATGCCAGGTCCTTGCAGACGCTATTCAGTTGACGCTTTAAGTCCGTCCGTCAGTTGGTTTGTCTCTCAGTCGGTCTATAGCTCTGTCTGCTCGTATCCTTTAAGTCCCTGCTTGTGACAGCAACAAACGCAATTTCTGCCATTTTCAATTTGTATTTTGGCACTCAATTAAGAGGTGCATAAAATTTTGCTACATAAGTAATACGCTCCAGCTCCAGCTACAGCCGTAAACCTCGTCATCATCGTCGGCAGCATGAGCAACGTCAACATAGTTTGAATTTAATTAAAACCAAAATTAGTAAAACACTGGCAGCAGCCGTAGCAACAGTTACTTGACGCAAGGATTAGATATTTTGCCAGCCGTTGCCTCTCTGCTGATAGCTCTGCCGCTGCTGGAAAAGTGCATGTCTGCAGAAAATCGAATCAGCAGCTCAACAGGCCCCCATCCCAGCCAGAGCCCGACTGCAGATTTTCTATGCCAAAAATCTACAACAAAAGCATAAGATGCAGTGTGCCAGTAGCTGAAGCTGAAGCTGAAGGAGCAGCAGCATCGCATTTGATGATGAAACGACGTGTTAATTAAGGTCATAATAATTCAACTTAAATTGAAAACTTGCCTGGCTGCCAGCTTCTACTTCTACTTAGGTTGGAAGCTGGTCTTTGCGTGCTGCTTTGGTTTGGTTGCATCTGCCACACCGCCCCCCTGCCACGGCTACTGCCGCTCCTGCTGCTGTTGCTCCGGCTACCGCTGCTACCATGCAGGCTGCTAAGCTGATTGCAACAAATTATTTTGCACCTTGGCTGAACTTTCCTTTCTGTGCAGACAGCATGGCGTTGATAAACGAATTTTGTTAGTTTGCTTTTGCTTATTTTAATGCGGCCACTAGCTGGCAGCCATTACCGGACTGAGCAACATAAGGATATATACACTGACAAAAATTAATTTAATACAAAAAATTAAAATAGTGGAGCTACTTGGGAACCCAGAACTGGCGTAGTTTGGTGGGTTTTAAAAATGTGAATCATTCGAGCCAATCACGCACTTTGCCCAAGAAATTAGTATCACCAAATTTTGCGTGATTACCTTGAGGATTGTAGGCGAATATAATATTTCATTTTTTGTTAGGCTCACATGCTGCAAATTTTAACTGAATGAATATGTTCCCACGAATGCTTTCTTCTGCCTATATATAACATATATCATAGTTTTAAAAAAAGCTATTCCAAACTTTTATAGCTACAGTTCAAAAGATATAGTTAAGTAAGTGTCAAAATTTTTTTTTGTGTATCATCTAGACGGAAAAAATTTATGTTTATACAAAATAATAAAAGGAAATCTATCAAGCCATATCCGTCTGTTCAAAGACCAAAATAGTATCTTCAATTTTTAGAAGAAGCCAACTTTTTACCCGTTTTCATTTTCTCAATATTCCTCGAATGGAAGCTTAGCTACAGTTACAATGTTCCTATATGTAGCATATATCGGCATTATATAGAAAGAAAGTCGGTTCCTATGAAAACCTAAATTTCGGAGATGATAAGTTCTAGAGCAAAACAAAACTGTCGGAGGCACATGGTCACTACGTAGGTCTGTCCAATTACTCATCAATTTATTTACATTTCATAAACCATAGGTACAGAATATAACATACTTTTTACCTTTTTTCCGATATTATCCCAAAATTCCGAAGTTGATACTTTATCGGTTTCAATACAGAAACTTTACAACGTGTCAAAATTTTATAAATCTAGAAATAAGGGAGAGACGAGTTATAAAGGGATGGCTAAATTGGTTATTACTTTTATATAGTTTGCCAAATCGACAAATTCCATGGACTGCTGACTCGATAAAGGGTCTAGCTAGACAATGTACTTGAAACCACCCTCAGCTATTTAAAAAACTAATAATGTAGTTTAATGCATAATGGAAAAACATTTTTTCCCAAAATTTCAGTTTTTAACCGTGTTAAGGCCTACAAATTTTTGGTTTTAATTAATTGTGTCCAGCTATTAAATATTTTTGAATATTCTATGTGTTAGAATTTTTGCCGTTTGTTCGTAATTTTTTTTGAAATAACAGGCAACTTAGTTTAAAAAAAAATGGCGTACGTAAAGTCGGGCGCGGATGACTTTGGGATACCCTTTACCACTAGCTTGCAATAAAATCCGGTATATTGATTAAGAACACCAAAGACATTTGATTGCCAAATTAGGTTTCTTCGTAAACAACCAAAATAAGAAGAATTTTTAAACAATACTTTTTATTTGATCGATCGTTCCTATAGTAGCTCCTATAGGTTATATAGTCAACCGATGTCGATCAAATTTGACACAGTGCTTAAATGCCTTAAAAAAGATCTGAATGCCGAATTTAGTTCAAATATCTTCGGTCCTATCTGAGCTATATGATATAGTCAACCGATTTCAATTAAATTTGGTGCAGTCCTTGGGAACCATAAAAAACTTAATCAAAAATCGATTTTTTGAAATATCTTCCCTATGGGAGCTATATGATATAGTCAAACGATTTTATTCAAATTTGGCACATTGCTTAAGTACTCTTAAAAACTATGAAGCACCAAATCTGAAATTATAGCTAATTTTGTATAAAAAAAAGTTATTTTGGCCAATCGGTTCAATGGGAGCTATATGATATAGTCAACCGATTATTATTAAATTTGGTACAGTGCTTGGAACTATAAAAAACTTTCGAATGCCAAATTTGGTTACGATATCTTCATAAACAAACGAATTATCCATCTAAAGCTTTTGTTTTTTTTCGAGGTCGTCTGAAACACCCCTATGGGAGCTATATAATTTAACCCCGATATCAAGAAAATAAAATAAACTTGTCTCCTATGGAATAATATTGCATCTAATGTGAATGTGTTGGGTTGCTCTAGCTTTTACCATCTCTGAGATCTAGGCGTTTAAACGGACAGACAGACAGACGGAAAGACAGACGGACGGGCAGACGGACATGAATATATCGTCTTCTCTAATCACCCTGATCATATTTTAGGTATCTTTGGTGTATCTCCGACGACTCCTTCTATATGTTACATACATTTTCAGCTTGCACACACTTTATATACCCTTTGTAACATATGGTACAGGGTATAAAAATTGATCCCAAGATATGGAAATTTTGTTTTTCAATTAAGCATCGACTGCACCATTTATTTTCAAAAATCGCTGGTGTAGTTTCCAATACTTTAACAAATAAAGGGTCTAATAGTATTTTTTTTTTAACCAAATTTGGCAATTTCCTTCTGGCTGTTTTACGAGGATATTTAAAGTCTATATATAAATTCTCGTCATATTCCGACTGTAACCAGGACAAAGGTACATTAAATAGTTCATTAATTTCTTGATGGTGGGTTACCTAATCTTTGTCGAGGTTGCTGGTCGAGGCCCTAAGTTACACTGCTATTTAAAAGAAATAATCATTAATCATCAACTTCTTTATGAATATAAAGAATTGTCCCAATAATGTCATAATGCAGCAGTTGAAAAGTTTTTTTGGGAAAGAAGATAGAAAGAACGAGAGTACCCACGGAAGATGTAACAGCCACGGAAGTTGGTTTCACAAATATCTGCTTCTCTCGTATGCAAAAAGCCCTTACAATTGCCAGCTTACATTCAATCCAGCTTTGCAAACTTGTTCGATAGTGTTTCTCTCAGTGCACTAGGTAAAACTAAAAACGAAGCTCAAGTAGTAGCTGGAGATGGAGTTTGCTCTGAGGTCAGTGCAGTGGCAATTGTTGTTCTTGGTTTTTGCATAAAGTGGACGCATCTAATAAGTTGCAGCTGTTGAGCTGTGCTCTTTCTTTCTATAAGTTTTACTTAAAGTTTCTTTCTCCCTTCATCTGTCTTTTGTGTGTCTTCAAAGTGCAAAATTGTGTTTCGGCCATTGAATTTTATTAGTTAAAGCGCAATTAACTATTATAAAAGTTGCAAAATGCCTTAACCCATTTGCATATTACTAATTGGCTTAGGCAGACATTACATTTGGCCATAAACAGCCAGTAGTATACTTATTATATTAGAAGTGTTGCTGCTTAAGGACGTAGAACAACATAAAGGCGTTAGAATATCAGGTTATGCCATGGTTTTAGGCAAACGAATGCGTACATCTTGAGCGTTTTCCTAACGCATATAAAATAGCTCAACTATCTATATACATATGTACATATAATATATATGTACATAACATACTACGTACCTCAATGCCATGCTTCAATAGTTGCTGTAAAGCTTGAAAAACTGCTCATAATTAACACATACATAGGACATAGACGAACACTTGTGAAGAACACCAAGACACAGAAGGCAGTTTGTCTTGGCGCATCCTAATTCGAACGCAATTCACATATGGATAGGTTAGTGATGATTCAGTGATAGGATAAGTTGTCACGAGAGATGAGACTACTGGTGAGGGCATTAGAAGTCAAAACAGCACATTTTAAATAGAGTCTGCTTGACAATTGTTTTTATATAAATAGTAGGAATATTCCAGGAAAAATCGTATAAAAAAAGACATGCAGTAAATCCTTAAGCTGCTATGGAAATAAATTTAAAATTACTAAATACAAATATTTTTGTTTAAAATATTAATGAAACAACTTTTTTTAATCGCTCTAAATCGAATGAAATTGACTAAAAATTTATTTTCCGAGCTGTGTTATTTCAAAACCATCTAAAAAAGACAGTGTAAAAACAAAATTGCGTATATTTGAAAATTTTCTAAATTTCTTAGAATCAAAACACCAAGAGATATGTGGCTCAATTAAAAAAAAAAGAACTGATTAACATTATTTAAATTTTTTGTTCAATTTTAATAACCTCAAAAAAAGGCAAAACGCGGCGAGAGGGAATGCAAGTTTTGGGATACAACTAAGGAGCTCCGCCACCTGTGTGAATTCACTGTGCTTTGCATGCCAACCCCCATAACGCCTTTTATATAAATATTACATTTCGAGACATCCCGAGTTTATGTAATATATACGTAATTTGTTAATTTTTAAGAATTTTAAATACTTCAGGTACAAACGTAGTTCACTAAACAGATTTTCTAGGCAAAGGGATATTATTTTCGTAATTTTTGGATGAAACTTTCGAAATTCCCAGCCCATTTTTGGAAAAGTGTCAATCATGGGCAATGAAAAAATGGAAGGTATTTGTCAAGTTTTAACTTGCCAAGAAAAAAAGATTTTTGAGTAATTTTTACAAAAACTGTTCAAAGCAAAGATTTCACGCAATTGGAAATTTTCCATCATACTATTATTAAAAAAAAACAATGGCGTACGTAAAGTCGGGTGCGGACGGGTGCTTTGGGATATCCTGTACCACTAGCTTGCAATAAAATCCGGTTCCTTCATAAAAAATCAAAAAAATTTTGTAGAAAAAAAGTTATTTGGCCGATCGGTCCTATGGGAGCTATATGATATAGTCAACTGATTTTGATTAAATTTGGTACAGTCTTTGCGAACTATAAAAAACTTTTGAAAGCCAAATTTGGTTACGAATTCGAATTTAATATCTTTTATAGTGCAGGTGCAAGCCATGAAAATCTTCTACGGCGAAGCGGATACGGATATGGACACTTTCGCGAATATCTTAATATGCTTGAATATTATTGTATATTTTGGAAAAACTTGAGCTCTCTTATAGTCACTGAGATCATTTTGATCATATTTAGAGAGGAACACAGCTATATCGACACGGCTGTAGATGCTGAACAAGAATATATTAAGTCTTTTTGAGGTCACTAAAATAGAATCTCCAACCATTAAAATGTCGCCAAAAAATCTCCCTGTACAAATAAAAAAAAAATTTGATCTTAGTTTATAAGAGAGTGAGGTTTGATTATTGATTTTGAAGATAATAATTTTTTTCTGTCTTATTAAGCTATGATAAATTCCCTGGCGGATAATTTTATAGTGAGGGAGTATTCGATTATTTACAATAAGGGGAGAAAATTGACAATATAAAAATTTAACCAAATAAATAAACGTCGTTTTGGGGTGACATATTTGCTGTTAGAGAAATGTTGATATGAGATGAGGGTGAGGCGACCGAGGCTCTTCTCTCAAGCGCAAGCAATGGATTGCGCCACAATTTCAGGGGTTACAAATAAAAAATTTTTCATCAACAAAAAAATTGTTTTGCTACGACTGAATTAATTTCAATAATAATTTGTTCTACTAAATTGAATGAAAAAAATAATTTTGAACACTCTCCAAAAACACATTAAAATTTTTTTTTTTTCCAATGCCAATGCAATTAATCATTCGAAAATTTTCTATAAAAAATTAATCTAAAGTTTATCTTTATAGGATACCAGTGATAATAGGTAAATGAATTGACGTAATTAAATTATATAACAAGATTGACTGGATCTAAAATCGGACGGGAAAGTTTTAAACATGGTGTCGCTTAAGGCGTCTGGTTACATAGGTATATTCTAAAAGACCTAGGCCCAAATGATTGAAATACAGAATGGTGGAGTTTGTTTTTCCATGGATTGAATTTCGGAAATATTTGAGCAAACAGAATAGCTTTAGGAATGTATCGTAGCGTCACCTACATTAACAAAACTTTTTAATGAGACCGAAGTCGGTCAGTTATATTCATGGACTTTTCAATATTACTGACATGAATACCGCTAAAATTTTATTCCCAAAATAAAAAACGTTCTACGATCGCAAGAGATAGGTATCTCGCAGAATTTTTATCCACAGGCAGTTCGTTTTGCTACCAAAATAAATTCTTGAGGCGCAGAGGTTTCATAATACTATTGTACTCAATAGCAAATAAAACAAAACCTATGGGATAGATTCGCCTGAACAGTTAGAGTGCACAAGTCCTATTCGGGACAACAGAATATTGGTGTTTAATATCCGCTTCCACATAAGGCACCCGATTCTTCATCAGATTGTCTAAACCAGTGGCTGATCCACCGGGGCTCAGGTCCGGACTCCAATAAAAGTTTGAAAAATGGGCTCTGATTTCTTTAAAATAAGCCACTTTTATTTTAAAGGATTTTAACTCCAAATGCACTATTTAAAACGAAGAACTGATTGAAAGGATTGCTTCAATGTTCGTAATCCGATTGATAGGCTTTAAAAATAGTCACTCTAAACTAATGGTTGAGCTGTACAAAAAAATGTCACTCAGACCATCCATATTTACTCGTGTAAAAAATAACCAATCGTTCAGCCTATATCTATAAAATGTTTAATGAAAAATGTGTTCAAGAGATGTAATTCCTTTTAAAGTCTTATGGCAAACTGGGTCTTGTTCGGAATTTTTAGAAGAATATTTATCGCAAAGGCTTCCAAATATTGGTAAAGACAAATAAATTTGTATTTTTGGATTTTTCTGAAACGCATCTGATTGGAAATGAGCCTGAGCTGTGTAGTGGACTGTATATAATTGTGGGTGTTGTACGAATTAATACTTTAATACTAATTTCTCTTTGTTGCAAATGGTGATGCTTAAGTTGTCGATAACATGTTGCTTAAGACTATCAATTAGTGAAATTGATAAAGTAATGAGAAAAAATGAGTGGAATTCCATAATCGGCGCGCATTTGCAGCATTCGTTCCTCAACATCCCTGATTTGGTCCTGGGCTTAACCTCTCGAACCAGTTGATCCCAGGGTAGGTCTCAACGACGCGTAGGTCTTTCGACTCCTTGACCAGAACAATATCTCCAATTGATATGTTAGTTGTTGACGTCATCCATTTTGGACGCTGTTGTAAAGTTGTGAGATAACCTTGATGCCATTGTTTCCAGAATCCTTGGTACATAGACTGGACGCTCTGCCAATAGTCCAATCGGCCAACAGAAACAGAAACATGACCAAGATCAGCTTCCGGCAAAGTAGTGAAGGGTCGTCCAATCAAAAGGTGGGCTGGCGAGAGGTAATTAACAGCGCTGTCTGAAGTGTAGCTGTGTCGAAGATGTAGCTTGACTGATCAAATAGCAGACTCCCATTGTATTCCAGAAATCGTACACAACCAAGAGCTTGTATCTTTTGCTAAAAATATAAAAAATTATTGTTTTTTTTTTAACCCCCGACGCAAAAAGAGGGGTGTTATAAGTTTGACGTGTCTGTTTGTCTGTTTGTTTGTCTGTTTGTTTGTCTGTCTGTCTATGGCATCGTAGCTCCCGAACGCATGCAGTGATTTCAATTTAGTTTTTTTTGTACTAAAGGTGAATTATGTGCGAGCGTTGTTAGACATGTTTGATGAAAATCGGTTGAGCCGTTTAAAAGTTGTGGGGAGTAAAAGTGGGGAGAAGAACATCAACTTTGTCCGATCGGCTTAAAATTTGGTCCTATTGTAGCTGACGACGTCACTGATTCGAATTATTATTTTTGCTCTATCTCTTCTCGTTTAGAAGTTATGGCCATTTAAAGTTAAAAACATCAACTTTGTCCGATTGGCTTAAAATTTGTCTGTCTGTCTGTCTGTGGCATCATAACTCCCGAACGCATGCAGTGATTTCAATTTAGTTTTTTTTGTATTAAAGGTGAATTATGTGCGAGTGTTCCTAGACATGTTTGATGAAAATCGGTTGAGCCGTTTAAAAGTTGTGGGGAGTGAAAGTGGGGAGAATGCGTAAAAAAAAGCAAACGAGCTTGACCTTAAATGTAATATATACCTATACCTTAACAAGAATCTAATTTATAGTAAGTATATTATATTATACTAAAGTCTAACTTAACCTAACCTACCTATAAAAAGTTTGAAATAAAAATTAAATTAAAAATTTAAAAAACCCCCGACACAAGAACTTAAGTAATTTTCATTTAAAAGTAAAAAATAATAAAAGAAACTTAATGTTAAAGTACCTAAGAATCTATTAATAATTCTAAAAAATACGTCGCATTGGGGGACCGCTCCTAAACTAACAATTTAAATACAAATAGTCTAATTAAGCAACAAAGATTAACTAAAAAACCAAATTAAGAAAATACTTCAAAACTTTCATAGAATTACTTCAAAATATTTGCATGTAAGATACGACCGTCAACGACGTCTGCCCTCGCGTGTCCCCCAACACGACGTATTTTTTTTAGAATTATTATATATAACTGAAACTATGCATACATTTTTTTTAATTTTTTTAATTTAACAAGCTTATAATTATATTAATTAATAGCTAAAAAAAAAAATATAATAGTTAGCATTCTATGATTACCATTTCTGTTTGCTGGATTTCCAGCAGCGATCCCATAGGTTTAATATATTTTTAACTTAAAAAATTAATAATAATTTATATTTTTTAATTCATTTTACACTTTTTCTTTACAGAGAGACAAAGTGCGTTGTTGCTGAAATTTTTGAGGGCCCCATATGAAATATTCAATCCATGTGGACACATGACAAACTCTATACGATTTTTTTAATGAATAACAAAATTAGTTTATTGCATGTACAGAACTTATGTATGTATTCTAAGAAATTATTTATATAGAAATGATTATTTATTTATTTATTGATTTAAATATATTTTACAATAATATAGTAAGAGCTAAGAGTATATATTTAAATAAAATTAGGAAAACGTAATGCAATCGCTACTTATAAACGGCTTCTCAAGTTTTGGAGTTAAAATTGGAATGAACATCCATCAGATCTAACTGAAAAATTAAGAAAACAAAAGGAACAGATAAAAAATAAAAAATCTTTTATTTTTCAATTCAACAAAAGCGCTTTGAATAGATGTATAAACTTGAAACCTCATATAATTTAGAATAAATTTTTACTTTATAATTTAATATAAATAAAAAATGTATACTTTATCTATTAAGGCAGCACAATAGACTGGCGAAAAAGCTTTTGATGAAAATCCAATTAAGATTATTTAGAAGCAGCTACAAAAATCAAACTAATTTTGCGCAATGATGAAGAACTAAACAACATAAAAATTCAGATTAAGAAGATTAACAAACTTTAGTTGTGATATATAATACTACCGAGGACCCAAATAAATTTCCCTCTTGCTGGTTTGACAATTTTATTCAACAAGTGTATCATTAAAATAAATATTAATCAGATTATTTACACAAATTAAAAAATACATATATATATATATATAATTAATAAATGCTTTGAATATAATTTATAAAACAAAAATTGTTCAAATATGTAAGCGTTAGTTATATATAGATACTAAGAAGTTAAATTAAAATGATTGTAATAGCTATTAAATTTAATATGAATAAATAAATAATTGAAACGAAAAAATTATCTTTTTTTATATTTGAACTTTTTCAGATGGGTTTTGAAAACTACAGGATCTAAAAGATTGCTTAATCGAATGACCTTGAGATTGGAAATAGCAGTACAAAAATTTGCGATTAAAATTTAAATTTGGAAAATTAAAAAAAAAATAAATAAAAATTTTTAAGCCACCAAAGTAACAGGCTTAACTAAAGCATTACAGAGCCACAGAATGTTCAATACAAACGCAAAAAAATGCATATGTGTATGAGCCGACAACTGCCTTGATCTGAAAACAGCTAAAAATAAAAAAAAATAAAAAAAAATTTTGCAATTTTTCCATACAAAAATGGTCTTCAAAGCAGCTGAACTACCAGGCGAACAGAATTGCAGAAAATTCAGTAGGCAACTTAAAATTAGCAACTAAAAGTATGCTACAAAATTTAGATAGCAAAATTATTTTTGCCCAAAAATTTTTTTTGAAAAAAAAGTGTGGCATACTTTTAGTGACACTTTTAGAAAAAATTTATACTGTAGCCGCTTGCTTATGATTTCTGTTCGCCTGGTAGCTGAAATCCGTTCAGAGTCAAAAATTAGCGAAAATCAATTCAAATTTTTTATTTTTTTTTGCGAAATCCTCCGCAGTAAATTTAAATATTTGAATTTCAGTAACGGTTTTAAGCTGTTCAATAGGTTTGGAACAAGAAAATTTTTCTTCCCACAGATTTCTTCAGCTACAATATTTGATATATTTTTAAGGAGCCAGCAACTGAAACAAAATTTCTTTTTTATAAACAAAACACACGCTTTTTTAAGTTATTTCAGTTTATTTTTATTTCAAATATAATAATAATATTTATAAAAATTATAATAAATTATTTTTTACAATTTTAGCTTTATATTATTTGATAAATTTTGTTAGTTTAACAATTTGAATATATTTAAATAAAACAAAAAAAAATGTTTAAATTTGTAAACCTTAGTTATATATAGAAACTAAGAAGCAAAAATAAAAGGATTATAATAACTATTTAATTTTATTTAAATAAATAAATTATTAAAACGAAAAACATATTTTTTTTTAAATTTGGAAGTTTTCAGTTGGGTTGTGGAAATTGCAGGCTCAAATAGATTGCTAAATCGAATGACCTTAAGATTGGGCGGCTCAGAAGCAGCAGTCGAAAAATTAAAAAAAAAAATTTTAACCCGCCAAAGTAAGAGGCTAAAAACTAAATCGTTACAGCGTACCAGAATGTTCAATACAAACGAAAAAAAAATGTATATATTTATGTTCCATATATTTTGCCGACCACTGCTGAATCTGAAAACAGCTAAAAATAAAAAAAAAACAAATTTAATTTTTCAATTTTTCCATACAAAAATGATCTTCGAAGCAGCTGAACTACCAGGCGAACAGAAATGCAGAAAATTCAGTAGGCAACTTTAAATTAGCAACTTAAGGTATGCTACAAAATTTTGACAAAAATTTTCTTTAAAAAAAAAAGTGTGGCATACTTTTAGTGACACTTTTAGAAAAAATTTTATTCTGCAGCCGCTTGCTTATAATTTCTGTTCGCCTGGTAGCTGAAATCCGTTCAGAGTCAAAAATTAGCGAAAATCAATTCAAATTTTTTATTTTTTTTTGACAAATCCTCCGCAGTAAATTTAAATATTTGAATTTCAGTAACGGTTTTAAGCTGTTCAATAGGTTTGGAACAAGAAAATGTTTCTTTCCACAGATTTCTTCAGCTATAATATTTGATATATTTTTTTAGGAGCCAGCAACTAAAACAAAATTTCCTTTTAAAAAATAAAACACTCGCTTTTTTAAGTTATTTCAATTTATTTTTATTTCAAATATAATAATAATATTTATAAAAATTACAATAAAATATTGATTACAATTTTAGCGTGTTTATTTATATTATTTGATAAATTTATTTAGTTTAAGAATTTGCTTTATTTTTATAATATTTAAATAACAATAATATTAATTATAAAATTATAATAAAATATAGTAACTTGTTACCCTGTTTATTTTTATATTTGATAAATTTAGGTAGTTTAACAAATTTTTTTTATAATATTTCAACAATAATAGTATTTAAAAAATTATAATAAAATATTGTTTACAATTTTAGCTTGTTTATTTTTATTATTTGATAAATTTAGTTAGCTTAACAATTTGGTTTATTTTTATAATATTTCAACAATAATAACAATTAAAAAAATTATAATAAAATATAGTAACTTATAATTTTAGCTTGACTATTTTTATATTATATTTGATAAATTTACTTAGTTTAACAAAATGTTTTATTTTTATAATATTTCAACAATAATAACAATTATAAAAATTTTAATAAAATAAAGTAACTTATAATTTTTGCTTGTATATTTTTATATTTGATAAATTTAGTTAGTTTAACAATTTGCTTTATTTTTATAATATTTCAACAATAATAGTATTTAAAAAAATTATAATAAAATATTGTTTAAAATTTTAGCTTGTTTATTTTTATATTTGATAAATTTAGTTAGTTTAACAATTTGCTTTATTTTTATGGTCCCCCATCGGATTTGGTGACTCTAAAAGCGTCGCATGGTTAAAAAGGTTCGGGGCGTTATGATTGATTTTAGATGGGTTCCATGACATAACAATATTCCTGGAAATGAGCTGGCAGACAAAATTGCAAGGACTGGAGCAGCAACAGCGCTAATCGGTCCTGAGCCACACTGGGATTGGTAACCACGTGGTACGGGACCTACTGAGAATAGAGGAAAAATAACAAACGACTGCTTCACTGGGCACAGATACTAGGGCCTAAACAGTCAAAAAACCCTCCTCTCCAACTACAACCGTAAGAGGCTAAGTCATACTAACTCACGGGAAGAACACTGTGAGAATCGGGCTTTCTGAAGGGACGTTGTAAATAACTTAAATATAAATTAAAAATTTAAAAAACCCCCGAACTTAAGTAATTTTCATTTAAAAAGTAAAAAATAATAAAAGAAACTTAATGTTAAAGTACCTAAGAATCTATTAATAATTCTAAAAAAATACGTCGCGTTGGAGGACACGCGAGGGCAGACGTCGTTGACGGTCGTATCTTAAATGCAAATATTTTGAAGTAATTCTATGAAAGTTTTTGAAGTATTTTCTTAATTTTGTTTTTAAGTTAATCTTTGTTGCTTAATTAGACTATTTGTATTTAAATTGTTAGTTTAGGAGCGGTCCCCCAACGCGACGTATTTTTTTTAGAATTATTAATAGATTCTTAGGTACTTTAACATTAAGTTTCTTTTTTTATTTTTTACTTTTTAAATGAAAATAACTTAAGTTCTTGTGTCGGGTGTTTTTTAAATTTTTAATTTATATTTATTTAAGCAAATATTCCAATAAAAATTTATATTTTTCACTTTTTTTTTATATCATATATTAATTTCAATGATATAACATTTAATTTATTTAACTTAAAAGTTAAAGTATTACAATCACGCAAATATTACAAATATAATCTTAAACGCCATTACTAGCGCAATTTATATCTTCTGAAACAGGAATTTGTATTTTAAATTGGAGGGACACCACCAAAATTGACTACATAAAATTAGTCGCTACACATTAAACATAATTTAGTGTGTGATAGAGATGAAAAAAAAAATATTATACTTGTATGAAAAAAAAGCTAAAATGTACCAATCATCGAAGTAGATGAGCTTGATGAGATTTTTGATTTCAACAACACGAACTTCCTTTGATTCTTGATTTCAATATTAAATAAGAAACTTTCAACACCATTCTAACTTCTCGAACACAATATTTGTACAGCTTCACTACTCCATCGACAACCAAATATGAAATCTCGTCCTGAAAGTCCCCAAACTTCGCATGATGCGAGAGATATTTCGCATTTAATTTCCTTATAATAGACTGTTATCCTTAAAAATGCAGAAAAAGTCGCATGTCATTGAATAAACTATTACGAAAAATTGCGTCAAGCAATACTGCAAAGGTCTAATGGCAAATCGAAATGTCCAATTAGAGACAGTTGTTGTGACAAATAAATATCTGGTGGATCACCCCCACAAAAAATTAGATTTACTAATGAACATAAAACTTTAAGATGTCCTATAGTTTTAAGAAGCACTGTGTGGGAATGGTATACTATATAATACAAAAATGACTCCAATAATATCAAGCGTCGTTTGTTTTCAGTCTAGTACCCAGCAGGAAAGAAAAAGTGTTTCTTATTTTAGGGTGTTTGATCTAACAGTGCTGCCCATGAATGAGCAATTGACAGGTAGATGGCGCTACTAGCAATAGATGGCGCCAAAATGTAAATATACAAATCATATGTTTGTTCGTATAGTATGGAGTATAAAATAATAAAAAGTTCAAAAATTAATACAAACTGAAAAGAGTCCTGGAATATTTTGCGGAGCACGAATTAGGCACATCTCTAATTTATACACTTACCAGCAAACCGAGTAACAAACATTGCCAGCCGCAAGTTGTGCACATCCATTACTCTCACAAATAGACATACTCATCCTTGCAACATGGAAACTTTTTACTAATTTACATTCATTACATACATTTGCAATAAAACTACGCACACCAATGCAGGCACAATTTGTGTGTCTGTGTAGCCGTCGCACTAATACTAATGCCCACATAGTTGCAACTAAAGCATATTCTATATATAAAGATAGCGACAAGTACAACTGTAGTACATATATACATATACACACATACATACCCATATATGTCTGTATATCCACATTGACATTTTACATGCTTCATTAGCGTGTAAGCGCGGTAATAATGAAATTTCCTTATGGCTGCATTTCAAAATGTTTTTGAATCTTATTTGAATGCTCTCAAAATTGCTTACAACCTGGTTCGTGGTACCTGCATATTGATTCAAACTTTTGCAGCAGTTACCAACTTGAGATGTGGCGCACCTTACCACAATTTATGCAGCCTTGTGGCAACGCAAAAATATAACTCAAATAATCACACACGCACACACACACACACACACACGCATGTATGTTTCCAAAAAAAGAACAGAGTCAAATTTTAATATTCAAATTATGCTTTAAGGTGCATTGACATGACCGCCAAGTCAATCAAAGATTTCGAGCTAAACCAATTGTCTTGAATTTCCGTCATGTTGATTTTACGTATGATTGCAAATGAAAAAAAAGAATAAAATTTGGGATTAGTCGGGAGCGTTGCACGAAGGCGAGATACACTGTAAACATTTCGATGCATCGAGAATAAGTAAATATGTAGAATACAGCAGAGAGGTCTGGAATTGTAATCAAGTATTTATCTTAAAGCTTTGGTGTCACCACCTAATCAAGAAAACTTGGACAAGTAGCACTCTTTTCTTGCAGGCGGTCTTACATTTACGATTTTGCCTTTCCACAAATATTTTGCTTTCAAAATAAATGTTTGCGCATCAGTTTCGGTTGTGGCTTATATTTTTCCACAAAAACGTGAGGCAACACTGTTTTAACGTAAAACTTTTACGACCAAACGTTTGGCTGCATTGTTATTATTCGAAGTTTTTTCTTGTTTCTATGCGATTTAATCTCTTTCGTATAGGTAATATTATAAGCTATAAGGCTTAAAAGGCAAAAACTGTCGTAATTGAAATGAAAGGTGTTCTAGATTTTGATTCCGACAAAAGTCGACTTGTTTTGAAAAGATTGATTCGCAGCTGTCGAAATAAAAAGTATTTTGCTTTGTTTACTTAAATAAACGCATTAATGCCACTTAAATTAATTTTGTATTATTTCAGAATGTTTTAAGAAAATTAAGATGTGCTTACTTAAACGAATCAAGGTTAATTTTTGTTATATATTTATACCCTGTACCGTATGGTACCAAGGGTATATTAAGTTTGTGCAAGCCGAAAAATGTATGTAACATATAGAAGGAGACGTCGGAGACACCCCAAAGTTACCTAATATATGATCAGGGTGAATAGAGAAGTCGATATACCCATGTCCGTCTGTCCGTCCGTCCGTCCGTGTAGAACGTCCAGATCTCAGAGATGGTAAGAGCTAGAGTTACCAAACTTTCACATTAGATCCCATATTAATCCATAGGAGACAAGTTTATTTTATTTTTTGATATCGGGGATAAATTATATAGCTCCCATGGGGATGTTTGAGACGACCTCGACAAAAAAAAGCGTTTTAGATGAATAATTCGTTTATTTATGAAGATATCGTAACCAAATTTGGTATTCGAAAGTTTTTTATAGTTCCCAATCACTGTACCAAATTTGATCGAAATCGGTTGACTATATCATATAGCTCCCATAGGACCGATCGGCCAAAATAACTTTTTTAAAGAAAAATTCGCTATATTTCGATTATTAATAAAGATATCGTAACCAGATTTGGCGTTTGGAAATTTTTTGGACCACTTAAGCAATGTGCCAAATTAGAACAAAATCGGTTGACTATATCATATAGTATATATATCTCAAAAAACACTATAGTATATATATCTATCCAAAAATCGATTTTTTAACAAAATTTGTTGTGTTTCGTTTGATTGTTAAGATATTGGGACCAAATTTGACATTCGTGAGTATTTTATAGTTCCTAAGCACTGTACTAAATTTAATCCAAATCGTTTGACTAGATCATATAGCTCCCATAGGACCAATCGGTCCAAAAACACGTTTTTTTTACAAAATTCGATGTGTTTTGTTTGTTTGTAAAGATATTTGAAATAAATTTGGCATTCAGATCTTTTTTAAGGTATTTAAGCACTGCGTCAAATTTTATTGAAATCGGTTGACTATATCATATAGCTCCCATAGGAACGATCGGTCAAAAAAAAATTTTTGCTTAAAAATTCTTCTGTTTTTGGTTTTTTGTGAAGAAATCGGACTTTATTACAAGCTAGTGGTACAGGGTATCCTAAAGTCGTCCGCGCCCGACTTTACGTACGCCATTTTTTTATTCCAAAAAATGCACTCGAAATGAAAACGACTCGAAGTCAATCGAAATCTAGAACACCATTTGTCGGAATGCACTCGTTATGACGTTTCAAAACGAGTCGAAATCTAGAACAGGCCTGAATAATCTAGATTAAATTAGATTATTGGCAAATATTGTATTGGTAAGCATTTGAAGTGCTGCACTTTTTTTTTTTTTAATTGACATGTAGATGGCGCCAGTAAAAATCTCAGCGCTTAAAGCACAACATTAATATTAACATTAAATTGATTGAAGAAACAATGTCGCTTAGGCTACATAGAAGCACAAATTTGACTAAAAAACAAAAAATTGTCAATTAGGGACTACGAGCTCTAACTGTGGGGCTCCAACAACGCAAACTATGTTTTGAAAACATTCCACAACACGTACAAATTTACCGACAATGCTGCCGGATTCAGTACTATGGCTTTGACATGTCAATTTTCCGCTAAATCTGAATAATTGAATTTAATATTAATTGACTTCAAAATTCGTACGCCTCTATAAATTCTTCCACACTCACCTTTTCACCATTAAATTAAGGGTGTTTTTTTAAGCGCGTCCGGATTTGAAACTTAAATAAAATACAGAAAAATTAATGGAACGATACCAAATATGGTTTTATTAGAAAGATAATTTTGTATCATGTTATATTTAAAAAGATCTCTTGCCTACGACCACCATGACTACAAGTTACAAAGCGTATCCTTACATTCTTATTTTTAACCACACTTTCAAGCATTTGGGGCCGTATTTCAGGAATGACATATTCAATGTTTGTTTCCAATTGTTACTCACATGTCCGCATAAACCAATGACTTGACGTGTCCCCAAATAAAATAATTAAAAGTGGTCAAACCACCCAAAGGCGGCGTCCACTTGGTGGACCCATTTCTTGAAGTAATCTTATTCCCGAATGGAATTTTAAGTAGATCAATGGTTGCGGTCGTCCTATGGCATGTAGAGCCATTCTGATAAAACCAGAACTCTTCGACATCGATTTCACGTAAATTTGAAAACAAATTTACTTTGATCATCGCTCTGAATCGATCACCATTGACATTAACATGATGCGAATCTATAAATTTGGATTTTCCTCTACATTTATATTTTTTTCGCATCGTGTTGTTCTCATTCTGATCGTGGAATATCAAATGAGCTCGAACATGATCAAGAACACGATGAATAGCACGTTTTGATGGGCAATTATTCGGTACATAAATTGTATGAAGAGCTCCATAAGTTTTTGCAATAGAAAAATGATTTCAATTAAAAGTCTTAAAGATTTCAAGGTGTAAATTACTGAGGAATTTTTCGGCGTTACTGAATAAAATGATATTGAAATATGGAAAAAGTGACGGCTGGACAGTGGACCCTATTAAAAAACACCCTTTATAACTTGTATTTTGCCTGCTTTTGTCGTTTTTTTTTCCAACAATTTCACAAATAACTTGGCAATAATGATACTAATTTTTTTAATCTTTGCACTCTTTTTTATATTATACATTTATAACTAATTTAAACAAACTGTTTTTTATAATTTTTTTTATGGAATTTGTTTTATTTATTTACATGGCAATTACCCACACATAGGCAGCACTGGTTGGTCACAAATTTTAAACATATCATTTATTTGCACCAAAATAAGCAGCACTTTTTTCTCTCATGACTTTTTACGATGCTACAAAGCAGTTTAATAAAATTAATTAAATTAAAAATAGAAAACCGTTGCCGAGTTTAAAATTTTCCACGCAATTGGAATATTTGTAGTTATATTAATTTAATTTTAAATTTCTCTGAAATGTTTCACTCTCTATTCAGCTTGTATAGATGGGCTCAAATAGATATTTTGCCAACACCGCATTATAATCGGGAAACTGTGCTCGTTCCTAAAGTAATTAAGCTTTAGTTCTTTTTGGAAATCGTTTGTGAGGTGTGCTAAAAAAGTCTCGCGAATTTTGAATTTTTGCGGTTTACGTATATTCGAATTTCAATTTTTTTTGTGGCGTTATGTTGGAACTCATGTCTTCTTACTTGTGCCGACAAGCTCGGCCAATTTGAATGTTCACTTAATTGTTGACAGCTGCTTTGCTTGCACGCGCTTTGGCTCGTCTTCAATTTTTTTTTTCGTTCTTTCATAGGCCTCTTCAATTTAGGGAACAAGATAAAGTCACAGGGCCAGATCTGGGGAATACGGTGGTTGCAGCATCATTAGTATGTTGTTTTTGGCCAAAAGTCGCGCACAAGCAACGATGTGTGAGCAGGAGCGTTATCGTGTTGCAAAAGCCAAATTTTGTTCTTCCACAAATCCGGGCGTTTCTGCGGATTGCTTCTCGCAAATTGCGCATAACTTGCAGGTAATATTCCTTATTGACCGTTCTACGCTGTGGCAAGAACTCATGATGCACCACGTCCCTTCAATTGAAGAAAACTGTAAGCAAAACTTTCACATTCGACCGAACTTGGCGCGCTTTTTTCGGTCTTGGTTCGTGCGGCAGCTTCCATTGAGATGATTGAGCTTTGGTTTCCACGTCATAACCATAAACCCACGATTCGTCACCAATTATGACCCCCTGGAGCAAATTTGGGTCCTCGCGGACAGAGTCCAACATCTCATTAGCAATGTTCATGCGATGCTGTTTTTGGTCGAAATTGAGCAATTTTGGTACGAATTTCGCGGCGAACCGTCTTATGCCCAAACCATTGATTAAAATCGAATAGCACGAGTCAATCGATATGTCTAGGTCCTCAGCAATTTCTCTTACGGTGATTCGACGATTGGCCAATACCATTTTCTTAACTTCATCAATTTTTTCGTCTGTTGTTGAAGTGCTCGGGTGTCCGGCACGCTCTTTGTCGTTCACATCTTCTCGGCCTTCTGAGAACATTTTGTACCATCGATAAACATTGCTTCGGTCCAAGGTAGCTTCTCCGTATGCCACAGTCAACATTTGGAATGCATCCGCGCACTTAATTTCGTTTTTCACACAAAATTTGATACAGGTTCTTTGATCCATTTTTTTGAATAGGTAAAAATCGAAGACGAGCCAAAACACGTGCAAGCAAAGCTGTCAACAATTAAGTGAACATTCAAAATGGCCGAGCTTGTCGGCATAAGTGAGAGACATGAGTACCAACATAACGCCACAAAAAAATCGAAATTCGAATATACGTAACCCGCGAAAATTCAAAAATCTGCGATACTTTTTGAACACATCTCGTACGTAACCAGCGAAAATTAAAAAATCTGCGATACTTTTTGAACACACCTCGTTGATAAATTTCTCTTGACTTCCAAACCTTATTAGAGGTAACTTTGGGGGCATCCAATATTTGAAATAATTTGATAAGATTTTGAGCACTGCTTTGAGACGGTCTATATATAGATCGATTTATTTTGACTCCCTAATCTTATTGGATCCAATGATTTGTGGCACAAATTTAATATATATTAAAATAGGATAGAGTATCTGTCTTGAGATATGATTGAAAGTGCTTTTCAACTATACAGTATAAAATAAGATAAAATGCCAAATGGCTTAATCAACTAATCCAAAACATGGTGCAGTTATTCTAATTTAGGATAATAGCTCCAAAACTGCATACTTATGTTGCGTTGGCCATAACATTTTGGGTTGAAAATCGTTATGGTAATTTAATTTAGTAAAAAGCATATATTTTTAAATTGGCTTAATTACATTTATGTATTTCTTAGTTAACTAAATTTTTGTTTGTTTTAATTTTTGATAGCTTAAAATTTTCAAAAATTCATGCACTTAACAAAAATTATATTACAAGTTGTAAGTTTCAAAAAGTTCCTAATGTGAACAGTAGTAGAAATCGGAATCTAGTCATAACAAAAATAAATTTTCCACACAATTGCAATATTTATAAGAATCTTCGAGCCTTGTCCTGTCAACTTTTTCACAAATTGAATATGCTCTTCCCAATGAAATTACCAAAATAAAACTACAAAGCGAACAATGGCGGAACAAAAGGAAAAAACAAACAAACATCATTATCAAATGGGGCCAAAGAGTCGCAGACAACGCAAACAGTCGAACGTACCATAAAGAAAATCTCTCTACAAATCTATACAGAATTTGTCAATATTTTGTCAATGTGCCGTTTTATCATTCAGTCAGAAATTGAACAGCGGAAATGATGTCACAGTCAGCGGAAATGTCAAAAGAAAAGTGCGCGCCATATTGGACAAGCTTTTGCTCTCAATCTCTGAATAAATTGTCGCCAGCTGAGCGAGTTAATGTTGGAATTGCATTATGGCACAGGTAGTAAATACTAAGCCAATGAATATTTGCATATTGTATTATGTGCAACATTTGTTGACTGCCACGCCTACTATACATTATGCCATAAACTAGTTATTGTTGTTGTTGTTGTCTACCCTTACTTTTAATCCGAAAAACCCTTACATGCCATGGACAGGAAATAGTTTAATTAAAATACCAGTAAAGTCATTAAGGACATTTTGTTGCCTTTGGCTGCATGTGCAAAGAAAGCTCTGCCATGAACTAACTGGAGCCAACCTGATTCACTGGCTACATCTATATGAGTATTGCTCTGGCCAGGATGACCAACCACCATCATCCACCACCCACCCACTCTCACGTCCCTCAACAACATTTCAATAAGTATGCAAACTTTTGACTGACCATTTTCATTATTTGCTTATGTAAATTGAAGAGTGCGCGCAGAAAACAAAAACAATGCCCATAAAAGTCGCAAAACAAAAGTTCTCTTCTCAAGGGTTTGGGTTTGGGGTTGTCCATGGTCACTGGCTGCTGCCTGCCTTTAAAAGGCCATAACAAATATATAAAACATGCAAATTCTTTTTTATACTCTTTGTTCGTAATGAATAGTATTATGAGTTTGTCAAGAAGTTTGCGACGGAGTTACCGTAAAACCAAAAAAACAAAGAAATGAAGGTATCACGGGCAGATTAAATTTATTTAAGTCTCAGTTTTTTCTGCTAGATGTATAAATCATTTCCGTTGTGAATTTTGATAGTCTTTATATTATTTTGCCTTTTGGTGCCGTAGTTTTTTTTGATAAATACAATTAAAAGCACATCAGGCAGGTGCTTATTGAAGTGCAAAATACTTAAAGAGATCTAAAATATTAGAAATCGTCAAAAATGAGGTTTGCAATTCTTAACTTATTTTTTATTTTGTTCTAGATAATCTCAGAAATGTCTTAGCTCTTCAAAAGATTATGTTATAATCTTACAAATAACAAAAACGCAAAACAATGTCTATTTTTGGAGATTCGATAATCTGTCGCCGCTGCCCTTGTTAAGAATCCCAAAAGCTTCTGCACGACGCGTCAAAAAATAAAAAAAAAAAAAATATTTTAAATTTTATAGCAGAAACGTGCTGGGATTTTGTGGATTCTGACTGAATGAACCCGGGAGTATGCGATATTTTGAGGTTATGTGGACGTCCTAAGATCCAAATAACAGTTAAAGGACCATATATACATTGTCATCTTTTTTGAGATTTTTTGAAAATAAATTTATTGACCTCAAAAAAACAAAAATTGGGTTTATTGAAGTTTTCTTAATTCAGACAAAAAAAAAAAACAATATTGCCGGTTTATTCTTTTACGCATAAAATTGTGTATTTTAAAGGTATTCTGTATCTCTAATTCGGATATATTGACCCCAAAATCTTTATAAATTAGCCTGGTACACCCGGACGCGAGAATAAATTTGTATGCACTTTTTGAGGTGCATTCATATAAATATGTGGTGTGGCCTCCATGCCGAAAATAGATTTAAAGTTGTGTGCTTTTGAATTTATTTAAGGTTCGCATCAAATAGATTAAGATCAACCAATATTTTGGGTATTCGAACCGTTCGGTTACAAAGTCGAGCAAAAATGAAACCATTTTTTCTTATAATTGAAACAAGTCTTTATAAAACAAGGTATGTGCCGTTTTGATCGCTAACCTTTTGGAATGTTTGGGCTAAAGCCAATATTACCATCTGTGCGGAACTTTCTGGATCTTACTGAGCGAAAAGATAGAGTGGATGCATCGAAACATCCCAGCCAAGTTGGGCAATGAAGAAACATAGAGCTAAATTTTTTATTATTCATTATGGAGGATTGCATTTTTGGTTTTTATACAAAGTTCAGTTGAAATATCATTAACTGATAGTGAAATCGATGGAAACTATTCCAACTTCCGTTTGATCTAAAATAATAATAATAAATCTTCATTTTTCGAAAGTGGCCTGGGTGGCACTACGCAACACTAAGTCCCTTCTTCTTAGTTCTTTTAAAGAAGACCATATTTTTTAAATTTGCCAAAACACGGGTCTAACCGGTTCAAAGCCATACAAAGTAATCAGCTCCCTTACACTTCTTTTTCTGTAGAAGTAAGAATAGTACGAGAAATCCTCATAAAGTTGGATAAGGAAATATAAAATTTTATAACAAATAGTACAGTTCCGTAGGTCGTCGTATTGTCTAGAGCATCGTGTGGTTTTAATTCAAGTCTCCAGATAGGTTTGGAACTAAAATTTGAAATAAATAGCACAATGGCCGCTGAGTCTGACCGAATCAGTTTCTATATTTTCTTATAATGATTTAAATACACAACAGTTTACATGAGCTGCTAACATATCGATATCGATACATATATAGCGATTTCATCTTTACATAGCAATGAGATTTTGTACTTGAGCAGCAATTATTATCAGTATATTTAATTTGTATATTATAATTTGATTTAGACTTGCAACTAATTATTGATTTAAATCTCGGCCATGAGCCTTTGCGCTATATTGGCGTAAACAATTCCTTTTAAGATTCCGGACCTTTAAGATGCACTTTCTCTCATCAATCCCAACTAAAATAACGTTGTTCTTAGTTTCGTTATCAGGAATACAAGTAGGTTGACAAGCCCCCAAGTAAGGCGCGTTTTTTCAGAGGTTCACAACTTCGACTTGGCAACACTGCTTTCTTTACCTGATAACCTATTTAACAGCTGATCGTTGTTATACCCTGTACCGTATGGTACAAAGGGTATATTAAGTTTATGCAAGCCGAAAATGTATGTAACATATAGAAGGAGACGTCGGAGACACCCCAAAGTTACCTATAATATGATCAGGGTGAATAGAGAAGTCGATATACCCATGTCCGTCTGTCCGTCCGTCCGTGTGAACGCCTAGATCTCAGAGATGGTAAGAGCTAGAGTTACCAAACTTTCACATTAGATCCCATATTATTCCATAGGAGACAATTTTTTTTTATTTTTTTGGGATCGGGGTTAAATTATATAGCTCCCATAGGGGTGTTTGAGACGACCTCGACAAAAAAAAAAAGAGTTTTAATGAATAATTCGTTTGTTTATGAAGATATCATAACCATTTGGTATTCAAAAGTTTTTTATAGTTCCCAAGTACTGTGTACCAAATTTGATCAAAATCGGATGACTATATCATATAGCTCCCATAGGTCCGATCTACCAAAAAATCGATTTTTTAACAAAATTTTTTGTGTTTCGTTTGTTTGTTAAGATATTGGGACCAAATTTGACATTCGTGAGTATTTTATAGTTCCTAAGCACTGTACTAAATTAATCCAAATCGTTTGACTATATCATATAGCTCCATGGGACCAATCGGTCCAAAAAAACGTTTTTTATACAAAATTCGATGTGTTTCGTTTGTTTGTAAAGATATTTGAACTAAATTCGACATTCAGATCTTTTTTAATGTATGTAAGCACTGTGTCAAATTTTATTGAAATCGGTTGACTATATCATATAGCTCCCATAGGAACGATCGGTCAAAAAAAAAATTTTTGCTTAAAAATTCTTCTGTTTTTGGTTTTTTGTGAAGGAACCGGACTTTATTGCAAGCTAGTGGTGCAGGGTATCCTAAAGTCGTCCGCGCCCGACTTTACGTACGCCATTTATTTTTGTTGAGTTTGTTTTGATATTTCATTATGGATAGACTTACACCAGAGCAATGCTCGCAAATTGTTAAAATTTTGAATCAAATGGTTCCGTTCGCCAAACTTATTAAAATTTAAAAATTTTATTCTCTGATGAATCCCATTTTTGGTTCAATAATAACGTAAAAACGCAGATTTGTCGCATTAGGAGTAAGGATAATCCATAAGCTTTTGTCGAAACACTATTACATCCTCAGAAAATTACAATCACTTGCTTATGTCTAATTGTAAAAATCTGCATGGGTCGTAGGTTATATGTATAAATGCCATATACTTATGCGAAACTTTATAAAAACTTCTGAAATAACTTTTGATTAACTCGTTTTTGCAAAATTTTTAACAATCCACAAAAAGATTTTTGGAATACTTTAGACCAGTGGCGTATCCACGGGGGGTGTTCGGATTCAGACCCCACCCTTCGGGATCAGAAAACCCTAATAGAAATATTTTTCACAATTATAAAAGATGGATTTCTCTGGACAAATTTCTCTGGATCCCCCCTTACCAAAATCCTGGATCTGCTCCTGCTTTAGACTATAAATTAAAAATCAGCTTAAAACTTATTAAAATGAATTTTATTTTTGTTTATACCGCAAGGCAGTTTAAAACAGCTCGCTGCCCTCGCAAAAAAATATTAATTCAAAATTTTTTTGTTGTGATATAAATTTACAATCTATCCTTCGAGAATTAGCTAACTGTTTAGTTGAAATTACGTTTATAACTGAATAAATCTGTAAAATCAACTAATATAAAAATTCGTTTCAAAAGTGTCAATAAAAATTTTACATAATTCACGACTAAAATTCATACGGGAGATCTAGAGTATTAAATCAGTTAAGACGTCTAGTAATATTTTTATTTTCTGAAGACCTTAGAAATGACAACGATAAAAATATTTTATGTTATTTTTTAAAGATGGTTCAATACAAGCACAGTAAAGTTATTTTTGAAAGTACTTCTTTATCTCGATTTTTTAACATCTTTTGTTTTAGATTTTGTTAGTTGAAGGCCTAACATTTTTCATTATGAAAAGAAGATCGCATTAAAGCTATTTCAAAAACACAACAAATGTGTTGAAAAAATCGTTAAATTGAGGCAGTATGTTATCATCGTTCTAAATCTTTTTTAGGGATGAAGCTCATTTTCTTTTAAATATGATGGCCGACGCACAAAATTGTTCCATTTAAAGCCTAGTTCGAAGCGGTGTAAAACTACCTAAAAGAAAAAAAAAATTCATGTAATAAAAGACTGTCAATGTTCTTAGCGCCAAGAATTTTACTCATTGGTACGCAGTTCCAGTGCTGCCCATTTTTGGTGAAATTGACATGTAGATGGCGCCGTCAGAAAGCTCAGAGTTCTTTTGCGCGCTAAAAAAATTGCAAAATTAATTCACTTCAAAATTCTAACGTCTCTAAAAAATATTCCACACTCAGCTTATTATATAAATACTAGCTGACCCGACAAACGTTGTTTTGTCATATAAATTATTTCTAGTGTAGAAAATAAAAACAGATTTATTGTTAGGATGTATAAAAAATAATAAAACAACAAAAATTAACTTTTATAATTTATTATTATTTATTCCTTAAAATGATATATATAATATCATTAATTAATTAACGACAGTAACAATAAAAAAAAATTTGTTCAAAACTTAAAAAAAAATGTTAGGGGTGGACAACCCCTATCCCTTAGGGTCATTAAAATTAGATGTTGGCCGATTCTCAGACCTACCCAATAGGCACACAAAATTTCATGAGAATCGGTGCAGCCGTTTCGGAGGAGTATGGTAAAAGATGTAAGAAAAATATTAGAGGTGGACAATCCTTATCACTTAGGGATATTGAATGTAGATGATGGCCGATTCTCAGACCTACCCAATAGGCACACAAAATTTCATGAGAATCGGTGCAGCCGTTTCGGAGGAGTATGGTAAAAAATTTAAGAAAAATATTAGAGGTGGACAATCCTTATCACTTAGGGATATTGAATGTAGATGATGGCCGATTCTCAGACCTACCCAATAGGCACACAAAATTTCATGAGAATCGGTCCAGCCGTTTCGGAGGAGTATGGAAACAACATTGTGGCACGAGAATTTTATATATAAAAAGATGTATGTATGCTCAAATATCTCAACCTTATACTGAGTTTTTTCTAAAATTTGGCAAATACCTAAGCAACAATAATAAATATTAGGTAATATATTCATATGACGATTCATTTTTGCATTTTTTATTATTTTATGCAATTGTAACTAGTTTGAACAAACGGCTGATATTTATATAACGCCATCTATTGTTAATAGCGCCATCTACATGTCAATTGCCAATACATGGGGAGCACTGTTTGGTCACAAAATCTGAGCATACAATTTGCTTATGTACCCAGTTTTCCACTGCTGCGTACTTGCCAAAGAGAATCCTCGTGAATAAGAAAGAAAAGTTGATGCATCTGTGGTGAGCATTATGACCGAAAGACATCTTCGGGCTTTATTTTTCGAGAATGCCGCTGGGAACCGAATCGATTCCATGTGAACTAATTTGTTTATCTCCCAGTTGAGTGTAATTGACTTGAATGATGTTTGTATCCAAAAAAACGCGGCAGCTTTCCATGTCAAAATGGATAAATTGAAAAAAAAAAACATGTCTTTGGCCATCACTATGGCGTCTTTTGAAGACCATCCGAGACCTAAAAAAACAACATTTCCAATGAAATACGTACTAAAAACAAAATGGCGTACGAAAAGTCGGGAGCGGACGACTTTGGGATACCCGGTACCACTAGCTTGCAATAAAATACCAAAAACAGAAGAATTTTTAAGCACAAATTTTTTTTTTGACCAACCGTTCCTATTAGAGTTATATGATACAGTCAACCGATTTCGATAAAATTTGACACAGTGCTTTAATACCTTAAAAAATATCTGAGTGCCGAATTTAGTTCAAATATCTTTACAAACAGACGAAACACAACGAATTTTGTATAAAAAACATTTTTTTGGACTGATTGGTCCTATAGAAGCTATTTGATATAGTCAACCAATTTTAATCGAATTTGGGACAGCGCTAAGGAACTATAAAAAACTTACGAATACCAAATTTGGTCCCAATATCTTAACAAACAAACGAAACACAACAAATTTTGTTCAAAAATCGAGTTTTTGGAAGATCGGACTTATAGGAGCTATATGATATAGTCAACCGATTTTGTTCTAATTTGGCACACTGCTTAAGTGGTCTAAAAAATTTTCAAACTCCAAATCTGGTTACGATATCTTTATTAAAAAACGAAATATAGCGAATTTTGATTTAAAAAAGTTATTTTGGCCGATCGGTCCTATGGGAGCTATATGATATAGTCAACCGATTTAAATCAAATTTGATACAAAGCTTGGGAACTATAAAAAAATTTCGAATGCCAAATTTGGTAACGATATCTTCATAAACAAACGAATTATTCATCTAAAACTTTTTATTTTGTCGAGGTCGTCTCAAACACCCCCATGGGAGCTATATAATTTATCCCCGATATCAAAAAAATAAAATAAACTTGTCTCCTATGAATTAATATGGGATCTAATGTGAAAGTTTGGTAACTCTAGCTCTTACCATCTCTGAGATCTAGGCGTTCAAACGGACGGACGGACGGACGAACGGACGGACATGGGTATATCGACTTCTCTATTCACCCTGATCATATTTTAGGTAACTTTGGGGTGTCTCCGACGTTTCCTTCTATATGTTACACTCATTTTCGGCTTGCACAAACTTAATATACCCTTTGTACCATACGGTAAAGGGTATAAATATTCCATAACCACACAGTAGACGTCTATGAAACCAGTCATGGTAAACATTTTTCGGATAATGTTTCATTCTTCGATGAAGCATCAAAATAAAGTAACCAGCTTAGTTACAAAATGAATTAGTCTTTATTAAATTGTGTTGACTTTGAATCATTGATAGATGCTATATTATTTGTTGTTTAAGTTTTGAGGTTAACCTGATTTTTTCACGTAGTCTCAGTAAAGAACTTACAGACTCCAATTCGTAAATGATTACCTGTAAAAGAGCATTTCACCTTCGAGAGCTTTTCCTTCGACTTCCTTTTTTTTGGTCTTTTTTTACAACAGCACGCCCACCGATGAAGTTGAGGTCGCCGACAATGGAAAACAAGACCATAAAAAGTTAATGCAAATAGCCGCAGAGTCACAGACACAGATACAGATACACTTACTATCACAGTCGCAGTTCGATGTAAGAACAACACAATGTAAAACAACAACAAAAAAAAATACACACAAAAAAACAAACAACAAGATTAAAATGAAAACAATCATGACAATCAGAAACCGCAAATGTCAAATTAAATTATCAATAAATTTACACCCAACGGGCGATTTGGAAAAGTAGCAGAAGACGATGTGGTACAGTGGTTAAATATCAAGTGTATGAAGAATGGTGGTCAGGAGACGAACTCCACTCCCTGGGCGGCGACTCGACAATCCAACGGCCTGAAGCTGGGCGTTCTGAAGCGCATAATGAAATCATTTACAAAATGAAAACAACAACATTGACGGAGACAGAAACAGCTACAGAAATACACACACAGCCAGGCGACAAAATCTACAGACAGACAGCTGGACAGTTGGACAGTCAGACAGACGGACACGTATTTAAAATGGTTTTCCCTATTCCAGAGAGCCAGCCCTATGGCAAACTGTCCAGCGAAGAACTCAGAACACAGATGATTGTGACGATGCTAGCTAGCAACTTCAAGGGAACGCTCAAGTAAAAACAGAAAACTTTGCACACCATTGAGTTGGCTCAATGTACGTAATGTCCTGCGACTAGGGGGGAGGGAGTTAGTGGGTGCGGTTGTGTTTTAACTGTGGGGTGTACATTGGAAAAAGGCACACTTGCAAATCATAAAACAACAGACGCGAAGAAAATGTTTTTTAAATCTTCATAAATATTCATTATGGAAGCATGGCAAATAGTTTGGGTAACTGGATGGTACTTGGTCAGTTGCCGCCTGCCTTGAGTGGGCAGCTGTTCACACACACACACCAACACACACACACATCTACATCTACATATATGTATATGTACACATGTACTTTATGTGTATGCTTATGTATATGTAGGCTAGAGCTAAGCGGAATATTTTGCAGATGGCCGGTCCGCCATACAAACAACATGAAGTTCCTTTTTGGCCAAGAATACAGCAAAACAAAATAATAATAAAATGGCATTAAAAAGCAACGCCAAGCAAAAACAAAACAATGTAAAAACAAAACAATAGAAGCGTCCATTTTGGACACAGGCACAGGCACAGTTCCAGTCATCGTCAACAGTCCTCGTCATAGACACCACCCCACCCCACCACCGTCGCAGTGCCCAATACAGTTACGGCTCTGTCCTCAAAAAGTTGAAGTGTCTGCGTTCCGGCCTTGAGTTAAGTTCGTGTCATCTCGAGAGCAGCTAAAGAATCAAACCAGTTTTTATCTTGTGCTGCTTGATCTGGATTTTGGCATATGCCCATAAGTAGGCAATATAAATTTTGTTAAAGAGTAAATTTCCCTTGCGCATGTTTGCAAATTAAGAGTAACTAAATGCAAAGCAGTTGGCCGTTAATATAGGGATATTATTTAAATAAACTTAGCTGAAAGCTGTGTAAATTAGAAAGCTTTTATTTTGATTTAAATATAAAATTTTTAAAAAATAGTGGCATCTTTTTACAAGTTTCTAAAATTTCGGAATCGCATTATGATAAGCATTTTCTTTTTTTTTTTATTCGAGCAGAATGTGGATGCGTTTAATATAAAATCAAAACAAATTTATTTAAAATTTTTAGCTTGGAAAAACTTAAGTTATGTTACCGATAGGTTGGCTAATGGCCTTAAAATTTAAAAATTATTTATTTATATAGCCTACTTGTTGTTAAGGAAAAAAAAAATTTTTTTTATGCTGTTTACAAATGTCATATGTTGAGCTTTGATTTTAAAATTAAAAGTATAAGAGATAAGAGATAATATTTATAAGATATCTCTTAACATAAAAAAAACAGCAAAATGTATGAAGCGGCAAATATTCGAAAATATCAAATTAATTCAAGTCTAACTGCATATGAAAAAAAGAAAAAAAGTTTTGTCAATCCAAAGCATTATTGAAGAAAAATAAATAAATAAATAAATAAATCGACTCGTTTTGAAAAGTTTGGCTCGCAGCTATCGAAATGAAAATGTTGGCAGGAAGAAAAAATAAATTATTAAAATGGATGTTCGAAAACTTGTGGTAACTCTACAAGTGAACTTATCGATAGCTGTCCAGCTGTTCTATACAAATGGTTATCGATAGCACTCGAAATGAAAACGACTCGAAGTCAATCGAAATCGAGAACACCTTTTGTCGGAATGCACTCGTTATGACTTTTCAAAACGAGTCGAAATCTGGAACAGGCCTGAATGGCTTTTAAGTTAAAAGTTTTGAAACCTGCATTTATCGAGATACGTTCGAAATCTTCATTCTTTTCATTTTTTTTTATCATTTAGCTAAGTTTACTTTAAGGGTAGGTACGAATACCACTCGATTTGATCGAAATTGTTTTTTTATAAATTTCTTCAAATGTTTTACAACAAAATGTAATTTCTCACGATTTTTAAAATTTGAATTAAAAAATCTGTCGAAATTTTTTAGCTGCCTATTACTAGTATACTTTTAGCTTGAATGATAATTTTGTGTAGTTGAACATTTTAAAACATTATACATATAGCAAACCCACAAAGATGCAAGTCAAAAAATGTAAAAAAAAATTAATTATTTAATTTTCCAAATTTGGTCCGGATCACTCTAAAAAACTTATAATCGAAATGACAGACAAAATATAAAAGCTTGTCCCCCAGTTATTTAATTTATTTATTTATTTATCTGAAATATTACATTAAAAATATTCACAATTTTAGTAGAATTCTTTTGTTATATTAGGACTAAGAAATTGATAAGATGATCAAAAATTAAAATAAATTTCACATTAATAAAATGTTGTATTTATGTAATTCTTTTTTTAAAGCCAGTACGCAGTAATACATTCGTAACGCCCTATGTTTCGAGTAGGAGCGATTATACGGGTATATGAGCATAAAGATATTAATATAATCTCGATGTATATCTTATCAAGGAATTTCTAAAAAAGCTCTGAAAAAACTTACCGCAAAGAATTATAGGGCATAGTACGCAGCCTTGTTTGGTTCGGGTGAAAATTTTGTATTTTAAAAATAACCAATAACACTATTTCACACGAAAAATGAACCTTCTTGAAAAAGTGCTGTTTAGGCTAATTTTGGGTAGAGAAACACGATAATGGCAACTTTTTTTCATCAACTTTGTTTTTGTGATTTTTTCGAAAAATATATTTTTGGGCACTTTTTTCAGTTTTTCGTTAATATCTGGTGAACGCAGGGACGGATCTAGAAAATATTTTTTGGGGGGTCCATATCAAAAATTACGAAATTACCCAGTCACAAAATTGTATTATGTAACGTGTAGCACAAGTTTTAGTGCACGTGACATGAAAAGAGATGAGCAGTCCAAATACTTTATAGTTAATCGAATAAAAGTACAATGTGTTACGTATTAAGACATTTAATGTAGAAAACTTGTTATTGGCCTTGATAATAATCAACAATGGATTTGAAAGTAGTCGATTGACTTTTTTATTTAGAATATGTCATATGCGTTCCCTTGTTATAAGTAGATTTGTTACTTTTGAACTAATTTTCATTGGTTTGTTTTGAATAATTCAGTTTTTTTTTTCAAGATTTCATCTTCAATATTCCTCCATTATTTTAATTATTGTGCCGAATTCCTCGTTCTGATATCGTAAATTTTGTTTGCAATCCATCCGCTCTTACGTATTCACGATCTATATACAATATTTCACGAACTCTCTGCTGAGTGATCTTTGTATTTATATAGCAGACATACATTAAATTATGGATTATTGACATAAGGTTAGTTATTTTATTCTTTAAACTGCTCTACCTCGTGTTTTTCTTCGTTTCTCTGAACAGTGAAAGGATTTCTTATAAATTATTTTCTTTGTGCGTTGACGTGTAATTGTCAATCTACTAAGGTCTATGTAATGTGCTCAGAAAAAGGTGAGGTGGTTAAAATTTAAATATTAAATACTAAAACAGTCATAATTTCATTATTGTCATCAGCTATGTATATATCATACTGCAAACTACAAAATAATTCAATATTTTATTTATCAAAATACACAGTCTGCAATACAAATCAGTTCTTCTGTTTCATAACTTTTTGGTTTTGTATGCATGTTTTTGAGTGTATTAATATATCAAGATACAGACCCACGTCAACTGAAAAGCTACAATAAAATTTGCAGTTAAAATGTGTAGTTAAAAAAAGCAGTTGACCATTTACAGTGTGATATCTAGCCTCCTTTTTTTCTTCGCAAGAATATCAAGTATTTCGTCACTAGTCGCTAAGATATCACGATGAATATAAAGTAACGCTAACCCATTGAGTTGTTCCTCTCCAGTCTTGTTACGTAAATACATACGTCTTAATTCTTCGTAAGGTTGAAAATTTAACGCGACTAATTCTTTGTTAAACTTAAACGTACACTTACGTAAGTAGTTATGAGCAGCTCCAAGCTTCACTGCAATGCATTCTCTCATTCAGAATAACTCTATGTATAAATTTGTTGAATTCATATTCAACAAATTTATCCGCAAATCGGCTGAACCATGTTAGAATGTGAACATGTAGCCGGACTGCCTGGACACCCCCCCTGGATCCGTCCCTGCGAGATCGTGGATCGATATGAAGGATAATTAGATTGAAAACTATTAACGCGCTTTTTACAGTGATATAGTATAATATAACTATAAGTAAAGGTTATTGAAGTTAGAAGCAACTAAAGTCGCAAAAAAGTGTAATTTACTACAATTTTTCAGAATTACGCATTTCGAGTCTAAGATTTTTAAAATCGGGTGAGAATTTTGGATGCTATGGAACCATGATATTAACGATTAACTGAAAACAGTCCCCAAAAACGTGTTTCCCAAAAAAATCTCGAAAACGGTGCTTAAAAAAGGTTGCCATCTTTGTGTTTCTTGACCCAAAGTTACATTAAAAAATCTTTTCGCACAATGAGCCTCAAATTTGTCAGCTAGTGTAATTGAAAATAGGAGTAATTAGACAAAGCCCTACCAACCCGCTTTAGTCAAAGCAATACAGATAGATCGAAAGTAAGTATCGGGGAATTAAAATAGAAAGCTTATAAAATTAAGAAAGCATTGAAGAATTGTAGATACCATGTATGAACTATTTTGTTCACACGATATTATATTAACGAATAACTGAAACAAGTGATCCAAAAACATGATTCCCAAGAAATTTTCGATAACGGCGATTAAAAAAAGGTTTGTCATCTTCGCGTTTCTTGACCCAAAGTTAACTTAAAAATCACTTTATACGACGGTTCACACCATGATCCTCAAATTGGCTAGCTTGTGTAATGGAAATGGGAATAATTAGACAAAGCCCCACCAACCCGCTTTAGTCAATGCAATTCAGATAGTTCGGAATATTTACGGAGTATAAAAATATAAAGCATATTAAATCAAGAACGCAGTCAAGAATTGCAGATTCTATGGAACCATGAATGAACTATTTTATTCACGTGACATAATATTAACGAATATTTGACAAAAAGTGCCAAAAAATGTGATTCCCAAAGAAAATCTCGAAAACGGTGATTAAATAAAAAAGTTTTTCATCTTCGTGTTTCTTGACTCAAAGTTAACTTAAAAAACACTTTGTACGACGGTTCACACGATGACTCTTAAATTTGCAAGCTAGTGTAATTGTAAATTTTAAACAGAAAGATCGGAATTAAATATCGAAGAATAAAAATATAAAGCATATAAAATTAAGAACGCAGTTAAGAATTATAGATTCTATGGAATAATCTAACGAATAACTGAGAAAAGTCCAAGAAAACCTTGGCAACGACGGTGCTTAAAAAAAAGATTGCCATCTTCGTATTTTTCGATCCTAAATTACCTTAAAAACCACTTTTTTACGAAGGTTCTCGCGATGACTCTTAAATTTGTAAGCTAGTGTAATTGTAAATGGAAACAGAAAGATCGGAATTAAATATCGGCGAGTATAAAAGTATAATAGCCATATGGAATCAAGATCACAGACAGTCAATGCATAAAAAGAAAGAAGAAAAAAAAAGAATATGCAGTTACTAATTTACCGTTGGCAAGTTTCGTTTCGCTTTTCGCTTTGTTTTCGCATCTGGTAAACAACTAATTAAAAGCGAAATATTTGTTGCTTCTTTGTTTGGTTTGTTTTCGCTTGTTTTTAAATATTTGTTAATAAATTTAATGTTGAAAATAAATTTGTGTAAATATTTATATTTTGCAAATATTTGCGTGAAAAACAAAATTTCGTTGCATTTCAGCTTCTTCTCTGCGCTCCCTTAAGCTACGCTAAGCAGCAGTACCTTCGACCCCTGTGGTTTAACTTATAAATCGCAGGTTATTGGTCTTATCATTTGTCGCATTCAAATGACCTTAATTTCGTACACTTAAGGTACTTTTACTCTTTAGCCAAACTCAACTCACATAAAAACATCCCCATATTTAAGGGAAATTTGCTCTTAAAGTGACAGCAAAAGAGCAACAGCAAGCAGCATATAAACACCACCCACCGCAGCATGTAGCATGTAATACCAATTACATTGGGCTAGGCGCTAAAAAGTGGCTCGTGTAAGTTGCGTGTGCCGCTGCTAAGTGGTAGCAATCGCCACACGCAATGCTGAGAGCTGTTGGGGTGTCTATTGCCACTGCTGCTGCTGTGCGTTCGTGTGTTGTTAGAGCTTCGTGCTAACTGTTGAATCAACGAGTGGTTGTCGATGCCATGGCCAAACATCGTGAGAAACGAGGTTGCTGCCGCTGGCGCGCAGTCTTCAAATAAACGCGAAACGAGACGGTTGTGTGTCGCATTAAAACGCAAGCAGCAAGTTAATAAAATTTAAACAAAGATTTTTCAAAAATTAAGTGCAATAGCAAATCAAAAAAAAAAAATAATAATAATAATAAAATAATTAAAGCAACTTTTGTGGATTTTTTTGCGCGGCTTTATATAAAAATCGAAATAATAAAGCAGCTGTGCGCTTAACACGGAGATTAACACATTTTACGGACAAAGTTAAACGGATTTTCTTGGCCAATATTTAGGCGCTCTGTGTGTGTGTGTGTTTGTATCCGAGGCGCGCTTCGTTAGAGACGGCATCGGTGCTGATTCGATTTTTGGTCTCTTTAACGCGAGTCTACGACGCTCTTCCAGTCAGTCAGTCCAGCTGCAGAGGAACAGCTTGGCTCTCACTCTCTGCATATAACTTATTTAGAAGTTAGCTTCGAGTGCGTGTTCTTGCATGCATATGCGTGCACGCGTTTGTCGCCGAATCGAACCGTCGCTAAAATCGTGACTATTGTGCCGCATAAACTTTTGCCGCATATTGACGAGATTTAATTAAACACAGCAAAACCAAAGCTAAGCCAACAAATCAATTGTATATTCAATATTTGTGTAAAATCCAAAAATCTAGCAAACAAATTCAAAGCCAATTCCATACAATTTGTTTAACTTGCATATGAAATATCTTCTACTACGTGCGACGCGTGTGGCAAGTTCTCTACTCTCCCTGTGCAAGTTTGTGCGTGTTTACTAAAGTGCGCGAAAATCGAAATTACGTCAAAATCTCAAAACAAATAAACTGCTAAAGTCTTACGTATGTACGTAGTACTTGTTGACAGCTTGTTAAACCAACAACTTGAAATCTAAATTGTCTTAAACTTGTGAAAAACTTGTCTAGAGCTATAAAGCTGTGCATAGACTTTTAGAGGTAAGTGTTTTTGTTCGTGTCAATCACCTGTTGAAATTTACTGCCACCATAAAAAGTTATGAAATTATAATTTCCTCTTGAAATGCTTAAATGCATTTTGGTTGGTTTTTATTTAATGCATGAAATGCAATCATTCAGCTGTATAATTAATATAAAATAAAGCTATTGCGATTTTCACAATCACTTCATTTTTCACTTGCACTCGAAAAAAATGTGTAAAAAATAAAAATAATCGCAATTAATTAAAAATATGATGTGCGTTTTTCACATTTTTTATTTGTGCTTGTTGTTATTATTGTTGCATACAAATTGCCATTTATTGGAGCGCATTTCCCGGTAAATTGAAAATGGACTGCAACGTAAAATTTGCATATAAATATTTAAAAATTTTTATAAGTACAATATAAATGTAATAAATTCAAGCAAGCAAGCGTAATTGAAAAATATATTAAATAAAGCTATGCTTTCATTAAATTGTACTAGATGCTCAAATGATTATCAAACAAATAATGAATAAATAAATTAAGCAAAAATTACAAAAATTTCTGGCTGCTTTTTAAAAGCATATAAAATACGGTGGTCTTATTAACAATTAATTATATTGGAATATAAGGGCTCACAGGGAATATTTTGAATTTTGAACAGCATGGATTAAAAAAAATGTAAATATCATTTGAGGGCTCAACGAATTAAGTTATTCATTAATTCTAGTCATTTAATTTATGTCACAGCTTGGCTAACTACGAGTAAGTTTCCCTAATTTTAAAATGAAGTACAAAACAATTTTTAGGTTACAAAATGAATATTTATTAATTATTTGACTCACAAACTATTTTTCTACATAGTCACCTTCGACTTGAATACATTTTTCGTATCTGTTATAGAGTTTATGCAAACCTTCTTTAAAAAAAGACGTGTCCTGTTTTTGGAGCCATAATTTGACAGATGCTTGGACTTCTTCGTTTGAAACAAAATGCTGCCCACCTAAGCTTTCTTTCAATTTTCGAAAAAGAAAAAAGTCACTTGGTGCGAGATCCGGAGAGTAGGGTGGGTGATCGAAAATTTCCGATTTGAATTTTTCCAATAAAGTTCTCGTTTTTGAGCAGAATGAGGCCGTGCATTATCATGAAAGAGTAAGATTTTTTTGGATAAATTTCCTGGACGTTTTCGTCTGATGGCATTTTAAGCTTATTTAAAACTTCGCAGTATCGATCCGCATTGATTTTTGTACCAGGTTCCAAAAAATCAACCAACAAAACACCTAACTCGTCCCAAAAAACTGTGGCCATGATTTTTCCAGCAGAACGTTGAATTTTTGCTTTTTTTGGAGCACTTTCTTCTGGTTTCTTCCAAACCATGCTTTGACGCTTTGTTTCGGGATTCGTATGATGACACACACGTTTCATCACTCGCTCACAATGCGTTTCCACTAGTTCACTGTGAATTTTGTTACTATTCAGTCCTTTTGAAGTTAAAAAACGAATAACTGCACGCAATTCACAATTGGACACGTTTTGCAATGGTAGCTCCATGGTTGTTGTGTTTATACTGCTGAAAAAACTATTTTCGGTCACCAATACCAGTGCCGCTCTTATCGATAGACTCAACACTGATGTTGTGTTCAGTGCGAGGCCGCTAGATGGTGCCCAAGAGAAACGCCAGACCAGGGAAACTTACTTTTTGAGTACCCCTCGTATTTGGTTTTGGCGAGTGATATTTAAGTGATATTTGAGTTGCACGTAGCCTCATATATTTTGTTAAATTTTTCAAGCACGTTTTTCTATTTTAATCCTTTGCACTCGAGCCTAAAAAGCAAAAGTAGCGACCAACAGCTCGAGCGCTATTTTTGTAAAAAGTGCATGCATTAATGTTTAAGAAAAATGCGGTCGCTGCAGTTAAATAATCCAATTTTTTTTTACATATATTATAATAAAGTATATTGTAGCTTATATTAAAGACTAAAAGGAGAAACTAAAGGCTTACAACTTCTCAAAGTGTAGTATTTTTCAAAGCAATCACCCATATGCATTCGAGGTTTATCGGGACAAGAATCACAAAATTTCACAGATTCCCGTCTTTGTCCTCGTTATTGCCTGTTGAAAGAAACTACACAATCCCTTTTTTTCCCTTCCGTAAGATGTGAAGTCTTTTGTCAAGCCAAGCATTTTGATTTAAGGTGGATTGTCTTGATCGATCTTCTCGAAATTCGCCCACGAATTGATCGACTAAACGCTTGACAAACTTCAAATGGGACATGGGTTTTTCATTTTTGTTCTTTTTTATACATTTATATAAAATATATGAATTTATACAGAATATCTCAATGCCCCAAAAAAAATTTTTGAATCCTAGTTCTTATATCTCTTCTTTGCTGATCTACGGTTTTCAAATGCTGCATCGAGAACAATTGGTGGAATCTTTCTCTATTGAACACGCTAATTGACCAGTAATCTTGCAAATTTGGCAAAACCATGCTACCCATATTCAAGATTACTCTGATAAAGGCCCGAAATTCCACCTTGTTAGTTTAGCGCAATGAATGCTGTATTGGATTTTGGCTCAGAGTTTCTGTTTGAAACTTGTTAGTGGCGTATTTATACGTCTCTAAAACAATTTCGCCCACCAACTCGTCTGTAAAATATAGCTTGAAGAATTCTACATTCCCCAATAAGGAAAATTTGTAGCCTTGGACCTTTATATTCCGTTGAAATAACTATCTAACATAAACATTATCTAGGAATCAAGAATACTGAGTGAGATAAATAAGCGTGTCCCAAATGCAGCGACATTCGATTTGTTCCTAACATATGTAATGTCGCAAATGCGGCGACATTCGAGTGGATTAAAGTTCGAAGTTTGCAGCTTTTCAAAATTTCAGGGTTGCACATTTAAGTTACAGGTAACCCTCCTACAACGCGGGAAATAGGTTCCCAAAAAATGCCGCTTTGTAAGTAATCGTGTTGTAGGGGATATGAACTCCATACAAAACAACTAGTCGACGATGAAAAATCTCAAGAGATGAGACTTATATTTTATGATTAGGGCGATGTTTCAGCATTCAAAATCCGTTTTTTTTCTATCCTCTTATAGCTCGTTTTTTTCTAGGACTATTTTAGTGAAAAAGGACCTTTTTCAAAAAACGGTTGCACATATGATGTCATAAAACCTGTATTAATTCGAATTTTGTCAACATTTTTTTCTCCTTAAAAGTAGAATAGAGTACCTTTCCATAATGCCCGCAATTATAAAAATCGGTAACCTGAAGAAAAAACCACAGCCTAAAATGTGTTCCCGAAAGCCCAAAAAACACAACATTAATTTTTTCTACAAATATCGCTATTTCCTTCAGAAAAAGTCTGAGGCACTTTAAATCAATTTAAATCAGAGTTTGGTTCCAAACTAAAAAACTTGTTGATACAAAATTGGTACATAAATAATAAAATTCGATTGATAAGACTTCTTTTATTTAAACAAAAACAAAATAAAATAAAGTTTTAATTCTACGTAACATATTCAAGTTGAAATAACTTAAATTCATAAATTAAAGCAAAAATAGAAACATAACTTCCTACTCCTCCTCATCACTTAGTATGATTTGTCTCGAACGTTTTGTCCGTACTTGTTCAAAATCAGAGCTTGAGCCACTATCAGATTCAGGAAATCTTTGGTTTGAAAAAATCTTCTAATGAAGTAAGTTTGCTCTTATTTCGTAGATCTTTATAAATTTCTTGTTAGGGAGTTAAGCTGTTTTGAAGATTTCGTTTAAATATTTGTGCTCTATCCCTTAAAGAATCGATCTCCAAAATGTATTTTTCCAACTGCTTTGCCATATTTAAAACTTTCTCGATACTTTTTAGTGAACATTTTTGATTTTCTACATCGGAAAGATCATCAGAGCTATCGCCAACAGATTTTTCATTTGTCATTGCCACTAAATCTGCTTCTTCTTGAATATCATCCATTATTATTTCATTAAATCCATCGTCTCCTATTATGTTAATAAAAGTGCTTTCCAACAAGCTTTAAGTGTTGAACGACGAATTTCTTTAAGTGACGTATCAACAATTTCAACGCAATTTAAAATTGAGAATTATTTCTAGACTTCTTTGACATTAATATTTGCTGACTCCATCTTCTCTAATACAGGGTGCGCCATTTGAATGTGGTCGATGGAAATATTGAATCACTTTGACAGATTTCAACCGATTGACGTCGTCGAACACATTTTGGAAAGGTTATTGCATTAGAATTTTAACCATGAATCGATTCACGCCCAAAGAACGCGCGGAAATAGTGACAATGTTCATTAAATGTAATTGCCCGATTTTTGGGAGCGAATTTTAATGACTGATGAGGCCCATTTTACGCTATCTGGCACTGTAAATAAACAAAACTGTCGCATTTGGTGGAAAGAAAATCCTCATACTATCCATCAAACTCCACTGCATGATCAGAAAGTGACTGTTTGGGCCGGTGTCTGCTTCAATATTTCCATCGACCACATTCAAATGGCGCACCCTGTATTAACTCAAAGGATTTGCTTATGTTGTATGTTTTGAACGCTACTATTATGCCCTGATCTTAAGGCTGTAATAACTATGTGGTGTTGGGTAATAAAACTTTAAATGCTAAGTTCTTTTTTTTTAGATAATATTCTACGTCAGGAAAGTCTCTATTAATTAAAGACCCCGCCGTTCGGATTCGGCAATAAACTGTAGGTCTCTGTTCTGTTGGAAAAGTTATTAATAGAGATCCCCTATGCCCTTCCTCCAAGGGGTCTAACAGGGAATTATTTATTTTTTTTATTCTACGTCAGGAACAAAGCAATGATAAAACCAATCATTAAATAAACTAGCAGTCATCCATGCTCTTTTGTTGGGTCTCCAATACACTGGAAGGTTGTTTTTGTTGCATCGTTTCATAGATCTTGGATTCAATGATGGGCTAATAAACATTGGCTTGCTCATAAAATCACCAGACGCACAGCAATAATGTTATTCGATCTTTCGAAACCTTAAAGTCTGGAGCTGTTTTTTCGTTTTTCGAAACAAAAGTTCTTGAAGGCATTTTTTTCCACCCAAAAACCCGTCTCATCAGCGTTGAACATTTGTTCTGGTATATAATTATGTTCTTTTATTATTTTTTCGAGCTCTGCTGGATAGTTTACTTTCACCCTGTATTTTTAAATGGTGAAGTGCATGTCTTTTTTTGAATTTTTCCAATCATACATTACTAGCTACAAATTAATGGTTGTTTTCATCGATTGACGATTGTCCTATTTCCTTTAAATAATTAAATACTTTTAGTGCTTTATGCTTACATAGTTACATTTCCATCTAAAGGCAATCATTTTTTCGTCATATCTTCTATCCACACGTTATAGAAACCCGCGTTGTAGCGGGGGAGTGATCAATGGTATTTCAAACTATTTTCAGTGCTTTTCTTTTATAAATATTGTTAAATTGAAAAAAATGATTTCACATTTTAAACTGTGATTTCAAAATTTCCCGTTGCATGTATAAGTTTTGAAGTTGTTTTATTTGGATCAAAGTCTTGATTTTTATATATTGGATATTTTAGTAAGCAATATATTGTTTGCGTGCATCTTCGAATGTTTCTACTTGCAACCCAATAAAATTATTCTTTTCAAAGTGTGCAAATAATTTATAGTCTCACTGTATGTTATATTTGCGTGCAAACTAAGTTTTTAAATTTTATATTGCTTTTTGCATCTATAAATTCATTCAAATTAAATATATATTTATTTTCAACTGAAAGTAATTAATAAAACTGTTGATTTATTAAATAAACGTTGTACTAATTGCCAAAACTCGGTCAATACTGCTCCACCCACTTTCACCTAAATTTTGTGAAAACTAATTTTCATCATTTGCTAAATCGATTAGCATAAACATAGCCTTTATTATTAACAACATTTTTATATTTGATAATTTTTTTGCATCATTGGTTTTTGTATTTATTCATTCAAATTAATTTTTAACTAAATTTTTGTTGCCTTAATACAATAAAAATGGCTGCCAATTTTGCAGACAGCTTATAAAGCACTTACTCCATATAATTGGTCCAAATATTTTATATCTATGGCTCTTTAAATATCGACTTATATGCTAATCTGCTTAAATGCTTCGAACAAAATGCAGTTAAAATTAAAATGAATTGCTTGTTAAAGGGATTTAATCAAGTTTTTTATTGTTTCTGCTAGATTTATAAAAAAAATATTATCCAAAAGTTATATTTAAACAATTTGGCGCGTTTTCAGTTAGGCTTGGACTATATTTACCCCTATATATTGTTTGTATAAAGCAATTTAAATATTGTACCAATTTGTTTGGTTTTATTTTTATAGTTTGCAGTTAATAATAGCTTTGAAGTTTATAAATAAGAGATTATTATTATATGTATGAGTTGTTCCATTTTAGCAATAGTTTTGTGGCCAACTAATTGTAGGCATTAAATTGGCAACAAAATATAAAAATTAATCAAATGCTTGCAACCATTTAAGCCAATTTATTTTGTATATTGTAGTTAAGCAAGCAGAATAAGCATCTTATATTTAAATAAAATAAAGCAATCTAAATAAGTATCTAATAACCAAAAAATAATAAAAAATAAATCTCCTAATAACATACAACAAAATTGATTTATTGTTATTATGTTATTTATTATTATTTATTATTTATGTTACCCAAATTTTAGAAAATTTATAAAATACAATACTTGCCATAAATAAAAAAATATCAAAGAAACTTTTGCGCAAAAAAAAGTAAAGTTTGCCGGAAAAAATTAAAAAAACTAAAAAAAAAATAAGTTTTTTGCTTAAAAATAGTTATAGGGCACTCCCTGTGAAAATTTCTTTAAACGAAATATTTAAATATAAATTGATGCTTAAGCAAATATCAAGTATACCAAAAATTATACAAATTTCAATGGTTGGCAGATCCACTATGCGTGTTTGAGTGAGTTTGTATTTGTGTGCCTGTCAATGTATCGAACGATCCACAGTCACCACCTGTCACGGCTGCTACAGTAGCTACATTAAATATGCTTACATTTACACGAAACCTTTAATTTCCGCTTAAATATTGCGGCTGTTTGCGCTTAAAAATGAAAGAACGTAAATAAAAAAAGCATAGCCTACCTTTTGGGGCAGCCACGGCAAGTAAATAAAACGTAAGTTCGCAATACATTTAAATTAATTGTCATGACCATTGGCCAACAGAAATACAAGCTCATGACAGATATACAATAGTTAAAGTCATTTATTTAATTGTCTGTCGTATAGACTCTTGTCAACTTATCGGAGTTACTCAATTTCAATGACAAAGTCATTGGCAACAAATTAATGCCATTGGCAAATGTTGGAAATAGCCAGGCCAACAAGTATATTAAATTTCAATTGAAAATGTTTTTAGACTGCAGTGGGGCGGTGCTCTCACAAATGTGTGGTGGTCTGTCGATGTGGTAATTGTTTTAAGGCAGTCAAACATAAATTTTGTTAATTATACATGACCACACAATGACTAGGCGAAAATATTGCATATTGTGCGTGTATAGGGTGATTTTCGAGAGACTCTATTTTTCGATAATGATCCCAAAACGTTTAGGTCTGGCAACGCTATCGTGTTCAGTTTGGTTTATTTTTTTTAGCTAAAAACAATGTTCAAAGTTGCGTGACCGCATTAACGTTACAAATACCCAATCCCATTCTTTTTTTTACGTTTAAAGTTCTACACTAAAAAAAATCACCCTTTATGTTCAACATGTACTAAGTATGGCAATGTAAATAATAGGCAATAACGGAGCAGCAGCCAAATCTAAACAAGCTGGTCAGCTAGCATTTTCCAGCATGTAATTGGCCATCTAATAACCACATAAGAGTACACACACACACCAACAGTGGCAACCAACACATAAGCAATGAACATGTTTGCATAGCGCATTCAAAAGCAATAATAATCAGTGTATACCAGCACATGGAGTATATATTTCAGGGCTGCAAAATAATATTTATAGCGTTCGAATTCTATTTTTCGCAAAATAATTTTGTATCGTTTGAATGTAGACTTTGTTGGGTATAAATGAAAATGGTAAAAAGGCAAAATGTACAACAAAAACAAACTTTAAAAAAAAAGCGGAACATTTTTATCCAAAAGAGCGTTGTAAAAAAAGAGCAAATATCAATTCATGGGTGAGCATATTTAATATACTTTATATTTCGTATTTTTTTGCGCTTAAAAAATATGTAATATTTTTGCAGTTGCAAATCATTAAATATATTATTATTTGACATGTTCTAAAAAAATAAAAATTTAAGAACTTAGTCTATCAACAAAAACTTTCCAAATATTTATATTTCGCGCTATTGCTCGAAGTTCGCTGACAGATTTCTTCGTCTCTCTCCTAATTGATATTCGTATGTAATTTTTGAACGTCCGCGGTTTCTTCTACGCTGGGAGTTTCGTCGATAGTTTTACGTGGAGTGTGTCCCAGCTAACCATATTTCCGCCTTAATATTTGTTTGTCGATCGGCTGTTGTTTAGAGATTTCACAATACCGTTTGTTACGAATCGTTCTTGGCCAAAAAAAAAAGTATACTGACGAATATCCAAAACTTTGTGCTTTTAAATAGTTTCTTTCTGACAAACAATTGTTTCGTCAGGCTTTTTTGCCTTTAATAGGTTTAATCACGATGATACTCGGGTATTCTAGCCATTATGCCAAAAAAAGTGAGCATCTTAAGTATTGACGGGACAAAAAGTGTCGGGTAAATTAAGAAATAGCTTAAAAATGTTCTTTATAATACCAAGAAGACTGTTCGATCTTTGCTATAAAATGGTTAGTCAATATAACCTTGTCAAATTATTTATTTATATCATTATGTGACCAATTTATCGTTATTTATTTAGACGATGAAGTTCACAGAGTTAGGACCATCAGATTTTGGTCAAATATGCCTGGTTTTGTTCGATAACTTCTTTGCATTTAGAAAGCAATTTCATACTTCCCCAATTGAAGACGCCCGCGTTCCCATCGGTAAGAGACCTGACGAACTCATTTCCATTACCGTTTCTTAGCCATTGGGAAAAGATTGAAAGTGGTTTAATAGTCGCTTAAGCGGCCTGGAGTTGTTTTGACGATATACAACACTCTTTCGATTGGCCAATTCTGGCCGCTTCTAGACAAAAACTTCTATCTGATTATATGTTCGAAATAATGGTCCATATTGAGTGTTTGGCCTTACGAAAGTGGATGATTCTTCTCCGATCCCACCAAACGCAGCCAAACCTTTTTAGGCGTTCATTATATTAATTTGCTTCAATCCGGTTAGTTCTTGATATTACAGATCCGTATTGAGTGTTTGGGCTAACGGGGGCAGTTCATAGTGGATGATTTTTTTTCGATCCCACCAAACGCAGCCAAACCTTTTTGGGCGTTCGTCCGGGCTTGACGTTGATTTAAGCCAAGTTCCTCATTAGACCCACGATTTTTTTCGGCTGTTTCTTTTCGCCAGTCACAATTCGCTTCAAAAATGCTTCGATTTCAGTATGTTTCAGCAAAAAATTATATTAACAATTATATTAGTGACATTTTTTGCAAAAACCCATTGTAAATAATTTCCATTGTAGTAACGTCACATATCACTATTTGAGAATAATAGCAATTTGCGGCTGATTGCCATTTTATAAAATACTACTAGCCTTAAAAGAAACATTTTGGTGTTACAACCCAATTTATAATTTTTCAGTTTTTTGCCCATTCCAGTGTTTTTTTATAGTTTAGAAAGATGACAGGTTCTAAGAAAATAAATTTAAGTTTTAGTAACCAGCATTTGCTCCAAAGTCTAAGCTGTATTAGCCAGCCTAATATGCTGACAAACTAGGGGACTGTTCTGATGGCAAGCTGAACGACGTAAAATATCTGACCAAATACCAAAATTAAAAAGTAACCATAGTAAAGTCGAAGGAACTCTAATGGTCTATTGTCCTACCAAGAAAAGCTAGTAATATTTAATTTTCCTCTACCAAAATAAGTGAGTCGTTACATCAGGAAGCTTTCAGACCACCTAAATATCTTGATTATAGTTCTGCTTGACAGCAGCGAAACAACGAGGCATATAAAGCATTAACCATGCGCTTTGACTTTTCTTTAGAAACGCGTCAGAAACAAATTATTAAACCTCACACTCTCCTGCTCATTTGAAGCTCTACCAGTAACATTGTTCCTTATGCGCCATTTGCTTAACCATCCACCTGGCGTAATAAAATTGGTTACACTCAATTTGACTGCGATTTCACGTGAGTTTGCCAGGAACAGGAACGATTTGGCTTCTAGTCTTAAAAAATCAAAACAACTTTTTTTTAGCAAAAAAAAACTTTTTGGTTTTTGATGTGTTGTACAAAATGTTACAAAAAAGTCTCAATGTTCATATAGAAATGATTAGATTTTTGTAAATTACGAGAATGGAAGCTGTCCTGATTTGTAGACTATCCTTAAAGTGCTGCGGCACTAACCTTTTATTCTTTTTCTAAATTGCCTATAATTGCACCTATTGGTAATGCCAGAAAATTATTTTTAAGACATTTGATCAGCACTGCACTTTTCCGAAAAAGGAAATTATGTACAGCAGATGTTGCAGGGATCACTTGAGGGTTATAGATATTTATAAGGGCAATGGCGAAGTGGGGATTATTTGTTCAAAATTCAATATGTAGCTGTCGACATGGCACAGGGCGAGATAAATTTGAAAACTTTTGCTTCTGAGATAATATTGCGTATACGATTGAAAGTTCCCAGCCCCCTTACAGTTCCGGCCCGTTTTGAAAAGTTACCCAGGTACGTTGGGCTGGTTAGTTTCTAAGCACTTCTCATTTTGACGGCTTCATCAGACTTTTGAGAGTCACTTATAGCACATTAGTCATGAACTCTTAATGTAATGGATTTTCTAATTTTGGGTGTTCTATTGGAATTGTTTCAATGCTGGGCCAGAGAGATTTAGAGGTATTACTGGGGAAAGCAGTAACGTATTCACTTAGTATTGGTCCTTATTGCCTTTCATATTTTAGTCAAGGTTTCCCAAAGAGAGATCGGTTTCCAATTGTGGTTTGCTGGTAGTGTTGATTTCTTAATCCGTTTCCTTTACACTTATACATCCCATCATAAGAATTTGCTTCCATATTTTTTTGAAAAAGCTTACCATAATAGTTCCGGTTCTAGTTTAAACATAATGCCCTGGAATAAGCCAACTGCAATGAACATGAATTCAATTGCCAATGTAAAACGGCCAATTGTAATGCTCATTTTGGCTAAATTTTATTATTGTTATTTTGCTAGCAATAAATAAATGACAAGCAGAACAAAGCCTGTAACTATAGTTGGAACTAATTTAACATGGCATAAATAATTAATCATTAAAATATATATATTGTACATAAGTATACTAAACTTATATATGTCCAAAGTATAAACGTCAAAATGGCGGCGGCAATAGCCATTTAAGTTAGCTACAACTACAGCTTGGCCATTTCCTTGGCCATTATGCCATGCTATACAATTTTTGTTATTGTTATTTCGATATGTTTTCCAACCCCACCCCCATTTAGCTCTCCGCTCTTCATTCAACTGCCTCTGCACTTTTCATTTCACAGCTCATTTTAATTTCAGCTGCCATAATGTTATACAAACAGTTAGAGGGGGTAACTTAGGGAGTACGGGATTGAACGTAAGTAAGCGCTGCCACACGAGCGCTGCTTGGCCAATTTCTTGTTGGCCTGTCCCGCTGATGGCCATGTTATTCCTTTTGGCCATTGACTAATTAAAAAAACGCAGCAGCAAAACGATGCCGCATAATAAGCAAACTGTTATTTGCTCCCTGCGCTTTGCTCTGTCGCACTCTCTCTTCCCGCTGCACACCCATCATCATCTCTTGCTCTCTCCCTTGTATTTTAGTGGTACTTGTTGTTATTGTGAAAACAGCACAAAGTAGATTTTTTTCGTATTTTCCAAATGACCCAATAAATTTTCGCTCATTATGACGCCAAGCCACGCGCAATTTCTGTATATTTGTATGGTACAGTGAAGTCTGACAAAGTTGGATATTTTTTTGTGGTCAATTTATTAAGTCTTTAAACTGATCTAAATCAGTTATGCGCTGTTTGCACATGGTATTATTGCGTGTAAGATCTTTATCCTATGTAGCATTCTCTAAAATAAATTAGAAATTAATCGTAATACTCTGCTATACTCTAGTGCATGCAAACTATATGCATGCAGCGAGTAAGTTTTATTTTGTTTTTTATAAATTTGGATCTTGCACGCAATAAAATTTAAGCATTAAAAAGGCTATGAATTAATACAAAAACTTAAAAACGAAATGGCCAATTTTTTAATACTGTTTCATGGTTTTTTAAATGTTTGTAATAATAGAAAATTGGTTTAATGAAAGCCGCCTCAAAGAATGAAAATAAAATGGTGTTTCGTGCTTGAGTTACAATTGGGTTACCTATTTTTTTTTTTTTAATTAAAAGAAAAACAATTATTGAGTACGTATGTAGGGTTACTAATTATTTAAATATAATATTTTTTGACTAGTAACTATCTCTAGTAGAGTTTACAATATTTTATAAAAGTCGTTTTAAGACAAATATTATTTTAATCAATTTTTTAAAATTTATATTCTTTAAAATATATTTTTGAAAAAGTATTTTTATTACTTTTTTTAAGTCATGTTTAAAAAAAATTTAAAAACGCATATTTTAAATATATTTTCAAAGCAATATTGGTTGATATTTATTTATTAAATTGATTTAAATAAGTTTCGGAGAAATTACTTTTAAAAAATATTTAAAAAAATGCAATAGAATTTATTTTTTTTTAAATTTGTTCTCAAAAACAGTCTTTAAAAAATAAAATATAAAAATATTTTTTTAATAATTTTTAAAAATTAATATTCTTCAAAATACATATTTGAAAAAGTATTTTTAATCATTTTTCTTAAGTCATTTTTAAAAAAAAATTAGAAACGTATATTTTAAATATATTTTCAAAGCAATATTGGTTCATATTTAGTTATTAATTTAATTAAATAAGTTTCAGAGAAATTACTTTTAAGAAATATTAAAAAAAATGCACGAAGAATTTTGTATTTTAAAATTTGTTCTCTCTTAAAAAAATATAATATCTAATTTTACAATTTTTAAACTTGTTACATATTTATTTTTTACTCAATTAAATTAAAAGTAGTTGCTTTTAAGGAAGTATTTTTCTAACGAAGTTATTTAAAAAAAAAAGTTCAATAAATAGAAAAAGAGCTTTTAAAAAATCCATTAATGAAAGCTTTTAAAAACATTTTTTAAAACTACTTTTAATAAAATTGCTTAAAAAATATTTCTAAAACAACTTTTGGAAATTTTATAATAAATTTTTATATATCGGCGAAAATAAGTGAAGGGGCCAATTTTTCCCAACCTTCTCCGATTTTGATGATTTTTACATATTTGGTAGAGCTATTAGCCGGTAGTAGCCACATCAAATTTAAAAAAAAAACTCCGATTATTAATCGAGTTATCGATAACTGGATATTGGGTTTTTCATTTTTTGATTATTTTTTGCAAAACCATATCTTCTAAACGAATAAAGATATTGAAAAGATTTTTTTACAATGACATAAATTAATAAATTAAAAAAATTATACATATGTTTATATAGGTTTTTTTAAAACTGTATTTTTTGAGGCGAATGCATTATTTGAAACTTTTTTTTTTTTAATTTTGTTTAACAAGCAATGACAGTCTCAATCGGAATTTTTGCAAAAGTATTATTTTTAAAGAATTTTATAATTTTTTATTAAAAACTTTATGAAAATTACTTTTTCAAACTTTTGTAAAAAGTTTCTAGAAAGATTTTTGTTTTAAAATATTCTCTAAAAAGTTTTTAGAACATATTTTTAAAAGTATTTTTTTAACTACTAAAAATTTTACCAAATAACAAGGGTGCACACTTTTCGCTATCCTTTATAGTGCTGTGAAAGATCCTATTATTTGAACTGTGTGCCTATTTATATATAGAAATTAATATAATTAAATTTTAATGAGTTACAGAATTAGCAATGAAAATATATGAATTTCCATAACTCTTTAACAATCATATAATACGACAAACGATAACTAAGAATTTTATATGACATTTTTCATTTCGCTTAAAACTTGACAAGTTTATTAATTGGCCAACATTTTAAGTGTCTATCTTTATGGGTCTCACTGTCCTTTTTTTATTTATAAGCGCAAAATATTTTGAAGCAGCAGCTGAAATAGCAAAAGACGTGCAGCAAGCATTAAGTAATATAAATGCGAAATGAAAGAAAACTACAGAAAGTACACAAAAAGAGAAAAGAAGAGAGAAACCGGAACATGAACATGAACTACAACTACAGCTACGTCAGGTAATTACGCTAACGGCCAGGTGGGGTAGGGGGTAAATATTTTTTTTTTATACATATTAAGGCAGCAGGTTTACGGCGCCTAATGAGCGGCAAATATACTGAGGTTTATGCTGTGACAATATTATGAAATAGTTTGTCGAATTTTAATGTGGAATCGTAATGAACGAGGGATAAAGCAAAATAAATTATTTACAAATATGTGGTTTAGATTGTCTATTATGTTATATATGTAGTTACATTCATCGTGTTATCGTTATAAAGTGAAATTAGCACCTCCAAATCCTCTGTGCTGGCTGCCGTAGCAGGCGGATTGACCAATAATTGTTGGGAGACATGGAGACATGTTTCCATTATTATTTTGTTCCATGTTATTCTTGAATCTTTTATCAGAATCAATAAGTAATGGGTTCAAAGATTCTTTAGTTAGAAACCGTCCCTGATATGGGGAAAAAGACGCTTACCTGATGGCCATTTGGCTGCCAAAAAGGCATCAGGGTTTGTTATGAACTGCTCTTAGCTTCAGGACTCTTCCTTGTCCTTACCGGCATTGGTGGCCCTACCGATAGCTATGCTACCGCCGGCGTCGCTCTTGGATTCATCGCCCCTAATGAGGCCTCTCACCACGGACAAGATGGCAATCCCCTAGAGGGATCTATGCTCCACTTAGAAGTAAAGAATTCGTAGTAGTAGTAGTATGTTATATGTCTATTATATAAGGATAATCATGCGTATTATAGATGTAGGTCTCGATATTGGTAAATACTATATATTAAAAAATAAATTTGTGAGATATCCGGTCTACAGGTAGATATACTAAAAAGGAATAGCACTTGAAATAAAATAAATCTTAGCTAGCTCATAAGCTCCCTTAAGGGGTTACGCCACCTATGAACTTTTGGAAAATCGTTGTTTTCCCTTGAAATGCTACCTTATAACATAGTCTAAAGAATACAAGAATTATATTAATTTAGGGCAATTTGATAGGCAAAATGTTTTTTTTGACACTTGAAGCCATGAGCTTCTCAGCGGTTGGAGTCGTGCTCGAAAACTTTAAACCGGTTTTTCACGAAATGACTCTTACAATTCTAGACCGATTTTAATGTTTTTTAAACAAAAATATTCGTAAATTTATCAGTTTGTGCGTGACGTAAGATTTTCACGTTAGAAGGAATACTTTTTTTTTAGAACAATTAGAACATTCAGAAACATAGATGAAAACGTGGTTTTATGTGGAATCCTTCGCAGTTTTCAGACAATTCAGAATTTCAACAAAAATCCTACATCACGCTTTAGCTAATTGCCTATTTATAATAAAAAAATTTAGTATATTGCAATCAGACGAGAATTGTGCCTATTACATTGCGTACCAGTTGTACTTGAAATGTTGGAGAGACTTCGTTCTAATGACTATACTTACGTTATTTTTCCATTAAAAAAAAGTTTGATAAATTTTTAATAAACACACTAATGCATACTTATTGAAGCTATTATTATGAATTTGCTCAACATTTTTCGGTTTGATTTAAAAAAATCCCTAATATATGCCTTGATTTTTGGTCGTGAAGGTGGCCTAACCTCTTAAATAATTGTTCATAAGTGACTCTTCCAATCTGCATAGACTAAAAACTATGTTCACTAAGTTAGTCAACATTTAAAATCGCGATATTTCACGCATAAACCAAACACTATAGAGGCACAAATAATATATTATGCTTAGCTTGTAAATAGTGTAAAATGCATGTTGAAATTGTGTTACTCGGGCTTGATTTGCTGCCGCTGAGCTCTGTGATTGTTTAACTTGGGGCATGTAATGATTGCAGTTGTAGCAGCAGCAGCTGCTGAGGTTGCTACTGCTGCAGCTACGTACATCTGCTCAACTAGTTAGTTCCCAAGGGCAAATGACCAAAATCCTATGCCTAGGCGTTACTTAATTACGTATACGCAGAGAGTTGGGGCATGCATCATCTGCACACACTTGCACTGCACACTACTACAAGCTGGTCTTCATCTTTCCTCATCTCTTTTCAACTCACTTCATCTCGTTTCATATCTCACTTCATCTCACTTCGTCCCGCTTCATCTCTGCTCATCTTTCTTCTCCCTCTCTTGTTGCACCACTTAGTGTCTTATGCATGGGGCCCTGTTCAGGCATTCAAGTGTGCACATTTGTATAATTAATTTGTGCACTGCTAATTTACACGCTGGCTGACTGGTTTTTTGGTTAGTTGCCATCGGGGCTGCAATTTGGTCAGCAATGTTATTTGATTTGATTATTTTGCAGCAGGCCCAAGGTAACTTTGTGTCACTGTGCGTGTGTGTTTTTGTGTTGGTTGGTATGTTTGTGGTTGCACTCGTGTATTTCTCTCTCTCTGTTTGCATGTGTGTGTGTGTATGCGTGTGTGTGTGTGTGTTTGGTGCATGGTCTGGCATATTTATGACACTGGTAATTAAATTTAATTGTTGCACTTTTAGACACAGAAGAGTGTAGCACGCGCGGCTCGTTACGCTGCGGTCATTTGCCTGGCCTGCGGTGTCATAACTTAACCCACTAACGCCTGTCATGCACGCACACAAACACACATATACAAGGGTATAGTAACCTCAAACCTTACTACATTTAAATATTCATAGTATATGAATACTTTTGTATATACGTATAGGAAGCAACGCCCCTCTTGTTTTCACTTCTTATGACCCATTCAACTTAACTTCTTTTTTTAGTGGCGTTTTTCACGTTTTGTTTTCTATTTATGCACTGTATTTATAAATTGATTAAGAGCTAAGTATTATGCGCTTTCTGTTAGTGTATGTAAAGGATAGTAGCAGGCGTGTCTAAAACTACAGAGTATACTAAGTAATTACTAAAAAGTGACCCAACTAAGGCATTAATTTTTTTTATTATCAATAGTCTCATCAAAGAGCATTTGGTAAAAACGCAAAAAAAAAAATATGGGCTGTAGTTAAAGCGATTTGGCCATGTATAAAAGATGCCATCAGCCGGGTCTACCTTGTATTGCTTTTTGAAAAAGTGAATTTTAGATCAGTTTCGATACTGTCATTTTTGATGAGAATAATAATTTAATAGTAATTTCAGCGTCGCTTTAGAATTAGACTAATTTTTTATTGTATATAATTTGACTTTATGCTTCCCCTTTTGGAAGTCAAGTATTTTTTTATTTTTATTTTTATATATTTTTTTTATATTTTTATTTATTTGCAATCTGTTATATGAGACAATCAGCAAATTTTATAAGTTAAAAAAAAACAAAAAATGGCAGGATTGATTGTACTCCAGTGAGTCCAATCAATATACAACAACTATATTTGCTGAAGATTATTATACATTATTAAACAAATCGATCTGGAAGGTGCAGAATACGAAATTTTTCAGACGTCGAACATCCAAACTATTGTCCAGTAAGTTAAGAGCCAACGAATTTCCATGGTTTGACAGTCTCTCTAAATATCGATGATAGCGATGATTTGCTTATTTCATCTTGGATGTAAGGAACATACAAATCTTTGTGAATTTCATATCAAGGGGTGCCTGCGATGTTTCTAAGAGTTATCGATTGATATCTTTGCAGGATTTCGATTTTTGAGGTGCTTGCCGTCCCCCAGAGCTTAATGGCATATGTCCAGACTAATTTTTATATATAAAAAAATCTTATGCTTTACGTGTTACGGATGTTCTCATGAACACATCGATGAATTTCAAATCTGTTTTTTGCATGTGTTAGAGGTTGTCAATACGGAGATTTTTAGCCTATTGCGATATGTATTGGTTCGTGAGATATACGCATTTTTGTGAATATCGGTTTTTGTACGTATATGTCCATATATACAAAAACTGGTATTGTTGTTAATCAATGTTCGAGGTTTAACATCGTTCCAATCATTGAGAACAGGGAATGCCATCTCCTAATCAATCAATGCATGATGTATTTCAATTGGAAGAAATGCAACGAATCAAATTAGTTATCCATCTAATCGTACTGTCCAGGAACGTGAAAATCGCAATGAACGTAAAAGAATTTGGTTGAGACAGACCCGTGAAGCGCGACATTCGACTAATAATGGTGCAAGTTTGAATCCAGCTTCAAACCAATCCAAAAATCTAATATTTTTCCAGATAAGCTAACTAGAAATCTTCTTCAAGTCCTTCAACCCCGGTTGGGGCATAGGGCAGCGACAAACTTCCTCCATCCTTCCCGATCTGCGGCCAGATACTTCAGCTGTGGCACCGTTTTACGCTGTGTTGCTGCTTCGGCCAATACTGTTGATTTCCAAGTAGTTCTTGGGCTACCATTCGATTCCATTCGAAGGACTGCTTCACGATGCTGTCGTTTGGTCTCCTCTACGTGTGGCCAATCCAGCGCCACTTCCGATGTCTAATTTCGACATCCAAAAGCCTGTAAACTTCTCGTGATGGAGGTAGAGACTTTCCAAGTTTAACAGGCATACAACAGTACAGATTTGACATTGGATTTGAAGAGCCTTAACTTGGTGCGTAGGGAAATTTGACTAGAGTTCCATACTGAAGACAACATTCCAAAGGCGCTGCGGGCTTTACTTATTCTGATGTTAACATCCAGATCTGTTCCTCCGTCAGACGATACAGAACTTTCTAGATAAACTGTTTGACCTCCTCCATGGGCGTCTGTCTCAGAATAATGGACTGATGTGCTGAGCGGCCAGTGTGCATTATTTTGGTTTTGTTGCAATTGATCCAAAGACCAGCCATCTCTCCATTAACTTGCAGTGATTGACACATCTCGTTCATCCCGCTGTTGGTATTTGCCAGGAAACAGATATCGTCAGCATAATCCAAATGGCTTAGCCTCTCAAAAGGTCTCCATTGGATACCGTGTCTCTCAGTTGTACCTACGGTGGCAGTCAGTACATCGTCTATCGCCAGTAAAAACAGGAATGGCGATAGAATATCCCCTTGCCTTACTAGAAATCTTACGATGTTTATTCACTTTAAGAGTATTCACAAATTTTGGGCAGGACAACGTCTGATTTATATTTTCAAGCATTAAAAAAAAACTGAACACTTTGGTTAAACTGTAATGTTACCAGTATTTACAAATATCTTTGTCAATAACCTATTTGGATAAAAATACTTATAGATTGTTTTTTAAACTTCTCGAATTTACATCACTATTATAGTGTCGGTGTAAGCCACAATTCTTCTAAGGGGAACGAATTTTCGATATCGATAAGAAGTATTAAAACTATATTATCAAGAATCGGTTCGTAGCCTTACGCTTAAAACCAAGTCTATGAGCTGAAACTTAATGAATAAAATAAGAGTACGTCCGGAGTACATTCGCCAAAAACGATATTCCTTACGCCTATTCTTCCGAGACTATTATTATTCCGATATTTCATTTGATAATTAAGGACAAAAAGTTAATGAAAAATGAAATAATAATCCCTAAAATCGATGACTATTAGTTAAAAAGTAATTTCGTTTCGATTATAAATTAGCTAATAAACATAAAATTATGTATTTTAATATTATTATATGAAGCACATTTTATTTTTTATTTTTTTACAAATTCTTTTAAAACCTGTTAATAAAGAGTATCTCGAAATCGGTTTGTTAGGAATTTATCGCACTAACCACCTTTTTTATTTTGTTTTATTTTGTGTTTTTACTTTACTGTCGTCTCATTTGCGCAATTTCCTCCACAAACCTCCAACCACGTAGAGCACTTTCAGGCACTTTGCGTGCCACTTTTGATATGATAAGACCAGGAGGAGAGCTGTGTGTGGCACCACCGTTGACGTACTTTAATTGCTTCGTTAAACGCTAAATCATAGCTTCATATGTGCAACACATTGTAATTAGGTTAAATTGCAGGCAAATCCGTATTTATAGTCATGTTGGACTTATTTGATAGAAATGGTTGTAACGATTGGTATCGTCATGGACACGTGTAGGATTTTAGTACAAGGGCCCTCACTAATCCAGATTCTGAATAAAATTTGTATCGCCCTTAAATATTTGGATTCGCCCCTGTCAACATTTTATGGCATTTGGTAGCATGCAATAAAATGTTAAATAAATTTGCATATTCCTTTTAAAGGTGCGTGTTTCAATATTTGTCTCTGCCCATTTTCAGTTCGAGCTGATCACGTTCTAAACCATTTGCACTTTGTGCAACTTTTTGTTGCAATTTCCTTTTTGTTTGCACGTTTTAAATCACTGTAAATTCCTCTAAATATCAAATGAACAATGCATAGAACTGAATGGCTAAAAAAAACTGTCAGAGTTGCAGTTTTTGTTGCAGTTGCAGGATTTTGCATTTTTCGATTTTGTGCGCAAAAAAGGAAAAAAAACAATGGACAACAGCAACAAATTCAAGTGCAACAAATGTAACATTTTCATTGTTGCCAAAACACCATTTTGGCCATTTTGTTGCAATTGTTTGTGCTACAGTTTTTCGCTTTAAGCCGGAATACATAGTTATATGTATTTACAATTTTGTGCATAATTAAAGAGCTGAAATTTTGTGCATGATTGTTTCATTTCTGGTCATATGTATTATCAAAATGGCAATTTGACATTGTGGATAAGCAATTATAAACAATCATTTGCATGCATATATACAGGGTGATTAGCAGAAGTCTAGTTGAAAATTCTATTATATTCATTATACTCGTATCTGAGTTAATTACAAACTTTGAGCTTGGTCAGCATTGCTTGTCAGTATTTGAAATTTCTGAAGCCGCTTCTGTTTGAAACTTATTGCTATATTGACCTAGTTTTATTGTGAATTTGGTATAAAGGATCTCTTAATTGAAGTTTGACTTGAAGTATAAGCAGAGCTTAATATATAATAAATATATATAATATAAAGCCTTCAAACAAACCAATCAAAGATTTGTGGCAACGACTCTTCTTTTTTGTCTAAAAGGGTTCGTCACAGAGAGGTGGGGCTCTGCGACCAAAAGGTCTTTTGTGCCATACCCTAAGGTTAAAACAAAAGACTTTCCGCTTTCCGCAAGAATAGCAGTAGGTCTTTTGTTGGTATTGACCTGAGATGGAAGGAATCCGTTCCTTCCCATGTGACAGGCTCTGTCCCATACCAGCGCTGGGCAGTTACAGAGAATATTTCTGGTGGTTTCATAGTCTTCTAGAGCCTGTACTCTGAAGAGTCCGATAGGCCAAATTTCTGTAGATGGTATCTAACAGTGTGGTGGCCAGATACGTAAGCTACCAGGAGCTTTGCCTAGACTTTTTGGGTTGATCGCATCCAGAGGTTTGACAAGCACTTTTGCTGGCAGAACCAGTATCTCCTATGTTCTTCTGCGGCTCATTTATTTATCATGGTTTTGATTGTGGACCAACCAATACCACAAAACACTCCCGAGTGTCCAGGCACCCAACCAACTTTGTTCCGGGCGGACAGGGATTTCAGGTAGTTATTGTATTTTTTACCCATCCTAGAGGAGATACTTCAGGATGACAATGCCCTAATAGCAGCTTGACAACCTGAAAAAATGCATATGTTTGCTCCCCTAGTTCCCTGATATCTATGGCATGAATCTCCGCTTGAAAGACGCTGGGCCAAATGCGGTAGATATTCTGGTGTTGGGTCCAACGATTCCGCAACACCTACACCCACCTCAGTTTTACACCCATCCGTGAACCATTGTTGCCACCGGGGGTTGCCACAGGGTCTGCCGTCCGCCCAAGTCTCCCGACTTGGGAGAAGAGTTCGACTCTTCTTACTCAACTTAAAATTGCATGCATGCAACAAAATATTTAAAAATTCATAAATTTATGGATCGGCCTTGACTGATATTTGAACCTGAGACCTAACCTAAGTCTAGCCTGAGGCCTACACCACAAAAACTGGCACCCTTCTAAAATACCAAATTGAGATTATATATACCTATGGTGAAAAAAGATTTTTTCATTTTACTTCAACAAACTAAAGCTGAAATAGTTCGGCTGCTTGTTAAGTATTAAAATCCATCCTCATTTTTCCACCACCATGGGGCGTTCGCAGCTTAGTTTGGAGAATAAAATTCGGCTACAAAGCAGTTCTCAAGCCAGTCTGGACGTATGCCATGCAGCTCTGGGGACGGCGAGCACCTCAAACATAGAAATCCTACAAAGATATCAATCGATAACTCTTAGAAACATCGCAGGCGCTCCTTGGTATGTAAGCAACCAAGAAATTCACAAAGACATGAATGTTCCTTACGTCAAGATGAAATAAGCAAATCATCGCTAAGATATTTAGAGCGACTGTCAAATCATGAAAATTCGTTGGCTATTAACCTACTAGACAATAGTATGGATGTTAGACGTCTCAATAGATTTCATATTTTGGACCTTCCAGATCGATTTTTATAATTATGTATAATAACCTCTAGGAAATAGTTTTGTTGTATATTGATTGGACTCACTGGAGCACAATCAATCCTGCCATTTTTTGTGTTTACTTACAAAAATTTGCTGATTGTCTAATTTGACAGATTGCAAATAAAATAAAAAAAAAAAAAAAAAAAAATTAAAAGTTAAAAACTACTTTACATAAAACAATTTTTCAAATTCAATGTTTGTAACTTTTGGGTGAAAAATTCCCTTTTGATTTTTTAATATTTTTTGGTATTGTACCCGTCAAATATTTAGTGCACATAATCCAACCCGCTTAAGAGCATGCCATGTTTGGCATAGAAAAGCAATAGAGTCCTTTTTGTTTAGGATTTCATTTCTGAGAAGCCAAAGGTTGCCAGCTCTGTTTGATCTCAAGAAAATGGCAAATAAAAGCAGCCCAAAAAGCTTTAACTTTGAATGAGTTGCCATTGTGCAAAACATTTCCAGGGAAAATGCTTATATGTACGTCTGAAGCAGCACCCTGTAAATGTTTCCTATGCATACATCATGACCTCTAATTTGTTTGTGCAATAAAACAGAAAACAACAAACAAAATGAGTTTATTAATTTTGATAAAGTCATTGAATGCCACATACATACAAACACACATGTACATAGATAAGTCAACGTACTATATATACATGAGTTCATATATTTATTTGTACATGCAAATAAATTGTCATGCATATTTCATTATATAGACCAGACCAGGAATTGGGTAGCCACAATTGGGTTCGGTTTTGTTGTTACACTTTTCGCGTTCACACAAAACAGCCCAAAAAAGAAAAAAAAAAAACAAGAAAAAACACAAATAGATATACAAATAAAAATGACAACACTTTTTTGTTGGTTAAGGAAATGCCGAAATTACACTAGACTACAGGGGTTTGCGCCCAAACTGCTACTAAGCTACTTGTTACAAAAGTCTATGTTATATACTTAAATGCTTATTTATTTATAAATTTTATGCATGTAGACTTAATTTTATATATTTGATTAGATGATTCTCGTAGGCTAAGTGCTCAAAATAAAATAATTGGTTAGGTTCTTTAAAAATCGGAGTAAAACTTTAGGGGCTACTTTTGTAACCCATCCCAATTCACTTGCATGTGCCCTGCCCGGTTATTAACCAAAATGATTGCCTGATCATAGAAACTATCGGCTGGGCTGTATGGCGACCTTATCATTTCACGTGGCCCCAAAGGAAGAAACCGTAAGGTGTTAAATCACAAGATCTCGGTCGGCCAATTGTGATCACTTCATTCGAGAGATAACACGGTCCGAGAAAGCTTTTCCCGTAAAAGAGCAATGGTTTCGTTGCTTGTGTGTGCACGTAGCGCCGTCTTGTTGAAAGTAAACGTTGTCCAGTTCAATACCATCCATACTCCGACCATAAAAAATCATTAATCATCTCTCGATACCGCAATCCATTCACCGTAACTGTTGATCCAACCTCAGCTTTTCGAAAAAGTAAGGTCCGATGACCCTCACCGGACCATAAACTGCACCAAACAGTCACTCGTTGAGGATGGAGCGGCTTCTCAACAAAAACTCTTGGGTTTTCCGAGCCCCAGATGTGACAATTCTCGCTTGTTGACATAGCCACCGAGGTGGAAATGAGCCTCACGAGTTAAGATGACTTTTCGATAGGATTGCGAATCATTTTCATGCATTTTAAGGATCCAATCAGCAGAGACACGACGTTGTTGATGATCGGCGGCTTGAGTTCTTGTGTTAACTAAGTGACAATATAAGTCTCTTATGATACCTATATGACAAAATACAGTGTAACTGACAAATATTAGTGGAATCTGACAATGTCCACGAATGACGAGCAATGGACAAACCTAAGTTTTCTGCAACACTTTGAGCTATAGCAGCAATATTCTCAGTTGTTCTAGAGCGACGTGCACGGGTTTTATTCTTCACATCACTAACTTGTCCCAACAGCTCGAAATTTTCCACCAATTTTTGTTTTGCGGTCCGACAAGGTGCTTCACGACGACCCAAAAATGCTTTAGTTTTCCGAACTGTGACATAATGGGTGATTCAAAATAACACCTCTTGTTGGAAAAAACCTTTATATAAATATTAGGATTATAACCTTTATAAACTTATCGGTAGATAACCAATAAAATAAATATTCGAAAAAAAGATTCGGCTTCAACGCCTCCAATAACATAGTTAAATCAATTAAAAGGCTCACTTTTCAAGTTTTTTGGTCCCCGACTTCTCTGAACTACCTAGCTTGAAATTTATATTGACAAAAATCAACATTGTTTTATTTCTAAGGCTCACCTGTTCGATATTCTACTAAATAAATTTGGACACACCAGACTTAAATAACTCTGACTGGCATGGACCTAGCGGCAATTTCGAAAAATTTCAAATTAGTGGATTCTTATGGTCCTAAATCTTCATTGCATTCAATCAGCTATGGTTGTTACAATTTGAAACTTAATGGTCTGCACATATGTATGTCAAAATAAGTAACAATTTTTTTTAGTCGATTATCCACCTGAAGCCATATTTGACAGCGCCACAAGAGAAAACCTATCTTAAGGTCGAGCTTGGGTTTCTTTCTAGAGCCGACTTTTTGAAAATAAAATATTGTTAAGGTAAATTTAAACATCCGCCTTGGATCCACCACTGATTTCAACAATTATTTTTTTTCTAGCAATTTTCAATAAGTCTTTTGACTGTTTGACGCAATAAATGTCTATCAACTTTGTTGGCTAGTGTTACTTCTTACAAAAAAAAGAAAAAAATAAAAGTCACAAACGAAAGTGAGGAAATGCCCGCCAGCAGTTTTTGACAGTATCCTTGACTTTTGTTACTTTTACTTGTCGTTTTTAAGACTTGAACTCTAACCGAGAGCAACAACAACAACAACCACAACAACAACCACAACAACAACAAGAACAACAACATAGACTGGTAATGAAAAACGCGCCTTTTGTGGGCTCCCTTAATGGGCGCAGGCGTTTTGCCAGAAATGCTTGCCATGCTTTAGCCCAAGCACCCCCAACACCACCACCACGGCCTCCCTCAGCCATAGATTGACGTTGTCGCTGTCGTTGTTGTCCCAGTTGTTGCTATTGCCACATGCCGTGTTGCCTTTTATTTTTAGCCGGTAAACTTTTTGAGTAAATGTCTTTGTCAGCAGGTGTAGGTGGTGCAGGGTTGAGGGGGACGACTTTGGTACGCCATTTGCAGCAACTGCGGGGCTTTTGGAGCTTGCCGCCGGGCCAGGCTCAATATGCAACGTGGCGGCCTTGCGCTGCCTCTGCCATTTACAGTTTCATTACCTTGAAAAGAAGAGATTCCCTTTTCTTGCCTTTTTTTTTGTGTGCTTCTACTTCTGCTTCTTCTTCTTTATTTTAACTTTTTGTTTTGTATTTAAACTTGTTCGCGAAAAAATGCTTTGTAGCATTTATGCGGTCTTTTACTTAGTTGTTGTTGTTGTTGCTTCAGCTGCGTTTAATGTTGAAAGTTTTGAGCCCTTTGGCAGCCAATTTTTGCTGCCAATGTTGCTCTTAAAGGCCTGATGTCTTTGTTGTTGTTTGTGCAAATGTGTGTTGATTTAAACACTTAAATTATTTAAATACAAGGCACTTAACCTTGCTCTGATTTACACTACTCAACCTACTACCCGAACCCAAAAAAAACTTTATTATGAGCTTTGACTTGTGCGACACAGTTAAGTGCAAAAATATATTCCATGCATTCATAAAATATGTTGACTAAGACGGTTTGGGTTAATTTTGCAAACGCAGCAGAAACTTAAATATTCGACACACACTAACAAACATACAAAAAACAACGACGTAGGCAGTTTTTACGCAAGGGGGGCTTACATCATATTTTGAAGTTAGGAGTGGGCGTTATTTTGGTGACAGTAAAAATGTAAGTTTCCTTTGGTTTTATTTTGAAAAAATTTATATATGGTTTCGGGATGGGTATTCCGTGGGTCCTCTGCGCTAAAGGTGCGCGCGAAAGTATTTTGGAAAGGGTGAGGATTTCTTATGAACCCAAAATTGCAGAGGATAAACTAACCTATTCTAGGTCCCGAAATTATTGCGAGTCCCAAAAATGTTTGTTTCTTTTTTTTTAACAAATGGTTACCTTTTTGTAAGTTTCAAAAATTCGTAATGCTGTGGACCGCTGAAAACATTTTAAATTGCCAATTGGTTAATAAGGTCCTGTGATGCAATAATATTTCCTAATTGCGTTATAAATTTAAGCAACTGCTGAGGAACCTAAAGATGTTACGTTTTCAAAGATTTGCTTACACAGGAAGTACAACATAATAAGTCAAAATCCGCTTAAATTTAGACAGAATCTGTATTTAAGGATTCTAAAATTCTTGACCTTCATACATTTGCCTTCTGTCTATTTTTGGCTTGAAATTACGATAGCCTAATTAAAATCAAATGTAAAAAAAAAATTAAACACTTTTTATAACTTTTAATAATGCAGGAAAATATAAGAGTTTTTACCAAATATATTTCGAACCAATTCCTAAATTTTACTTTAAAGCAAATAGTTTAGCTAATAAATAAACAAATTGCTGTCCCAAATGATTTAAAAAATCGAATGATGCAGATCTAAATGAGGCAAGACTCCTATTACCAGCCAATATGGTTTGATTTTTTGATAAAAATCTGAAGAAGAAGCAGTCTGGTATACGAATTGAGATAAGAATCAAAATGAATTTGAGTCGGCAATAGTTTCCCAGTTTAATTCTAGCATAGAAAGTGGCAACATATATCAGAAAAAGGAATCGTGTCCTTTGTTTTACTTTTGATTATAACCTTGAATTCGAAAATGCTGAAAATATATGCATTTAAAAAACTATTGCATACTTTTCTGGGCTGCCCTTTAAATGCATGGAAAAGTGTATAATTTTTAAAGGATAAGATAAGCTCGAAGTCTAGCCGCGATAAAAGCAAACAAACAGGATTTGATCAGAGAAAGCTTCAGCTTTTTTTATGATTTTGTGTATTTAGCCGATTATAAAATATTAGCTATGAATAATATGACCTCAATATGAGTACTGACGTCCACATGTACCCCAGCAGTCAGTGGGTACCGGGCTACACCCTTGTATACACACACATACTCACTCAAACAGACAAAAACAAATATAACTTACTTACAGTTTGATTGGCATAGATAAGTTAAGTTGAATGTTGTGCGGCCATTAATGAAATGAAGCTCATTAAAATGCAACGAAATGTCACTTATCTGAAATTGAAGCACAATCCCAGCATACTCATACACTCGTAGCAAAACACACACACACACACACACTCGTAAGTACACTCTCACAGATAGAACCAATTATAGCTAGACAATGAGATAAATGCTTGTAACCAGCAAATTGCGTATACGCCGCATTGCTCCTATTTCTTTTTCTATATAAATTTAGCGCAAATTTGTTGATCAAAATCTGCTGCTGCAATACAATAACAACAAAAGCTATGTGTTAAATTAGAGTGCAAGCTTGTTAACGGCAAAAGCGTGAGCCATATTGTTCATATCAGCAGCTATATACATATATACTGAGTGTGTAGTGTATATGTATATACAAGTGTTTATATACATTCAAATGACCTGCTTGTCAGGCAAAGGTTATATGGGTCACTTGGTTGCATAATATAACAAAGTGACAGCAACATGGCTGCGTCTTAGGTTGTCCAAAACCTTAGCGTACAATCTATACAAAGGAACAAGGGCAAGCAGCAATGCAGTAATAGTATTAGACGTGGAGGCCAACAATAACAAGGGAGTACAACAACTACCAAAGCAAAGATTTAACTTGGCCAAGACGTAGTTTATATACTCTAGCTAAATATATAAATAAAGCGTTTAAAGGATTAAGTGTTGCTAGAGTTTTGAAGTCAGTTTACTGAAAAAAGGCAAGAATTTACAGTTTAACTTTTTAGAGTAAGAAAATTGTGTTAACAAAATAATTGTTTAGTTTATGTTTAACAGCTGCAATGAAATGGGGGTGAATTCTGAAACAAATATTAGTATTATGCCCGGGAGGGTCAGTGATTTTGTAAGCCTATTGAAGAGCTTAGATCTATAAATGATTGTTTTTACTAAGTTATAAAGTATTTTATGTATGCTTATTTTTCGAACTCCGTGGAAAGATGAAATTTCTTTGAAATATTTATTACGGAATTTAGAAATAAGTTTCGGGATTCAAATTACCAGTTCCGGGGGATGGGGAATACTTTAATGGTAGGCGGGTTAAATGCAATATAAAGTCTGCTATGAAGCCTCCCTTTCACACCTCTACAGGCTATTCATTACCAGATTATGGCCAGATGACGAAAGTCTCTACAAATACATTTTTAACGCTCAAGTCTAATCCCCTTCGTGAAACTAAAAGTAGCTTATCCTTCCAATGGGAACGCTCATCGAGCTCTTTCTTCTGCAAGCAGCATCTCTGAAATTTGAGTAGCTAGAAATCTCTCAGCACATCAGCCCATTATTGTGAGACAGACGCCCATTGAGGAGGTCACACAGTTTAACAATCTAGGAAGTTTTTTATCGTCAGACGGAGGAACGGAAGTGGATGTTAACAGCAGAATAAGTAAAGCCCACAGCGCCTTTGGAATGTTGTCTTCAGTATGGAACTCTAGTCAAAGTTCCCTACACACCAAGTTAAGGGTTTTCGAATCCAATGTCAAATGTGTACTGCTGTATGCCTGTGAAACCTGGAAATTCTCTACCTCCATCACGACAAGATTACAGGCATTTCTAAACCGCTGTCTTCGCATTCTTAAGATCCGATGGCCGCAAATTATGTCGAATCAAGAATTGTGGCGCATAACGAGTCAAAAGCTTTTGAATGTCGAAATTATACAGCGGAAGTGGCGCTGGATTGGCCAAACGTTGAGAAGACCAAATGACTGCATCGTGAAGCAGCCCTTCGAATGGAATCCTCAAGGTACACGGCGAGTTGGTAGACCAAGAACTACTTGGAAATCAACAGTATTGGCCGAAGCAGCAACACAGCGTAAAACGTGGCCACAGCTAAAGTATCTGGTCGCAGATCGGGAAGGATGGAAGAAGTTTGTCGCCGCCCTATGCCCCACCCGGGGTTGAAGGACTTGAAGAGAATCTCTAGCACTAAATGGCCTTCTGAGATAAAAGAAGGTAGAGTGATTCTTGGCTAGATCTCCATGCGGGAAGTGGTTTTCGTTGTAATTATGATATCAATGTGTTTCAGATCTTAAAGCTTTCAATTGCTGCTTAATACCCAACAAATATTTGTTGGGACGTGGCTTGCTATACATGGAACCTTTTATAAGATGGAAAGAGGATTGATGTCGTGATAGCAGGTGCATACAGTGCTTTAATCCTACCAAAGGCTGTATAAAGAATATTGACGGGTACAGATATTCTGCAAAGAGTTTATTCAAAACTTTAAAACCGGAAATGTTTTTCAGAATACAAAATGCAGAAAATACTTTCTTTCTTGGACAAAAAGTCCAATTAACTGATCGAAATTGAGCTGCCTGAAACATTCAGGAAATTCCAGAAACTTAATGCTACACACGATCGCTTGGTCACTTTCACTTTTTGGTATTTCAAGCCTTATAAAGCTAGCTTATATACCCTATCGAAAGGTATAACATGCAAGCTCAAGTATGAGGAAAGAGCTCAACAAGAACAACTACAATGCCAAGTAATAGCAATGAAAATTCTGCCGAAAATGTTCACAATACACACATAGTGTGTGTGAGCGTATAAGCCATGCTGGTAGGGCGTTTTCTTGGCTGTTTGGCTCCTGCCTGTTGTCCTCAGTTAACGGCAAAACATAAGCTGCCTGTATATATATACATTCACATTTTTTTTGTTGCTTTTTTTCTGAGGCCGGCATTCATGAAAAGCGATAAAAATGGCCTGCCATTGTGGCACGACGTTGGCCATAGCGTATACTACAACACTCTTATACGGCCATATTGTTAAGGCCCTCTTTGTCTGTGTGCGCGTTGCGTAAAGTGAAGAAAAATTGTAGGAAATTACATTTCGAGGTATGTACACACTTCACATAGATACAGATACATTTTTGGAGTGTGGGGGGTCGCTAAATGGGCTTTTGTGGTTGTTGCGGGCACGGGAGGGCAAAAGGGGGATTAGCCCGCATGGGGCAGTTGAGTCGGCTTTGGGCCATGGTTGTTGCCAGAAATCCAGACTTAGCCTATTAGCATTCATATTAAAACGAAAGTGGAGCCATATTGTATACAACGTTGCTCTCATACCACATAGCCTAGCTCCATTCTATGGCTGCGTGTAAGTTGCACAGACCAACTGCTTGCTCTATGTATGTTATAAGGCATACAATCTGTTTTTAGTTGCCAGCTAGCACTTGGGCAGATTTAAGGATTAACTTGACGCTCATCTATGCCGTAACAACAGCAGCCACAACAACAAATGCCATAAGTCTTGCCTACTTTTTGATTTGCCGCCGCCTCCTCGGCTTCTTTTTTGTTGTTGTTGCCACACTTAATTCCTTTTTGAGTAATACGCATGTCCTTTCAATAGACAAGTAAATTGCATTTTACGCTGCCCGCTGACCGTTTTCATTTGTATATAACAAACATAATATCTCTTTTTAGTTTCATTTTATGTTCTGTGAGCTTAGTTGAGTTTGCTTATTAAAAAAGCTAAAGCAAAACCAAACCAAAAAAAAAAGGCCAGCAAAGCAAAAACTTGTCTGGGATTTAAATTGTTTGCTCAACATGTTGCATACTTTTAGGCATGACACAAAAATTAATTACCCGAAATGAGCATAAGGCAAACAAAGCCCAGAGAAGGCGCCATTTTTGACATACACAGCAGGCGGTGAGTGGGAGGGCTATAGGGCTACCTGTCTGCCACGCCCTTTGCACCCACAAGTCTGCAACAATGTTAAAATGACCGCTGAGCCAAGCAGCAGGACACATTTATTTGTTAATCGAGCTGGCGAATAAATGTCCACTTCTCTGACACTCTCACACACACACAGACACACACACGCCTGAAAGTTTGCTCAAATTAACAAATAGGCCGCAAAATGGCCGACAAACAATGAGCATGCAGGAGCATTTAATGTCTGTCCTGGTTATTGTTGCTGTTGGTTTTTGTAGCCGTTTGTTTATCTTTTAAATCGATTAAATTAAAGCTCACGGTTGTGGGCAGCATTTTTCTTTGATACCCTACAGTGGGGGCTTAAATAAGTTTTAAGGATTTCAATAAGTTTTTTATCAATGTTGTTTTGTTTAAAAAACAGATATTTATGTTTATTTCATATATACAAAAATTAAAGGAATTTTTATTTACTCACAGCTCTCAGGTTTGATATATTTCAGTTTCCAAGCGTGGGACTTCCTTTTATATTCAATGAATAAGAAATGGAATGGAGCTGGATTTTGTAACACAGTATTTATTTTTTTGTATAGTAAAGGAACTCAAGGGTCACTTAAGAGCTTAATCCAAAAAGAGAAATTATTCTGACGATATGGTTTTTTTTTGCATTAGTCAAGATATTTTCATTAACTTTTGCTTTGGGATTGTTAAAATGAAAACCTAAGAGGAAAATTGTTTTTTTTTTGTTAAAAAAATTGTATTTCATGTCTGCTTATTTTATTAGATTAAGAGTGTCCTTACTTCGAAGTACCAGAAAATTAGCCTTGTGGTATTTTTTTTCTGCCTCATTTTTTTTTGTTTGCACCAATTGAAATTGAACAGACCAAACTGACCAAGGAGCAGCTAACAACCAAACCAACCACGTGCTTGTGGGTGTGTGTGTGTGTATTTGTTTGTTTGTTTGCTATTGTATTTGTGTATGTGTTTGTGGGTGTGTGTGTTTGTCTGTGTGGGTGTCTGTTTGTTGTTTGCGTGTTTTGTAGGTGTTGCCGTTTATGTGGCTTTTGTCAATGCCGCTGCATGTTGTAGTACACCCAGATCCCTTCGGCACTTAAGGGCACTTTAGACGTGTGCTAAACATACACACTCACTCAGATACACACACACACTAACACACTCATCGAACACACCCAAACACACACAAACAACAAACAAAGTCGTAGCATGCAAACTCCGAGTGTCCAGTGTAAAAGGCGTTAGTATTGGGTCCATTACCGCGTCTAAAGTACTTAGCCATATAAATTGCTGCCTTTCGGTTTTCTGCAGGTCCTGATCGTGTTGTCTACATATCTGAACACAAACGCAGACAGCGAAACCATTGAAATTAAATATGTAATGTGCTTAATAGCGCGCAGCAGCAATTACAATAACAGCAGCAGTTATACGTATCGTGTAGGACATGACGCTCATGCTCTATTGTTTTTTGTTGTTCAAAACAAAAACAAAGACATTAAAATGAAAAGGAAAAGGAATACAAATTTTTCTATATGCTCTAATGTGAATACCCTTAAAGGACCGAAGATGCCTAGACTTAGAAATAGTTTTAAAGTTTCTTTGAGATAAACGTAATGAGCTTGGAGCATTATCAAAAAAAAGTTTTTTTTTTAACACGTTTTTAATTAACATATTTTTTTATTATCTAAAAGCCGAAAAGTCGACTTGTTATAATATTAAAAAAGTATTTTATCGATAGAAGGGTTTTTTTTTTAATTTTCACAGCTGAATTATATTCCCATACTTTTATTATTTTAAGTTCGTTTTTGTAAATATAAAATAGATATATTTTGCATACTTCGACCCACTATTAGGGCTTTGTTTGCAGTTAACTTGTTTAAATAAATTATTAAAGAGCAGAAAATATATTTTATAATAATTATAAAGTACTAGTGAACTCGGCAGACGTTATCCTACCCAAACTTTATGAATACTCTTAAAATGAATAAACATCGTAAGATTCTCTAGTTAGCTTATCTGGAAAAATATAAGATTTTTAGATTAGTTTGCAGCTCGATTTAAACTTGTACCATTATAAGTCGAATGTCGCGCTTCACGGGTCTGTCTTAACCGAGTTCTTTCACGTTCATTGCGATCTTCACGTTCATGGACAGTACGATTAGATTGATAATTTATTTGATTTGTTGCATTTCTTCCAATTGATATACATCATGCATTGATCGATTAGGAAACGGCTTTCCCAATTGTCCTAATGCTTTATTAGTCATCGCAAGCATAGATCTTCAATATGAGCTGAATCTTCATTGTAAACTTCCGGCGTGAATTCCATTACTGCATTACGTTCTGCTTGATGTACTCGAAACAAAATATCTTCTAATAAATAATCTTGATAGTTTATCCACAATTCAGGTGGATTTGATGGAAAACATGTTGCCAAAATAATCGCAAATATAACTCGTATGTGATATGGATGAGCAGTAATAGCAGCATCTGCTAAAGTTTGATCCCAGTGCAAGTAATTTTCGAACAAATTCAATTTTTGACATGCCTCTCGATACGTTGCACACAATGCGCCATTCACTGTTCTCAATGATTGAAACGATTTTGGACCTCGAACATTGATTAACAACCATACCAGTTTTTGTATATATGGCAATATACACACAAAAACCGATATTCACAAAAATGCGTATATCTCACGAACATATTCACAAACACATCAAAATAGGCTTAAAACCTCCGTATTGACAACCTCTAACACGCGCAAAAATCAGATTTGAAATTCATAGACGAGTTCATGAGAACATCCGTAACACGTAAAACATAAGTTTCTTTTATATATATATATAAATATCATAGTACAACATACATATATATACATACTTGCGCAAACAAAAATCTTTCTGTGTACATTTACCCATCTTAGAGACTTTCTAGTCAATTCGTCTTAAAACATATTCACATAAAATCTGAAGATATTCTTTCTACATTTAAAAAATAAAAACCTTGAATTTGGTGGTAGATATAGATTTTTTTTTGTGCTTTCATTTTTTGATTCAATATCCAAACGCTAAAGTTTTCAAAAATAATGAGCGAAGTAATTTTTCTAAAAATATATGTTTTTTTCAGAAAATCAGACCAAATTTTTTGAAAGATTAAATAATTTTTTTATTACAGAATTTATACTTTGTCTTGGGTTTCGAGCTCTGGATGTATCTGTCATTGTTTGAAGGTAAATATAAAATTTATACTTTTTAAATTTATCTTTTTACTATCGTTTAAAATTTAAAGTATTAAGCAAACTAATATAATATAAAATAGTATTATTATATATGTTACCACTAAGCTACATAGCAACACGGTTAAAAAATAGTGACCTTTTTCAAAAAAATAACATACTCTTTTTTTTTAAGAGTTGAAAGTTGACCAATTTCGAAATAATTCTATTACTATGAAAGGGGAATAATATGTTAAATAAGTAATTAATCAAGTGCCAAAATCGTCAACATTTTTCGAATTTAAAATAATATTCATATTAACCACTTTAAGCTTGGGATATTTTGATCTTGGCACACTGGGGCAAACATCTTTATCTATCTAACGTCAAAGAAAAATTCCAAACAAAATTCTGTATATTTTATTCCTATAACGATATTTATATGCCTTATTTTGCCACTATAAAACCATTTTGAAGCAGAAAGAAAATAACGTATTTTTTAAAAAACTTTTAATATAATTTTCTGTATAACGAAACAATTTTCTGCTGTCGCTATATTTAAACTCATCTATATTAGTTAATATGCTCTTGGAAAGCGTATTAAAAAAATAAAGTGCCACACGTACTTGGTTGGCCATAGCACGTGTGTCCAGACATGGCCAACGTGTCCAGCGATTAGCATATCAATATGCTGCACACACTCATGCGCTCACAAACACAAAGACAAATACACTATCCTACACACACAGGCACACTCACGCACTTGTGCGCACTCTTTTGTTATCATTTTTGTCGACAGCGAATATGACAACGTCGAGGATGACGATGACGTAGACGAAGTAGACAAGGATGGTAACTAGAAGAGCAAAGGCAATAATGGGTAAAAGTGACACATCGTTATGCGGTTTGATAAACATACACGCAGCAATATCAACTACATTGTATGCTAAACGGAGAGAGATACAACAACAACAACAAAAATAACACAACAATGCAACAACAACAGTCCCATACACCCATATATACACAAAGAGTATGAAGAGCACATGCATGCAGAGAAGCAGCATAAGCAGACGACACTTGATTGCGTATACGCCTCGTAGTCAACAGCAGTCAAGTGCTTAGCATCGTAAACGCTCTTCTACTTCGCTCTGCTATTGGTGCTGCTCCTGCTCATTCCTGTGCTCATCAAAAACGTCATTTTGAAACTCGTCCTTGTCGTTGTTGTGCCATTCTTTGTGCTCTGCCAGCAAACTTAATGAAATGAGCGGATTGAATAGTTTGCCTTTGCATATTCAACTCACACACACAAGCAAACAGACAAACATACACAGAGACATTCTCTCCCACGCACGCACACACACACACACACACACACACACACACACTCACACACTCGACGTTAGATATTGAGTTTTATTTTATTTCGCCTTTGGTATCGTTATGTGCGCAACCAGGCAACACATGCCGCCATTTCAATAGCTTTCTGCTCGACGATATTGTCGCAGCATAATATCAAATTACCCAAGCACTATGAAGAGGACAACTGTCAATAGCCCCTTTCATTACGAGGGCAGGCTGTCAAGTAGTGGTATCAAATTTTTTGAAAAAAAAAGACCAAGATAATATTTCGTTATGATAAAACTCAGATTTTTTATTAATTTTTTCATCAAGTAATGTATCTGCGTAGATAAAGATTGAGATTATGCATCATTCAAAAATTGCTTTTATATAGAAATATGTGCGACTATCCATCCGGCCGAAAATTTTCTTATATCCAAACTTTCATGTAAAATGTTACTATATGGTACCTATGGATCAGAAATTTCACGTCCCCATTTTCGTTAATCAAATAAGCTCACTCCATATTGGTATCTTCTTTTCCTTGGCCAGGAATGTCCCCATTAAAAATTTTCTTTGACCTATCAAAGCTTTGCAATATTTAATAAAAATTCCGTCAAATCGGATTGACACTAGCCCTTCACTAGAGAGCTGAAGACCTGATTTCTTGGCTAAGTCAATTTCTTTTCAGCCTGCCCTCGTTAAATCTCCCCTGATGCCACTTTTATTGCTTTACTTATGCCTTGCCACACCTTGTCTATGCCTGTTTATGCACGTGTGTGTAAACTACTTAATGGCGTGTAAATTTGCTTTGCCGCCGTTTGCTCGTTGCTTTCAATTTTGTGGTTGCAACAAAAAAAAAAAAATAAAGCCCTATGTATTGAGTCTACATATAAACAAAATTAATTTTGTGGCTTTATTGTCTAACTCTCTGGCAAATGCCAATTTCAGCAATTTTGCGCTTATGCCAATGCATTTTGTGCTCTGCACTGAACACTGTGCGTATGCTTAATGGCTTTTGTTCAATTAAACCGAAAAGTGCAAACAAATTTAATAAACCAAAATCGTTTGGCATGCCGTAACACATCAGAGTCTTTAACAGTTTACTTAGTTACATATATCTCTAACCTGTTGTTGGATTTGCCAGTTGCCGTCTGCCTTATTAGCTAGTTGCAACACCAACATTAACAACAAAGCACAACAACAACAGCATCAAAGTACAACAACAATAAAAGCCCTAAGCCAACTTATCCATTTGTCAAATGCAATTCAATTTTGTGCTGAGAAAACTTTTAGCCTCAAAATCAGCATGACAGGCTTTACATAGATTCTGTTGCAGCTTGCTGCAGCCCTTGCGTTCCCTCTGCCTCGAATTTTTGCTGCCATTGGTGTGCTTGCAACTTGAGTTGACTCAACTTGGGCGCAATTGGAAAATGCAAGCAATTTGTTGGGTAGCTGCAACTACATCAATGACATAGACAACAATACAAGCCAAACCAACCGAGCAGACAAACAGACACGGAGTGAGTTCGACGGGTAGAAGGAGTGAAATGGTGATTTAGTTAATGCGAGATTTGTGATATTTGCGATATCTCGAGAGCTTGCAGTTTTCGAGTAGGTAGTGTCTACGATTATGCTTCAAACTCTTGATGAGAAAAATTCTATTGAAGGAAAAGGTTTTGTTTGGGTTAGAATAGATAAATATATAGATAGGACAAATAAATAGATACAATACAGTATATAGACAGATGGACAAATAGAGCGATAAACAGATAGACTCATAGAGAGATAGACAAATAGACAGATAGACAAATATAGAGATAGATGGATAGACGGTAAGATATAAAGATATATAGACATATAGATAGATAGACAGATAGAGATATTTAGAGATAGACAGTTAGAGAGATTTAGAGATAGACAGATAGAGAGATTAGAGATAGACAGTTTTTTTTTTTTTCTTTTCCTAAAAGGATATCTCACAGAGAGGTGGGGCACTGCGACCAAACGATCTTTTGTACCATACCCTAAGGTTAAAGCAAAAGACTTTGCGCTTTCCGCATAAATAGCAGTAGGTCTTTTGTTGGTATTGACTTGAGATGGAAGGGACTAATCCGTTCCTTTCCCATGTGACAGTCTCTGTCGCATACCAGCGCTGGGCAGTCACAGAGAATATATCTGGTGGTTTCGTCGTCTTCTAGACAGGCTCTGTCTAAAACTCTGAAGCGTCCGATAGGCTAATTTTCTGTAGATGATACCTAACAGTGTGGTTGCCAGATAGGTAAGCTACCAAGAGCTTTAGGTCCACTCTGCCAAGACCTTTAGTCTTGATCGCATCCAGAGGTTTGACAACCACTTTTGCTTGACGAAGCCCCGGAAGGGAGAACCAGTATCTCCTATGATCTCCTGCGGTCCATTTGTTTATCATGGTTTTGATTGTGGACCAACCAATACCACAAAACGGCGCAGAAGATGTAGTCAGGGTAGAGGCACCCTGTCGTGCTAGATCATCAGCGATCGTGTTACCATCCACTCACGAGTGTCCAGGCACCCAACATAGCATGGCTTTGTTCTAGGCGGACAGGGTTTCGAGGTAGTTATGGCATTCTTTAGCCATCCTGGAGAAGATGCTCCAGGATGGCAATGCCCTAATAGCAGCTTGGCTATCTGAAAAAAATGCATATATTTGCACCCCTAGTCCCTTGAGAAGGATACCAAGGACGCAGATCTCTATGGCATGAATCTCCACTTGAAAGACGCTGGGCCAGATGCCCATTGCGGTAGAGATTCTGGTGTTAGGTCAAACGATTCTAACACCTACACCCTGCTCAGTTTTGGACCCATCCGTGAACCATTGTTGCTATGAGGGGTTCAGATAGGCAGATAGACCGATAGACCGATAGACCGATAGACAGATAGACAGAATATAAAGATTGACTGATTGACAGATAAACAGAGGGATGGATAGACAGAGAGGTAGAGCAGCAAGTAGACAGATAGACAGATAACCAGAAAATATAATATGTTCCAAGAAGAAAGAGATCGCCTCTCAATCCTAATTGCATAATTAGACACTATATTTAGGATTTTTTGTTGGCTCTAAGTTATGTTTGCCTTCTTTATTCCGTGATTTCTGAGGAAGATAGTGCCCCTTCTAATCGATCTTTATAGAGCAGAAAAAGAGCCCTTCCTTACCCCTTCATAAACAGAAAAATTTTCTACGATTTTTGTGCTACCAGTTTGCCTTAGATCGCCTCATGCAGTCAAAATTTCGAAAAAATCTTAATTATTTAAAGCGATTGGGTATTGAGCCAGTTTGTCCGTTGAAAAGGGACCTCTTATTATGATCTTGAGCTGCTCACTCAACTTAGTTGCGTATGGATTACTGTCAGAATCCTTAAAGGTGTTGCTTGGCCTGCCTCACCGATTTTCGGATCTGGATAAACTCACTTATTGAAAACAAGTAATAAATTTAAGAAAAAAACCAGCTTGAAAAAAGAATAAATTTCCTTTTGCTGTCATATTTAAAAGTTGTACGGCAACGCTAACACATGAAAGCTTGCCACTTGGCACTAAACAGACAGTCTGGTAGCACGCACATATTTTTTAAAACGCGAAACTTTTGACATGTGGCAACTTTTAAGAGTCGCGAATTCATGAAACTTGCAAGTTTTTTCAATGCATAAACTAGCCAAAAGAAATCAATCCGTGAGTTAGTCAGAAGCTCAGAGCGTTGAACAGATTTTTACAAAACCGAAACTGACATGACTCAGCTGACTTGGTCCTTGTAAGTGCCTGTGTGTGTGTGTATGTCTTTGTGTGTGAGTCTGTAAAAAAATGTTTACGTACCAAATAAATTTGCCATTAGAAGTAGAAATTTACACGCCGTCGAGATTTGAGCACATAAACAATGTTGCTGTGTTAGTTAGCTGAAGCTCAGGACAAAAGCTGCAAGATTGGAAGCTGCTACCAAGTACGGGTTAGAAAGTGACATGCACAGAGGCGGGGGTTTTTTTTTTGTAAGGTTGGGGGCGGGGAGCCACCACTGCAAGGCAGATGTTGTGTCGATAACATGGCGAAAATTTACGATGGGCATACATTGGAATTGCCATATTGATGGGCTGGTGGTAGTGTGGGTGAGCCAAGAGGTGGAGAAGACAATGCTAAGACTGCAGCACCTGGATGATGCCTGGAACATGGGTCTTGCTCGCTCATTGGCGCAACAAAAATTGAAACTCTTGTCGTCGTATTGGCCATAAATTTTCACTTGCAGTTACGACTTGGCACTGTCAAGGCATTGCAAGGCTATATATCTATTACATATACTATATTTGTACATAGTATATATGTATTTGTTGGTATATAGTACTTGTAAATAAAACGAAATTGCAAAAGAGCAAAGAGTTTTACTTGGTTGCGTAGCTTGCAGTGGTCACATTTTAAATGCCAACATAAATATCTTTTGCTTTTTAAGGCGCTCTATGCATGTGTGTGTGTGTATATGTGTGTATGTGTGTGTATGTGTTGCCACTGCAGGCAATCGTTTATAATCAGAAAACCAGAAAATTTCATGCTCTTGTCTATTCAATATAGCAGCAAGGAAAAGTTGTAGCAGGTCAACCCCTCCGCCCTGGCTATAACTTTCATATTGGCTTTGTGCAAAAATCTTTGAACTATGAAAAATTGATATTAGCTAAAAATACTTTTAGCCCTCTGCTTATGTGCATCAATGTGTGCGTGTGTATCTGTGTTAGTTTTAGTTCTTTGTATTTGTGCGTTCAGTGTCCTTTTCTTCTTTTTTTTTTTTTCTCGAGGAGTGTGTGCACAATGATTAGACTGCTTGGCTGCCTGACAATTTACTGTGATTCTTATTTGGCACTCTTGGGTCCTAGGGGACTTACGACACACACACACACACATATGTATTTGTGTATGTGTTTGGGCATGCTATTTGTGTGTGCTATGTGTGTGTTGTCATTGCTGGGCTTGACTTTATTTAATAAAGCAATTTGCGCTTGGCTGACATAAGTTATTATTTGAGCGCATTTTTTGTCAACTGTTTGTCTGCATAAGTGTGAATGGCTGTACGTGTATGAGTATGTGTAAATACTTGTAAATGTGTGCGTGAGGTAGGCCTAATTATGGCGCTTCATAGCGCACAGCTGGCCAAAGGCGATAATATGTGTGGACTGCGGGTGTGTGTGTATGTGGTGTTAACGACTCGCACTCTATTAAAACATATTTGTCTAGCACTTCAGTAGGGCTTAAAGTTTTATTTAGTTGGCCCGAACTTGTTGTACAAACAATTAAAATTAATTTGCATAATAAAAAATTGTTTCAACTTGCGTGTGCTACACGCCACAGTTGTGCATTATTTATAGGGTCAACAGCTTGTTACGTGTTTATGCATGAGAGATTAGTGTGATTTTCTGGAAATGTTAAATTTTTGGACGAATGAAACATCATTTTGGATGCTGCCCAGATGGCCTTATGTATTGTCGTTAAATTGGTTTGTATCAAAATACATTTATTTTTTTTCCTAAAGGGGTTTCTCACAGAGAGGTGGGTCACTGCTTTAGGGCTTTAAGTCAGCTCTGCCAAGACCTTTTGTCTTGATCGCATCCAGAGGTTTGACAAGCACTTTTGCTTGCCGAAGCCCCTGAAGGGAGAACCAGTATCAATCCTATGTTCTCTTGCAGCCCATTTGTGTATCATAATTTTAATGGGGGACCAACCAATGCAACAAAACGGCGCAGGAGATGAGGTCAAGGTGGAGGCACCCTGTCGTGCTAGATCGCCAGCGATCGTGTTACCATCCACTCCCGAGTGTCCGGGCACCCAACATACCACGACTTTGTTCCGGGCGGACAGGATTTGGAGGTAGTTTGAAAAAATACAATGTTTGCTCCCCTAGTTCCCTTGAGAAGGATACTAAGGACGCAGATCTCTATGGCGTGAATCTCCGCTTGAAAGACGCTGGGCCAGATGCCCATTGCGGTAGAGATTCTAGATTCTATTGTTGGGTCCAACGATTCGATCACCTACACCCTGCTCAGTTTTGGAGCCATCCGTGAACCATTGTTGCCAACGGGGGTTTCCACAGGTGCTGCCGTCAGCTCAAGTCTCCCGACTTGGGAGAAGAAATCTAAATTTCTTGTTATTAAAAAGTTCCGTGATCACAAGATCTGATTTAGACCAGATCGATACGTCAGGAAGGGAGTATATAAGTGCGGCATTACCCGCGTCACTTGCTAAGAATCCAGATGTGATGTGGATAGGTAGTAGACTCTGCATGGCTGACTTTTTGATGATAATATGCAGTGGTGTGAGTCCAAGGACTCGACCGAAAATTTGTTTACTGCACTTGCTTGATAGATGATATTGGAAAATGGAACGTTATAATCGAAGACAAATTGAAACGCTTCAAAACCAATTTTAATTCTTCGCTCTTAGTAGCTTAAACCGTCCGCAACGTTATAACCTACCATCGAATGAGGCGTCGTGTATTTCTATGGGCTCCTAACTAGACCGTTCGTTCCTAGAAGTTCCTAGAAAAGCTTATTACTAGTGACTTTGACTTTTTAGGTCCTTTGAGAAAAGATTTGTTGCAACATTTCTAATTGTCGTTCCTGGTATTTCGAGGCACTTCATTAAAAAACTTTGCCCGCAACTATGAAGCTTTTGATAACCTTTTATGTTCTTTTTAAACCCCGACGCAAAAAGAGGGGTGTTATAAGTTTGACGTGTCTGTCTGTCTGTCTGTCTGTCTGTTTGTTTGTCTGTCTGTCTATGGCATCGTAGCTCCCGAACGCATGCAGTGATTTCAATTTAGTTTTTTTTGTATTAAAGGTGACTTATGTGCGAGTGTTGTTAGACATGTTTGATGAAAATCGGTTGAGCCGTTTAAAAGTTGTGGGGAGTGAAAGTGGGGAGAAAACATAAACTTTGTCCGATTGGCTTAAAATTTGGTCCTATTGTAACGACGACGTCACTGATTCGAATCTGAGGTTATTTTTGCTCTATCTCTTCTCGTTTAGAAGTTATGGCCATTTGAAGTTAAAACATCACTTTCCGATTGGCTTAAATTTGTCTGTCTGTCTGTCTGTCTGTCTGTCTGTCTGTCTGTCTGTCTGTCTGTCTGTCTGTCTGTCTGTCTGTCTATCTGTCTGTCTGTCTGTCTGTCTGTCTGTCTGTCTGTCTGTGTGATTGACAGCTCCCGAACGCATGCAGTGATTTCAATTTAGTTTGACGTGTCTGTCTGTTTGTCTGTTTGTTTGTCTGTCTGTCTGTCTGTGGCATCCGTAGCTCCCGAACGCATGCAGTGATTTCAATTTAGTTTTTTTGTGTTAAAGGTGACTTATGTGCAAGGTTTCCTAGACATGTTTGATGAAAATCGGTTGAGCTATTTAAAAGTTGTGGGGAGTGAAAGTGGGGAGAATGCGTAAAAAAAAAAGCAAACGAGCTTGACCTTAAATGTAATCTATACCTTAACAAGAATCTAAATTATAGTAAGTTTATTATAATATACTAAAGTCTAACTTAACCTAACCTACCTATAAAAAGGATGAAATAAAAAATTAAATTAAAAATTTAAAAACCCCCGAACTTAAGTAATCTGATCTTAAAAAGTAAAAAATAATAAAGAGAAACTTAATGTTAGAGTACCTGAGAATCTACTAAAATTCTAGAGAAACATACGTCGCGTTGGGGGACTGCTCCTAAACTAACAATTTAAATACAAATAGTCTAATTAAGCAACAAAGATTAGCTTAAAAACAAAATTAAGAAAATACTTCAAAAACTTTCATAGAATTACTTCAAAAAACTTGCATGTAAGATACGACCGTCAACGACGTCTGCCCTCGCGTGTCCCCTCAACGCGCACGCATTCTTTTTTAGAATTATTAATAGATTCTTAGGTACTTTAACATTAAGTTTCTTTTATTATTTTTTTACTTTTTAAATGAAAATTACTTAAGTTCGGGGTTTTTAAATTTTTAATTTAATTTTTTTCCCTTAAATTTGGAATAGAAACCCTATTTTTTACGACATTATATATATTTGAATTTAATATTTATAGTTTATAGATAGTTTTCTTTGCAACAGGCTTAAGAGAATATGCGTTGTTATATTTTACAAAAATTATAGCATACCTTATAGCATACCTTCTGGAGTTTTCATGCTACGTAGCCCAAAAACGTGATGCAAATAAACTTATTGTGAATATAGCGCTGCTAAGCATTAATTTCTGGGTAGGCTTTTTTTCGATTTTTAAAGGTTTATTATTGAGCATACTAAATATTATTGAATATGCAAAACTATTTGGTCTTTTTATAAAGTTTTATTTTATTGGAATAGGAAAAATTAAAATATGGGCAAGCATTAAGCATGAAGCTGTTCTTACATGTGCTTCCTATATTAAACGAGTCCTTGTAAAAGGTATTGCAGAGGGAGGCAATGACATTGGAGTCGGATGATGATTTTCTGTGTTCTCTGCTTCCTGCGAAGTACTCAGTAGTCATTAATGGTATCGTTCTTTTTAACCTCAAAGGCAGCAACCAGTCAGTAATTCTTTATTAGCCAAGTGGGTATCGAAGTTTTCTGCAGAATGGAACAATTGTCCTTGTTACAAGAAGCTTACAGAAGCGCCAGAATATTACACAATCTTTTCTGGTAGAGATTTTGTTGATGTGAAATAATTCTATAATTCAAAAGAAAAGAAGCTTACACAAGAACCATCATACAGTACCGCAAAAAAATAACCGTACACTAAGTTTTGGCTGCATGCGGAAACTTTGAATCGACGTTGCCGATTTTTTATTGTATATGTTATTTATTTTACTTTTATGGGGCGAGAGGTTTTTCCTCTAAAAACTTTCTGTTAAAAAATATAAACTAAATACTGCACTGAGTCAAAAATGAGTGATCAGCTTAGGTTAGCCAAATAGTCCTTGAAATTTTTTTTTTCGTTTGAAAGTGAGTTAAAATTATAAATTAATAATATTTATTTAGTACGATATTTAATACATTTAAATTGTAACTTTTAATATTTTGTTGGTCCTCCATTATTTTTTATGACCGATTTTATGCGTGTTGGCATTGAATTTGGATTGTTTCAATGGTAAAGTCCTTGTACCACACATTTTCCACAATGAAATCTAGCTCTATTAATGTTTTGGGTTTACCCTTCGTTATATTAATATTTAAATTATGCTAGAGATTCTCATTTGGATTTAAATCCGGACCGGTATGCCTACCTTCTTCAAATAACTAATTAACTAAAAAAAAAAATCGTCCAAAATATAAATGCTTAGTAATAAAATGCACAATTCGTTGACACTTTTCTTCGTTTACAGTTCCAACAATGAGTTCCAGATCACCAACTCCATAGTAGGAAATACATCCCCAGACCATACGGGATCCCCCTGCCTTACAGTTCGTCTTAGGCACTTGTTTTTAAGCCGCTCTCCAAATTTACGGCGTACGTAGGTCATCCCATCTAAACCAAAAAGGTTTATTTTGCATTCACTATAAAACATGACGTTTCTTCAATCATTTAAGGTCCAAGACTCGTGGACTTTAGCCCATTGTAGCCTTTTTTGACGAATTTTTAAGGTTATTTTTTTTGCTGGTCGGCGAGCATTAAGTGCTTCATCCACGAGGTGTCTTCGCACAGTCCTTGTGCTAATGTTGACTCCTCCAGACAGGACAAATTCGGTCCTTATGTCTTCAGCGGTTTTGAACAGATTTTCCATACTTAAACGCTTCAATATCCGATTTTCCTTGTCGGTCGTCTTCTTCTTCCTCCCTGAGCCAGAATTTCTCTTAAGGCTGCCGGATTCTTCATAATTGACCTATCGAAGATTTCCTAAATCCAACTTTAGCACTTATACACGGAGACTCAAGTTTTCTGACCGTAGAGCCAATATGACTCCATTATACAAATTAGTCATTTGAGAAATTTTTCACTATTAATTTTTTTCACTTTCCAGAAAGCTTTGAGTTCATAAAACTTATTACTTTTTAAAAAGCTAAATAACCAACGATTACAACTAAAAAATTTCAAGTCGTTCCAAGCTTTTATGCGGTGCCCGCGACGCTTTTAAAGTTCGCATTTACAAGCGCAAATCAGGTGTCCGGATATTTTTGTCCGCTACTGTATATTAACAAAATTCGTTTCTGAAAGGATTTTTTTTAGAAACATTATATATCTAGACTCTAGAGCCTTTAAGACACATACTTAAGAGATGTATGACATTTTAAGGGTAACTAAAATTGGCGCATAATGCCTTAATTTAAGTACACAAACATTTTATTTGATATTATGGTCTTTTTTTTTTCAATAATTTTCTTTTTTCATATATTTAATTATGAAAAAAATTTTCAACAAAGTCTGGTCACACTTCCGCTTGCTTCACGTTCATAAGATTCAATATCATGAAATCACACAAAAATCTATTTTCAACTCAGTCAACTGAGTACAAAACTAACAGTCTGGTCACACTAGCAGTTTGTTTCGCGACTATGAAGTTTGACCTCAGTATATTACTCAAATATAATTTGAATTTCTCGCGAATAAAAGCTTTACCTTAAAATTTTCAACAATGTCTGGTCATAATTCCGCTTTGCTTCATGTTCATAATATTCAATATCATGAAATCACACAAAAATGTATTTTCAACTCGGTCAACTGAGTACAAAACTTACAGTCTGGTCACACTGGCAGTTTGCTTCGCGACTTCAGGATATCATTCAAATCTAATTAGAATTTCTTGCAAATAAATAAAATTTCTTTTACTTGTACAGTAAACAAATTGCAAGAATTAGCAAGATTCCACGCATAAACCAGTTTATTGGCTTAGCTATCTGTCATGTCTTGATGTGGGCTCCTTGATTAATTGTGATTAATAGTGTACAAAACGTTAGTTGACACGCTGACGCCAAAGTGAAATAGGTTGATGGTTGATAACAAGAAGGAGACGCTACAGAGGCAGAAGGCGCAGCAGCAAAACCAGACTGACTTTGAAGTGTGGCATAGAGAGAGAGTAAGGGATTTTTTTGAAAAAATCACGCACCATCGATCAAGTCAATTAGTTTGCCCACAACAAAAGCCGCATGCCTTGAGTTGTAGTTGGAAGTGGCTTCACCTAACCTCCACATCACTCCATGCAACCGATTCAAAGCCAAACTGATGGAATTTTTTTCTATCAACGCCACAGTTAACCGCTGCCGTCAACGCCGTCGGCTGTGCATGCACCTTTTTGCATTACAAATCAACATTGTTGCCGCTTTTTTTGAATTTTTTCCCCCTTTTTTTGGTATCTTCCTTTTTTGGTGCAACGATTTTTGCTTTTTTAAGTGCACATCCGCATCGGTAACGCCTGCAGCGCTACATGTTCAGCGCTTTATCGTGCACTCTTGCTTTTTTTTTTTTTTTGGAGGATACTCTTTTCCATTTTTCCATTTCTTTATACCCTATACCCATAGGGCCAATGATATTTGGAATATGTGCGATGCATCGTACAGGCGGAGTAAGGCGTGGCAGGCTTAATGTTTGTCGTCACTTAAAATGGTAATTGTGTAATGTTTGGTACGTACTTACGAAAAACGAGATCACAAAGATTACAGTAGTTAGAGGCATCAAAAATATTCACGAAGATAATGATTGCCTTCGAGATTAAGTCGAATTATGACCATATCCCTTTCGTGCTCAGCAGAACTTTGATATTTTCTTAGACATTCTCAGTGGTGATCTGTGTGGCTGATGCAACATTTACCTTAAGTTCAAAAAGTTTCCGGAGAGGTGTTTTGTTAAAAGGCGCGCTCAATATGAATCGGTATATTTCTTTTTTTATTAGGTTGGTAGGACTGTTTTTGACATCTTGTCATAATTTGAGCTTGATCTAATCATCCATACACTTCTGGTAGGCCTGGGCAGGGATAGCTTTAGAGTTCCTTCTTCGAATTTTGTTTGATGATCTCAATGCTGTCTAAACGCTTCACTCTTAATGGTAATTTGAGTTTTGGGAACAGAAAAAAGTCACACGGTGCCATATCTGGTGAATACGGAATACAACAAAACCAATTGGCTTAAATGTACTAAAAATGGATAAGAAGCGGAACTTCGTCAAGAGTCCACGTTGTGGAAATATTCTGAACAACAAGCACAAGACATTGAATTTTGTTTTGGGCTGCTTGTGAACCTAATAATTAAAACTTTAATGGATATACACCACAAATTGCTCAACAATGTTTGCTCCCACATGTTTACACTTTCCTCATATATTTCAAAAAGCTAAGACCAAGAAAATTTCTGTTTATTAAATTATAATCTCCTTTTTAGATTGAATAGAAAAGTTTCGAATTGGTTAGAAATGTCAAAATACAAAGAACTATCGATGAGGAATTAGAAAGAAAATTTGATTCCGTTCTGTCTCCTTTATAATTTGTCTTTCTCATCACGATCTCGTGACGTAAAAAGTAAATACTACCTCCCAACAGTAAGAAAACGATTAGGTACAGCCTTTTTATGATATTACCTAGGTTGTTTCCAAGCAACTTCAGGTTTCGCTTGTTTTTTAATGGCTTGATGGAAATATCAAAACTTTACTCTATTATTCCTTTTGATCGTGAGCAACTGTTATAGCCTACCCTCGAAAGAGAAACCGTATGTTGCTATGGGAAAGGCGTACCAAACTAAAGAACTCGTTCCTAGAAAAGCTTATTACTGATAGCCTTGATTGTCTGTTCCTTTGAGACAAGAGGTGTTGCAACATTTCTAATTGAAGTCACCCGGTGTTTCGGCAGCTGTCACTTTTGAATTCGTTTATTCTTTGACATTTGACCAATAGAAATCTACGCCATTACTATAAAATGAGACGATACACGCTTCGAACAACGCATTGAAATCCTTAAAATTCACTACAAAAATGGTGAAAATCTTGTAGTCACAGTTCGCAAAACTAAAGCATTTTTGGGCTCGTATCGTGAAACACCATTGTACGGCACCGCAATACAGAAATTGGTAGAAAAATTCGAGCTATTGGGACAAGTTAGTGATGTTAAGCAATAAAACCCGTGCACGTCGCTCAAGAATAACTGAGAATATTGCTGTTGTAGCCATTCGCCCGTCGCTTCGTTGGAATTGGGCAATTCCACAAACGTCATTACACCGTATTTTGAATAAAGACTTGGGTCTTAAGGGTCATACAAGTTCAGTTAACACAAGAACTCAAGCCGACCGATCATTAACAATGTCGTGTCTTTGCTGATTGGGTCCTTAAAATGCTTGAAAAAGATCCAGAATTCCATTGAAAAATTGATTTGACTGATGAGACCCATTTCCATCTCGGTGGCTACGTCAACAAGCAAAACTGTCGCATCTGGGGCTCTGAAAACCCAAGAGTTATTGTTGAGAAGCCTCTCCATCCTCAATGTGCCTGTTTGGTGCGGTTTATGGTTCGGTGGAGTCATTGGACCTTACTTTTTCGAAAATGAGGTTGGATCAACAGTTACGGCGAATGGATTGCGCTATCGAGAGATGATTAATGATTTTTTACGTTCGGAGTTGGATGGTATTGATCTGGACAACGTTTACTTTCAACAAGACGGCGCTACGTGCCACACCAGCAACGAAACAATTGCTCTTTTACGGGAAAAGTTTCCGGACCGTGTTATCTCTCGAAGATGTGATCACAATTGGCCACCGAGATCTTGTGATTTAACACCTTGCGACTTCTCCCTTTGGGTCAACGTGAAAGATAATGTCTACGCCAACATTGGAAAACCCTTATAGTAACGATGAGACTCCCACTAGCCGACAATTTTAGATAGAGGAAATTGTAATTCATTTGAAATATCGGCGTTTGGAAAAAAATCGTAAAAACGATCGTTGCATTCACACAACTGTTTTTTTTTGTTGGTATTTATTTAAAATTCGACTGTTTTTCAGCATTGCATGCAAAATACTTATCATTTCAGCAGTTATAAAAGGTAAAGGCTTCTTACTTTCTTTCTTCTTCTTAATCTGCTTGTTCTTTATATGTCCCAAAATGTAGAAACTCTGCTTTCTTTTATATGTGCTACTATATGCTATTTTTTAGTAATTTACAAATTTTATTTACGATTTCTATCGTTTCTATGAGTTTTTAAAAGTTATTTTTTAGCAAAAGCCGAAATTTCTGATGAAATAAAATATATATATATATATATATATATATATATATATATATTACTAGGGGGCTTTACCCTATGCTCGCTTCGCTAATCAACCCCCACCCCTCCATCGCTTCGCTAATCAACCCCCACCCCTCCATCGCCGCAAGCGGCTCAGGGGCTCTTTCATTTCCTCTTCAGTCAAATTTAATTTCTTTCTACCCATTTCGCTAAATTTCTTACTTTATAAAAACATGAGAAAAAAAATATGAGAAACAAATATCTTCTGCTATACACACAACATGTTCTACACTTTCAAAAAGATGAGAAAAAAACTTTTTACATAATAGAGGGATGTATTATATATTTTTCCTTATTATTTATTAAAGCTTTGAATATTTTCCTCCATTGTATTCAAATTATTAATAACTTCAGCAGTTAAAAAAGCTAAAGGCTTCTTAGTTACTTTCTTCTTCTTATATCACAAAATGCATTTATAAACTTTAGGTTTCTTTTAGATGCATCCCCGTACAGAGTATATCTCTAACGTTTTTCAATTTTAATATATGCACAAATATATATTTTTATTTTTTTTAAGGATACAGGGCATGCGCTTGTCGGGCACCGCCTCGCCCTTTTTTTGAATTTTTTTCGGCTTGTTACTTTGCGCGCTTTACTTTTGTTTTGTGCGTTTGCACAAGCTGTCAATCAATAGAATTGTGGGTTTTTTTTGACCACGTTGCTCTCTTTGACGCTCTCCGTCGCTCTGAAATTCTACTAGGCGTTTTCAAAGGTCCAGCAGAGTCAGTCCGCCAGTCAGCAATATGGCGTTACCGCAAAAGAGAGGGCAACCCTATCAATGGGTTATGGCTTGTTGCCACAGCATGTGGCGCACGTTGCACGCTTGCTGGCTGGCTAGCTGCTTTCATGGCCTGTCAAAGTCAACGTGCGTCACATTGCTTCGTTTGGTATGTGCGCCTAAAGTGCTGCAATGTTATTTTTCGCTTTGTGGGTGTAGCCTTAGTATGCTGCGACATATTTGGTATGCCGGCGCATTTACATGGCTCGCTTGTAGCTTGCCACAAAAAAGTGGGCATAGTGTGCAACAAAAAGTTGCACGTTTGGCCCTTTACTTTGTGCCGTTGATATATGACGGTCTCTGGCTGCCAAAAATGTTGCAGCATTTAATGCGCAACTGTGAAATATATTTTGCCAATAATTTAAATGGCAACGCGTTCAATAGTCAAGTTAAGTCATGGCCATGTTAACAATTTATGGGTGATATTGTGAACAAGAATGCCAAATCGACGTGCAGATATGGGAATATGTATACATATGAGCATAAATACACTAGAAAAAATATTATGACATGAATAGAAGGAACTAAAGAGGTTTTCCATAAGAGCGCTTCAAAAGTTTTTTTAAATAAAAAAAAAACGGTTTTGGATATCAATGAAATTCTTTATTCCTGTGAAAGTACCTTCGATTCCATTATGTATGGAACTCGATTCTTTGCATGACCACCACGGGCACGCTTGCAGAAGTCCAGAAGCTGAACCCAATTTTCGACGGTTTTCAAGCATAAATCGGCCGATACTGCTGCAATTTCACGTTCGATATTCGTACGAAGCTTAGCAATCGTCGCTGGTTTATTGGCATAGACCATAGACAATAGACTTGACGTAGTCACACAGGAAATAGTTTAACGGCGTCAAATCGCACAACCGAGGCGGCCAATTGACTGGGCCATTTCGTGAGATTACACGTTCACCAAACTTGGTTTTCAATAAATCGATTGTGTCATTCGCTGTGTGGCTTGTGGCGCCGTCCTGTTGAAACCACAATTATCCAAGTCCATATCATCCAATCCGGGCCAAAAATATTCGGTTATCAATGAGCGGTAGCGATTCCTATTCACAGTAACGTGCCGGTCTTGATCATCAGGGAAGAAGTACGGCCCAATGACGCCGTCGGTTCATAAACCGCACCAAACCGTAATTTTTTCGGGATGCAATGGTGACTCATGAAGTACTTGTGCATTGCTGCCTGACCAATAACGCATATTTTGCTTATTGACGAAGCCATTCAGCCAGCAATGAGCCACATCGCTGAAGATGATTTTTCAATGAAAATCCAGATCATTTTCATGTTGTTGCTTAGCCCAATTCACGAACATACGACGCGTCGCGACGCTTCTGGTGGTCAAGCGGCTTTAGTTCTTGCGTCAATTTCATCTTGTAAGGATGTAGGCCAACGACGATGTCACAGAAATGCCCAACTGATTTGGGTCTTCCTCAATTGATGCGCTAGCGGCAGCAATATTCTCGACACTATTCTCGGAACATAATGTGCCTGTGGATTCAGGACAATTATGACGACCATAAATGGGACGAAGCGCTCTTAAAGTTGAGGCCAAAGACTCCGAATTTCGGTAGTAAATTTTAATAATTCCGACTCGTTGTTGGATCGTATATCTTTTCATGATGAAATGGCAAATCTTACTGAAGAGAAATGTCAAGAGAGCGGGAAAAATATGGCGTCGTTTGCTGTCCCTGAAGATCTACTTTTCTAGCGTAAGCCTTTAGAAAAACCCGATATATACCTATATCTAATATAATAGATTTTATCTTAAGTTGCTTGTACTTAACAATTTGTATGGAAGTCTTCATCATCTTACGTATACGCACATATATCCCAAGCTGATCATAATCGCGATTCTTCTTATCCCAGTCTGAATAATCTGATAATCTCATAACAGTCTCAAATTTGTTCTAAGCAGTTCATTTTTTCCCAAGCTCAATTTCTCCAAATAGTATTTCAGTATGGAGCACTTTGGGTTAGTCCCACCAATTGATGGAATCAACAAGATATATAGATCTATGGAGTACTTTGTCTCTTACAGAATTTACGCGGCAGACTTTATGGTATTTTCTACTCTTTGTATATTAATTTCAAATACACATACATTTTTATAAAAGTATACACAAAATATAAAGAAGTACATTTTGGCTAGTTGGCTTCAAAATTTCAAATTTTTGTTTAGGATAATTTTTGCCAAAATATCTGCTTTGTTAGGTTAATATCTTATTGTCCCCAAAACATTTCAAATAATTTAAACTTTCTTATTACAAAAACATACATTATGAGAATTTAATTTACAGTATTCTAATTAATAAACATGTGCTTAAAGGTGCCGTTCAACATTCCACAATCTTAACTCGTATTCCAAGATAAATCCCCATGCAAAATATGGTGGTATACTTCAACGCCATTTTCATAGATTTCTCAGTTTTTTCGCACTTAAGCCTACTTTATTGCCTTATCCTGTTTTGACTACAAAACTTTCACATTTTATTTCTCTCAGTGTATATCTATGTAGTATAGGGCAAGTGAACTTTTGCAGTGCTCGTTAGTTAGGTCAAAAAAAAGGGGAATAAAAATGAAAATAGGCAACTTTTTTGGCCAGCGGCTGCATTTTGCATGAGGCTTTGATTTTGTTCAGTGCTGGCGCATACTCAACATCAAAATCAATATTTCGTATCTTTGAATTTCCAATTTTTTATATTTTTTTTTGGCTTCTCTTATTTTACAACTTTTCTTTGCAGTTTTTCGTGGCTTTTGCTATGAGCAAACGTTGTGTAAACTTTTAAGCTCGGCTGTCAGCCAAAGAGCACAAGAAGTGCAGCAACTTAACTTGTTCGCCTGCTTAGGCATGCAATGGACACACTTACACGCAGATACTCACACAGATACTCAAACACACACACACCACACACACACATACATGCCTTGCAGCCAAAGTGGTGTAAATGCATGGCGCCAATGTCTCTCAATGTGCGTGCGTGTCAATGTGTGTGTGTTTGATAGCTGCTGGCAACTGAAAAGTCATGATTATGTCTAATAGATGTCCAAGTCAATCGATGTTCAAACACTTGACATTTGCACACTTGGCATTGGACGTGAAGCAATGAACGTTAATAATATGCCAGTTAAGAGAGTATGTCTAGGAGTAACCGGAAATGCTAGGCAAAAAAAAAAAAAGGAACCCAAAGAGGGTCAGTGCACAGTTGTATGGCTGTATGAAATAAATTTGATATAAAAGCTTTTTTACTTGGGCCTTTTAGGCAAATCGGCTCAATCTAAAACGGAAGTTCAGTGGTGCTCAGCAGTTTATGAGAATGTATAATAAATGAGCCCAACACTTGGCTTAATTATATAATAATAACTAGAGTAATGCCAAAATAAATAACTAATGAGCTAAAACACTTTTTTATTACAATTTATTTAGGATTTTTTTTTTTACGTTAGTACCGGAGTTCAAAAGGAATGTAAAGAGGAACATAAATATGGGTAGCAAAAGTGTGGATACTCTTGCGAGTACGAATACTTTTATTATTATATCTCAATAGAACTCAAAAAAATGTTAATTGTTAGCTTTGCATACAGAATGACAACTAGGTATTGTCAATTTTCGAATTTTAGAAGTTGCTGCAACAATGGATTTATGTTATATTTTATGAAAACTATATTAAAAAATCCAACTATTTAGTAGATCTTCTTGATATCTATTTTTAAAATATATTTTGTAATAGCCAAGGACTGCAAATAAGAGTTTTATTTTTTTAAAAGTACCGTTTGAAACAAGGATAAATTTTTATTTAAATTTATATCAAGACACATTCAATAATATTATTGAAATAATTTCCGGACTCCAGCAATAGATGTCGCCATTGACATATACACTGGAAAAATATCAATGACACATACTTCATTTGAAAGATACATTCAATAGCCGTCAGAATCAGTTAAAAATTCATTTTGAAATTTAATGATGGAAAATTTTGAAAATTTGTGAAAAAAACAGCATTTGCAGGACGTTTTGTTGGGACACTTTTTCGCACAGAAAACCGCTCCCGAAATCATCGTTTGCTCGTGGAAATTTAGGGGGAATATTCTCTATCAGGAACACAATGTTTTGATTGGTTTCAACGCTTTAAAAGAGGTGATTTTGTTGTAAAAGACAAAGAGCGTCCGAGGGCAACCGAAAAAGTTGAGGATGAAGAATTGACATTACTCGATGAAGATTCGTGTCAAAAGCTGAAAATATTGACAGAAACATGGAATGACGAAGAATTAACCGTTTCCAAACGTTTAAAGGTTTTGGGAATGCTACAAAAGCTAGGAAATTGGGTTCCATATGAGTTGAAGCCGAGAGACGTTGAGCGCCGTTTTTTCTCATGTGAACAGCTGCTTTAACGACAGAAAAGGAAAGGTTTTTTGCATCGTATTGTTACTGGCGATGAAAAGTGGATCCATTACGACAATCCCAAGCGCTAAAAGTCATAGGGTAAGCCCGGCTAGCCATCAACATAAACGGCGAAGCCAAATATTCATGGATCTAAGCTCATGCTCTGTATTTGGTGGGACCAACGTGGTATTTTGATCTATGTGATCTATTATAAATTGTTAAAACCAAATGAAACGATCACAGGGGACCGTTACCGACTCCAATTGATGTGTTTGAGGTATAAACTCAAGAAAAACGGTCAGAATATGGCAAAGACTTGATAAAGTTATTTTCCAATATGACAATGCTCGGCCCCACGTCGCGAAAGTCGTGAAAATATGCTTGGAAACGTTAAAATGGAAGGTGCTACCTGACCCGCCGTACTCTCCGGACATCACCCCTTCCGACTACCACATATTTCGATCGATGGCACTTGCATTGACTGACCAGCGGTTCACTTCTTATGAAAGTACCAAGAATTCAGTCGATTCATGGATAGTCTCAAAAGACGAGTCGGCCTTCCGAGCCGGAATGCGAAAATTATCAGAAAGATGGGAAAAAGTAGTGGCTAGCGATGGACAATACTTTGAACATTAAATTTTGTATACTATACACTGCCTCTTTACAAAATTCTCAAGTGTTTAAAAAAAAATCATTGAATTTTATCATAATTCAAAATAATTATGCCCTTCTAAAGTGTATCACAATTGTGAGGCTCAGACAAAAAATAAAAACAACCAAATTATATAATGTTTACGTAAATATTAACTAGGAGTAGGGGAGTGAGTCTTGATACACTGCACGGCAACTAACCGCCATTTGCGACAATCAAAGTGATTAAGTGCGCCTGGCCAAGACGTAATATACAATCAAAAAATATTGCGTATACGCGTCGTTTGTTGCCTTTGTGCTTCTGCGAAACTTATTTTTGTGGTTGTTGAAGTTGTTGTTGTTGTGGTTCTGGACAAGAATTATGGACCTTTGGTTAAAGTAATTTAAAGCGCACGCAAAGCAGCTGCATACTTGTAGGCTTCGGCAATTTAAAAAAATAACAAACAGATTTCGGAAAGCAGCGTATGCTCCACTGGCGCGCTTAAAAGTATGCTTTAACGCTTTTACAACCCTCCGGGGAGTGATTAAAATATAATAAATTTTACTTGAAAAACAAAAAAGAAGAAAAAAAGAAAATGCAGTAAGGGATGAGGCACAAGCAGCGGAACCCGACATTGCCAATGGCGACGTTGTTGGACTCCCAGCTACAATAACTACAGCAGCAACAACAACAACCATATAAACTGAAGTAAGAACCGAAAGAGATTAAGTGGTTGGCCAGCAAAAACCACACAGGCCGCATACGCCTACCCGCGTCCTACACTCATATATGTATACACACACACACTTACTACTCACACCGGCTTATAAACACTCACACATTCATCCGGCCAAAGTGTGAACATAATTTAACATTCAGCCAGGCCACTATTTGGTCAGCCCAAACCGTCAGACCGTCCTTCCTTCAACTGAGTTAGCCAAAATGTAGTTGAAGGTTTTGCACATGGCTCACAGTTAGACAATGTGCATGTGGCATGCCCCTAAGTCCAGCAGTGTCTGTTACTGTCTGTGTCTGTGTGTGTGTGTGTGTGTGTGTGTATTTGAGTGCTTTTTGCCTTATGTGAATTTGATTTGCGGCATTTTAATTTATGAACATGTGCTTAAAGGTGCCGGCATTCAAAGTTGCCAAACATTTCCTTCTCCAACAAGTTGCAAAGAGTTTTGCGCATAGTATTTTGCCATATCCTGCAGCTGGCAGTAGGTCGCTTCGTTTTTTTTTTATACTCTTGACCTCAAAATGTAGCGTTGTGGTTAAAATATTCCGTTTTTTTCGCTACTGTGTCAGTTTTTTATGCGAACTACTTAAGAGGTGTGTCTTTGAAACTTTTCTTTTCGTCTTTTTTAGAAGAATATTTTTTATATCATATCATTTTACTTAGCGGCTAGTGTAAAATTTAAAAATTTTGTGTTATATTTAAATATGCACTCCCGTTAGTATGAAAGCCTAGATCTTAGATATTGTAAGAATTTGGAATTTGATCCAGTTTATATATTTTTCACATATTCGGTGCATTGGCGGATTTGGTGGCTTGGAGTCTTGATACTTAAGATATTCAACCGAGAGTCTGTATATCAAGTATTAATGCCTTTCATCATCATCGTGTGGCCATGACAACCCGCTCTCGATACGGCCGACCTCAGCAGTTGTCGCCAGGCGCCTCTGCTTTTTGCGCGCCTTCTCCAGTTAGAAATATCAAGGGAGGATAGGTTCTTCAGCACTTGATCTTTCTATCGGAGTCGTAGTCGTCCCCTGCGTCTTCCTTCTTCGGCTTTCGATTAAAATACCTTTTTTGCTAGAGCATCGTTATCCATACGTACGGTACGACATCTATGTCGTCGTAGAGCTCGTACAGCTCGTGGTTTATCCGTATGCGATTGTTGTCCTCAAAACGAAAACGACCGAAGATTTTTCGTAGAATTTTCCTCTCAAACACCCCAAGAGCAGCTGAATCTGTCCGTGACACAATCCATGCTTTTGCGCCGTATAAGAGCATTGGCAAGATGAGCGTCTTGCAGAGTGTTACTTTTGTTGTTCGAGAGAGGTTTCTGCTGCACATCTGATTACGGAGACCATAGTAGCACCTATTGGCAATTGTAATTTTTCGCTTTATCTCCAGGCTGATGTCATTTTCAGTGTTAACGGCAGTGTCAAGGTAAGTGAAGTCCTTGACCACTTCAAAAGTAACATATAAGTGGTCCGCTACAACATGGGATCCCAGACGCCGTGCGTCGCTGTTCGTAGACAGCATATACTTCCTCTTGCCCTCGTTTACCGCTAGACCCACTTTCGCTGACTCCTTTTCGATTGCGGAAAATGCAGCAGTAACATCTTTCATAGTAACATCATTGCGATGTTCACCGGCCTTCCGTAGTACCCCTTCTCTCATGAAATTGAAGAGGTCGCATGATAGAGAGTCGTCTGGTTTGAAACCTCGAACAGTTTTGAAAGGTTCGGAGAGGTCCGTTCCTACCTAGACAGAGCTGATGATGCCGCTCAATGTCATTCTGCAAAGACGAATCAGCTTTGCAGGAATATCGAACTCAGACTTGGTGGTGTATAGGCGATCCCTTATTGGGCTATCGAAAGCAGCTTTGTAATCGATGAAGAGATGATGAGTATCGATCTGTTTTTCGTGGGTCTTTTCCAGAATTTAGCGTAGAGTGAAGATATGGTCTGTAGTGGACTTACCAGGTCTGAAACCGAACTGATAGGATCTGATCAGTTTGTTGGTATATGGCTTTAGTCTTTTACAAAAAACGCTTGACAGGATTTTGTATGAAATGGCAATAAGACCGATTTTCCCTGTAGTTGGGGCATATCGTCGGGTCACCCTTCTTCAATATAGGACAACGGACACTGAGCTTCCAATCGTCGGGCATGCTTTCCGCTAGCCATATTTTGCATAGGAGATGATGCATGCACCCTATCAGCTCGTTGCCATCAGCCTTAAACAACTTTGCAGGCAGTCCATCAGCACCGGCTGCTTTGTTGTTTTTGAGCCGCATTATTGCAACTCGGACTTCCTCATGGTTAGGCGGTGGGACACACATATTGTCGTTGGTTGGTGGTATCGGGTTGTTTTCCCCAATAACTTTAGCTCAAATAATTATCTGAATCCTAATGTTTTTATAGATAAATGGCTGTTCTAACATATCTATATCAATGATCTCTTAAGGTGTACTTCATGAATAAATAAAGCACAACTTAAAGATGACTGCTCTATAAAAGTAAAAAATCAATATCTTTATTCCTAAAGCAATTAAGAAAAAAAAAATGAAAACTTTTTAGAAGTGTGTAAGAAGATAAAATAGAACACATTTTTTTTTAGGCTCTCACGTATCTCAAGATGTTTCGATATTGTGGCTTGCTTTCCTGGAAATACTCGTTAAAAAAGAGTTACGAGTTACGGCATGTTATAGACATTTCAATTACGCTACTCTAAACTTTGCTATTTTCGTATCTATTCTGTTGATTTTTGAAACGGAAATCAAGCAAAGCCCTCCAACTCCTGTAAATATTCTTTTTCTCAAAATTTTCCACAAACAATAAAGTGATTTGGGTGCGCACACAAGCAAGTTAAAGTCCTTATATGTGTGTCCTTGCGCGTTTTTTTTCCATTTTATCTGCGTAGGAATAAATCATCTGGATCTAACTTTAACATGAAGGCAGGGAAGCAATTTCTCCCTATCTCTCTATTTTTATCGCTGTCTTTGACTTTGCCTACGCTCTGCTCTCTTTTATTGTTTGTGAGTAACAAAAGTTGCTAATGAAGCAAAGCACATGAATGTGCACACATACGCACACATATTTTGATATATACACTCGACGGCATTTATATAGAACAATTTTGGTTTATTTTGGCTGAGAGCTCATTTTTATAAAAGTACCAAGAATTTAAAGCGAAATAAAATTTGACATCAAAATTATATATTTTCATATATCCCTCTATTATATAAAAAAGTTTTTTCTCATCTTTTGGAAAGTGTAGAACATGTTGTGTGTATAGCAGAAGATATTTATTTCTCATGTTTTTATGAAGTAAGGAATTTAGCGAAATGGGTAGAAAGAAGTTAAATTTGACTGAAGAAGAAATGAAAGAGCCCCTGAGCCGCTTGCGGTGATGGAGGGGTTTGGGTTGGTGACCGAAGCGAGAGGGCGAAGCCTTTTTTTTAAAAACGCTATTATAAAAAAATAAAATTATTTTAGTTTACTTAAAAAAAATTTCTTTAATTGCCAAAATAAAGACGAGAGTCTTTGTACCTTTTTAGCATTATATTTTATTTCCAAAAATAAAAGTTGATAGATCTTAGAGAGACTTAAATGTAACATTATGTAATACATTTTGCCCTTTGGTTTTTATTTTAAGAGCAAAGAATATAGATGAGTTAAAGAGACAGAAATATGAGCATGGCCAAATAGATTTTATATACTCTCCTAAAGAATTTGGTATAAGGGATGGGGTCTTAGTAATTTGGAATTCGAAGTATTTGACACAACATATTTTTGAGCTTTAATATGTTTATTTTTGATTTTCAATAAGCTTATTGAGTTTAGTAAGCTCTTGTTTTTAAGGCTAGTACGCAGCAGACCGAAACGTTACAAAACACTTTTTATAAAATATGACAATTTTTTGATAGATTTTGTTTCATTTTTGTGGTTGAACTAAAAGATTATTTATTTTTGTAAAAGCTAAATATAAACAATTCCTAAAAAATACAGCTGGTCATCGATTCGATTTAATCGATTCTTTTTTTCTGACAATAATATCGATTCTTGTTTGTAGATCATCGATCTTTTATGCACATTACGGCGTATCAATTTTATTATGTAGAAAACCGGTTTGGGGCTCTCACCGGTTACAAAATGAATTTTGAGTCTCCTTTTTTTTTTAAATTTGTTTTTATTTTCAAAATATATTTAAAAATCACACCAAATGTCTCGAAGAATCAATTTTTTCCATATATTTTTAATTTTTAATCAGAGCACGCTTTTGAGTATTTTATAAATTTTGTTTAAATTGACAAAAGATTTTATAAAATTAAATAAAAGGTGATTAAATTTTTACGTTTTCTCGTATTAAGTTTTAAACTTTAAAACAAACGAATTATTAATTTTTTGGTTTCTTTTATCAAATTTTGAATTTTGGTTTTTGTTATTTTAAATTATGGAAATAAATTTAAGTGAGTTTTGTTTAAAAATTCTCATTTTTATATATGTAGATTTCTTTTCCTCTTATTTTCTACGGTTTTAACTTGCTAGCGCCTACCGTTTTATTCCGATTAAATCGATTTTTTATGAGAATTGGTCGAAAATATCGATTCGTGATTATTGAAGATCGAGACTAGCTCTACTAAAAAACGTCTTCGTAAAAGGCTAGCAAAATTGGTATGATTATTTACTTAAATTTCTCGACTAACAGTTTCGTAGAAAAATTATCATACTATATTTATCTACTAAAATGCAGATACTGCGTATTAGTGTTAATTATGACAAAAAATAAAACAGAAAAGCTGATACAATTTTTCTAAAAAAAATGGGGTAACATTGTTTTGTTCTGATACTTGCGTACGGCTTCCATTAGCTATGTTTTTTGTATGAAAAAATTTTTTTTTCTTTTAAAGCGTTTTGGCTGCTCCGTACTGGCCTTAAGAAATTGAATGCTTTATTCAAATGGCAAGAGGCGTACGCACACAAAATTTTGCTTAGACTGCCGAAGCATCATTGGAGAAAGAGAGTCCACTTTGAATGTGTACAAAATTAAGCAGAATTTAATTAAGTTCCACAAATTTTGTACTTCACTTCATTCAACTCGACTTTGGAACCAAAGAACTACTGAGCCAAATGGGACTTTCATTATGTACTTATGTACAATAAGCAAAGAACCACTGAATTGTAATTGTAGGTAAATTGATTCTGCCAATTTTGTTGCTGTTGTTTTTTGTTCTGCTTATCGTTGCCACTCGACTCACTTCAACAACTGCACTTAATGCACAAAAACCAAAAAAAGGAGAAAAACGGAAAAGAAAAATGTAAGGTAGGAAAGAAAATGTTCGGAAAGCATTGGAAAAGCGCGCCATGGGGCCAAAACGTTTATGGTTTGTTCGGGAACTTAGCAACGTCGAGTCGAGTCGAGTTGAGCTGAGCTGAGTCGACTCGAGTTGAGGCATTCAAGGCAGTTGGCAGACTAATAGTAAATAACGATAAATAGCAAAAGAAAAAGCAACTAGAAAATTGCTGCAAGCCAAAGTCAATGGCGTTGCACACTGGACGTTGCAACAGCCAACACAATAACAACAACAACAACAACAATTGGAACAACTACAACAACAGCAAGTTGCAAAACCGAGTGTGCTTAAAGCGTAAAATTGTTTGTTATAAAATCCAATTGGCAATTGCTGCTACAGCTCCTGCTCCTGCCAACGTCCTGCACGATTTAGCCAAGTCCAAATGCGCTGAAGGAATCAACAAAAGCAAACAACCTCAAAACAAAAACTAACAAACAAGTATTATACAAAAAACTAAAAAACCATAAGGCCGAGTATAAAATAATTGAAAGTTTCACTCAAAGTTGGTGGAAAAGTTACGCTGAGATTTGAGCAACAAATTTTTATTGCATGCTTATCGGCGCGCCAAAGAATATGCAATAATTTTCAATGATGTTCTAGAAATGCATTTGGCTATCTTAAAACCGCGAATACGCTTTCCAATTTTATATTAGAAACAGGCACTGTCGAAATAATATAAAAAACTATACCTTTTGAGCTAAAACTTTCGGGAGCTTGGTTTCTATTATCAAACCAACAAAATTCGATTGGTTTTCCGCTCTGAAATATTTGTAGCTTGCCCAACTCGAATATCTTCATCCATTTTTGCGTAAAATATTTTCTGCGCTAATTCAACTGAAATATGACTATCATTAGAAATGTGTGCGCCACGTTGCGTATACTTGATAAGTATTACCTGCTGGCTTTACTACAGCCAAAATCTTATCCCCTTTCATCAATGTTGATTATGTTATATAAGTAAATGTCTTTTTGAAATGCCTTGCCACACGACATATAAGTATAAGTTGGTCTTCACATTACCATTTATGACTTGAGAGAAGCGTTGCCATGACGCGAAGACCAAATAGCAACAGGAGCAGCAATCATGCTAGAACTTCATCACATCATAAAAGTGCGTGGCTGAGCAACAGGTTGAGCTACACATACAAATACTTATATACGCGTGTATATACATATATACATAGACTTACATTTGTTAATACATAGACACGACATGGTAGTCGTCGTTTGAGTGGCACCACGCTGATAATGGCGGCAAGGACACCATTGCGGAAGAGAAAGGAGCACGCGTTGTCGTCCCACTCGTCGTTGGGTAACAAATTGCGCATATCAAATTTACGAAATTGTCTCAACTGTGTTGCGGTGTAAATTTTTCTGCCAAGCCTTGGCAAACTAATAGATTATTTCCTGACGGTTGTTGTAGTACATACACTTTTATATAAGGGTATTTAGTTGGAAACGTTTGCAGGAATGTTGCTAACGCATTAGATAAGTCATTGTTATAGCTGAAATAATCAATTTTGTAAATGGATATAAATGTTATTTTTAGGAATATAATTAACAATAATTGCGACAATTCAGCTCTTTCTCTGCTCGTCAGATGGGGTCTTAAAGCTGAGACCTAATTCTTTACATGGTGGGTAATTTCTTCGGATATGAGTTCTTGAAATAGATGCGCATTGTAGATTATGCAGTATTACAACTTACTTAGCCTTACTGGCCTTCTGCCAATAGGTATTACAAGGGGATCAACGTGTAGCCACGTTGTGTGATACACTACTGGTAGTACGACTATACTCTCCCCGTGAGGGCTGCTGGAAGCAGGTCCTTGGCACGGTCATGTCTCTGTCTTGGATGCTGACCAATTGTTGTCGGGCGAAGAGAAGAACATTCTTTCAAAAGTAACCCCAATCTAAGGTGGAACATCATACGCCGATAGATGCATGATCGAGGGGATGCTCGGTTTCTAGTATGCGGACTCTGGATACCTGCCAACCTCAAGTTTTAATCCTTGACTTCCTATGGCATCTTGGGCCATTCCGTGGGCGAAATCCCCGCCCCGAGTATTCAATATATTTATGCATACTTCTTTTAATTCAGCTAAGTTTGATGACACTCTAAAAGCATCACCACAAGAGGAAGTCTGTAGTCCTCTACTTGTACCGCTGCGGCTGATGTGTCGCAACCAGCGACCCACCCTAGTAGTGCTGTTAGGCATACAGAAGGGACTCGGGTTAAACCAACTGAATCTGTTTAGGTACAACTGGTACTCCTTCAACCGAAAGGACCTTTTAAGGCTCCTTTGTAAGGCTGAGCTTCCGTGAGAAGAGACTCCTAAGGGTCGCTCTTCGCAGAGAACTTTTTTAGCAGAAACTCTAGCTTCCGTTAATTCGGCACTCCTTGCAACACTGGTCAAGAGAAGCCGATCTGACGATACGTTGTCGCATACGGCGACAAAGAAACCTAAACAAACTCATGCCAAGTCAAACAAGATAGCCTACAGCAGCGCAGTCAAGGGCATCAAGCTGGGTTTCACCTTAAACGCTGCACCTCTTACCTCCAAACAAATGGCTCGGATCAAACAGACGATCATCGGTGTCACAGTAGAATTCGCTGGTTATGCAACATTACAGTTCGAAGGATGTGTCCTTCGCTCGAACTGGGTGTTGTTGATATGTACGAATGAACCCACAGCTGTGTGGGTTCATAGTAATATTTGTCATATCAAGAGCAAAGTGGCTCTTGATATGAGGTTGATGTCTGAGGAGGAGTTTCCCCATAAACATGTTGTTCGAGGATACTTCACCAACAGCATCGACCTGTGAAATGATAGGGTTCTGGCTGTTATAAACGCGCAGAATCCAGTTTGCAATTGAAACTTGAACTTTCAAAATTACGAAAAATTTCCTACTTATATTACCTTTCTACTGGTTTTAGCTATGAATTTCAAAGATTGAAATATTAAATACTTTCACAGTCTTATTTTTGAAATTGGATTCGCATTCAATTTGGGGTTTTCTAAATCTTAACCAAGGACTCTAACTCCAAATCAGCTACCCAAAACATCTTTTGGAATATTACTTAGCTATAATCCGGAAACTTCTGCCGGAATAAGTTGTGCATAAGAGCATGCAAACTTCGACAATCAGAACTTAACTTTCCCATAGCCTTATTGTTGCTGTTGTCAGCTGTCGTTATGTCAATTCGGGGATATGCAAAAAAAAAGTGTTGGGTAATGGTTTTAAATTGTTAAAAGAGTCGCGCCTGCTGACTGCCAGCCAGCTGGGTTAATACCATAATTTCTGCGTTTTATACGCGACTTGCGTGACAAAGATTCACGCGTTAGACAGCACTGAGTGCGAGTGTGTGGTTGTGTGTGTGAAAGAGTGTTTATAATAATAAGCTTAATGTACATAAAGTTACAACTCGCACATTCGCAGCTATATAAATGAATATATATACATATATATAAATGTATTATGTATTTATGTATGTGAGTGTTTGTGGAGTCTGCTTTACATATTTAGGCCGTTAGAACGCCATACTAATGATTTTATAGTATCATAACACGTTATCACGCCGTCAGTCACTCAAACACACGCACACACGCACATACACTTCAATACACTAACACAGCTACATAATACTTATTTCATAGATTCGTCTAATTCATTTGTTTATATATTATATTATGTATAGTCTGTCAAAACATTTTTAGTCCTGTCATTTCAATGCGAATTTTTGAATTTTGATTGAGTTGAACTAAACATAATTTATGAATCCAGTCAAGAGCAGTCAACCATTGAATCATTTTTTTACTTTGTTTATTTTGTCGAATATTTACATACGAGTTTATGTTTGTTTGTATATATATATATATATGTTGGATTAATGAACATTTTTGAACATTTGATTTGTGATTTATGCGCCAAATTATGCAAATGAGCTGCATTTTAGCTTGAGCGCTTCGTATGCATAATTTCGTTTTAGTCTAAACTTCTCTACATAAATTAAGAATCATGGCGAATTTTTGGCAAAACACAATTAAGTTTCAAATGAACATAATGAATGAACGAATGTTGGCAACATTTTTTGGCTAAACTTTGGCAGCCAGACTAGTAGAGGGTATAGAAAGCTTTTGACTCTGGTTTAGTTAGTTAAATATGTAAAGTTTTAATTATGGCACTAAATTTGTTCAAAAAAACATGTTTACGAAATTTTTTATGAGTTCCTTGTAGAGTCTAACCAGTTAACATAATACGTTTAGTCAATTTATAAAGTAAGGAAATATTTTATGAGTTTTGTAAAATATAATCAGGATTGCATCTCAAAGATCCAGAATCCAACAGATGCGGACAAAAGCTACAAAAAGAAGCCTAGTGGGGTTAGCCTTGATAGACTCATGTTTAGGAGATATATAGAATTACCTATAATAAATTTTCTAAAATTTTTCACAATTAAAGGTATCGGGTAAATACGAAAGCACCATCAGAGAGATGATGGACAATGCTCTTCAAATTACCCTAAACTGGTGTCTAAGTGAATGGCTTAGCATCAACCCTCAAAAAGATGTGATTGTTCCCTTCACGAAGAGATACAACATGCAGCTTGAAAACCTTGATATAACCAACAACACTGAGGTGGAGTACTCAACAGATTCAACTGGGCCTGTAGAAAATTCTTTGGCAGCACATGGGGCTTCTGACCTCATATTAAAGAATGGCTATAACGTATGATGGTACGGCCTATCCTCACATAAACAGCCCTTGTGTGGTGGCCCAAGACGCAGTAAAATGTGGCCATCAATAAATGCAGGAAGCTTCAAAGACTAGTATGCATATCTCTCTCGGAGCGATGCGTACCTGTCCGACAGCTGTCATGGAGTCAGTCTTTGGACTCACACCACTGCACATTTTCACTAAGAAGTCAGCCATGCAGAGTCTACTACGTATCCAGATCACATCTGGACTCTTAGCAAGTGACACTAGTCACTCATATATTCTCTTCCTGACGCATCGATCTGCTCTAGATCAGATCTTATGATCACGAAACAATTTCATAACAAGAAATTTAGATCTCTTTTACCAAGTCGTGAGATTTGGGCTAATGGCAGCCCCTTTGGAAACCTCCGGTGGTAACAATGGTTCACGGATGGGTCCAAAACTGAGCAGGGTGTAGGTGTTGGAAAAGTTGGACGCAACACCAGAATCTCTACCGCAATGGGCATCTGGCCCAACGTCTTTCAAGCGGAGATTCCTGCCATAGAAATCTGCGTCCTTAGTATCCTTCTCAAGGGAACTAGGGGAGCAAACATATGCATTTATTCAAAAAGCCAAGCTGCTATTAAGACATTGTCATCCTGGAGCATCTCCTCCAGGATGGTTAAAGAATGCCATAGCCACCTCCATACCCTGTCCGCCTGTCAAAGTCGTGCTATGTTGGGTGCCTGGACACTCGGGAGTGGATGGTAACACGATCGCTGACGATCTAGCACGACAGGGTGCCTCCACCCTGACTACATCTCCTGCGACGTTTTGAGGTATTGGTTGGTCCACAAGCAAAGCCATGGTAAACAAATGGGTTGCAGGAGAACAAAGGTGATACTGCTTTTACCTTCTGCTTGTCAAACCTCTGGATGCAATCAAGACAAAAGGTCTTAGCAGTGCGGACCTTAAGCACCTGGTAGCTTACCAATCTGGCCACCAGACTGTTAGATACCATCTACAGAAAATTGGCCTATCGAACTCTTCAGGGTGCAGGCTCTGTCTAGAAGACGATGCAACCACCAGACATATTCTCTGTGACTGCCCAGCGTTGGTATGAGACAGAGCCTGTCACATGGGAACGGATCTGTCCCTTCCATCTTAGGTCAAAAGCTCTACTGCTATTCAAGCGAAAAGCGGAAAGTCTTTTGCTTTAACATAAGGGTATGGTACAAAAGTTGTTTTGGTCGCAGCCCAACCTCTTTGTGAGGAACCCTTTTTCGGAAAAAAAAATAGTTCCACCAAATCGGTTTGGTTTATATTCTTACCAAGTAAAGAACTTATAAAACACGTTTTTCAAGGAACATACTTTAAAAAAAAATGGCGGACGTAAAGTCGGGCGCGGACGACTTTAGGATACCCTGTACCACTAGCTTGTATTAAAGTCTGATTTCTGCACAAAAAACCAAAAACAGAAGAATTTTTAAGCAAACATTTTTTTTTGACTGATCGTTCCTATGGGAGCTATATGATATAGTCAACCGATTTCAATAAAATTTGACACAGTGCCTAAATACCTTAAAAAAGATATGAATGCCAAATTTACTTTAAATATCTTTACAAACAAACAAAACACATCGAATTTTGTATAAAAAACGTGTTTTTGGACCGATTGGTCCTATGGGAGCTATATGATCTAGTCAAACGATTTGGATTAAATTTAATACAGTGCTTAGGAACTATAAAATACTCACGAATGTCAAATTTGGTCCCAATATCTTAACAAACAAACGAAACACAACAAATTTTGTTAAAAAATCGATTTTTTGGAAGATCGGACCTATGGGAGCTATATGATATAGTCAACCGATTTAGTTCAAATTTGGCACATTGCTTAAGTGGTCTACAAAATTTCCAAACACCAAATCTGGTTACGATATCTTAATTAAAAAACGAAATATAGCGAATTTTTCTTTAAAAAAGTTATTTTGGCCGATCGGTCCTATGGGAGCTATATGATATAGTCAACCGATTTCGATCAAATTTGGTACAGTGATTGGGAACTATAAAAAACTTATAATAATAATACCAAATTTGGTTACGATATCTTTATAAACAAACGAATTATTCATCTAAAACGCTTTTTTTTTGTCGAGGTCGTCTCAAACACCCCCATGGGAGCTATATAATTTATCCCCGATATCAAAAAAATAAAATAAACTTGCCTCCTATGGAATAATATGGGATCTAATGTGAAAGTTTGGTAACTCTAGCTCTTACCATCTCTGAGATCTAGGCGTTCACACGGACGGACGGACGGACAGACGGACGGACAGACGGACGGACAGACGGACAGACGGACAGACGGACAGACGGACATGGGTATATCGACTTCTCTATTCACCCTGATCATATTTTAGGTAACTTTGGGATGTCTCCGACGTCTCCTTCTATATGTTACATACATTTTCGGCTTGCACAAACTTAATATACCCTTGGACCATACGGTACAGGGTATAATAAGAAAATTTCACATATATGGTAAACATTTTCCTATTTTAAATTAGTTATCATTTTTTCGACGATAATACATTGTAGAATCAGAGTTGTATATTCAGGAATTTTTAAGAATAGATTCGAGACAACAATGTGGATCTGGTGGTAAATATAATCGAGCCTCCAGAAAACACTAACTTCTAATTCTATGGATCAAATCTTTTCAAGCATGGGCTTAAAATAAAAATTTCTTCAAAATTAAAAAAAAAATATATCGAAATTTATCTTAGGAGATTTTGTTCTAAAAAAATTTCATAGAGAATTAAATATGACGAATAACGTCAGTTAATAAATTAATAAGACTGATGAAAATTTATATCTGATGTTGTAGCTGAAATTGGTTTTGGATATTCGTTCTAAAGGACAAAGGTAAAAATAGAAATAGAAATTGGAACTTATTGACAGAGATTAATTAATTTATGTGTCACAAAATAAATGCTTTGCAAAACATTATTGCTTTGATGAGGGCTTAATGACTGCAGCAGTTTATTATTATTTATGTTTTTGGTACATTTTCTATTAATTTCTGAAACATTTTAAAGCAGTTTGCTTGTAAGCAAATCGTCAATTAATCGCTTAAAAAGGACCAGCAACTGAACCCTAGTTTTGACAACTGACAGCTGAACAATGTTCATCAGTGCTGTCAAAATGACAACATTTCGAGTGCCTAAAATTCTAATTCTCCAGCTCTATTGTAAATATGTGCATAGTGGCCTCCTATCTACATTTAGCTTTTTCTTTCGGACAACATTTTGTTGTCTAGCCTTGTTTGTATCCATCCGCTGGGTTCTGTTCTGTACTCATCTGTCTATTTTGCATGCTAATTGGCATAATTTGAATTTTCCACTTAGACTTCACATCTGTTTTAAGCGGCATTTGTGTGTATTCTAACGTTTTCCAAATGGTGCGATAAAATTCCAGATTCCAGCTGCTTTAGTTTGTTCTTTTTTGTTTTTGTTGTTGCATTTGGCCGCATTTAGTTGAACATTTAGCAAAAATGGTAGCCGCATTATAGCTACCAAATTATCCACAATCGCGTGCTGCCTTTCATTGCGATAATCCGGCCAAAACCCAGAAAACCAAACCGAATGGTATAAAATACACAACCCAACTCTGCGTACCATGGATATTCGCACAAAACTAAATATTTCATTTTCATTTGCAAAATGTTTTGACTTGTCTAAATGTTTGTTGCTTTTTTTATTTTTATTTTTTTCTTCTTTTTTTTACTACTTTTTGAAAATCAGGGCATACTTTTAGCTGCCGCCATTTTGCATTTTGCAGTTTCCATAGATCTGAAGCGCTTGTAATTTGATGCGTTGTAAATCTCTACTGTACTGCAAAAATATGTACATATATACTAGATTTAAGTATATAGTCGAAACATGGTTTGCTTTTAATAAGAGTTTTTGCATCATGATGATAAATGTTTTGGCAGCTTTTTTTTCTGTTGTTGAACACTGCCAGAATCCAGAATCCAAAGCACTCCTTGTGTTGTGTACATAGGTCAACGTTGATGCAAAGAAATGTTAATAATTTAATGTTTTAACCGAGTTTCGTGTTATTATACTCTACGTGAAGATATAGATTTAAAGTTTACTGAATTTGTAAAGCAGCTGAGAGTTGATTTTAATGAAAGATATATATCGGCTTCGTTAAATATGGATTTATTCGTTAATAATCGTAAATTGTGAGAAAACTAAAAAATCGAATAGGTGTAAAAATATCTTTTTGATTAAAGAGTGAAACCGTCTGATTAATGGATCTGATTTTTTATCAAAGATCCTTAGTCTTAGGATTTAAAAAATTAAGTTAATAAAACTATAATAATTCGGTATTTTTGTAAAGTTAATATGATTAACTATTATAATTTTTATATTTTTATTTATACATTTAAAAAAAGTTTTTAACATAATATTTTTGTGTCACTTTCTATAAAAAAATTATAATTAAAAATATTTTTTTATTTTTCAAAATTAATAGTTTACATTTTTTAATAATTTTTATTTTTAATATAACGGCATCGATAAATATTGATTCATTCGTTAATAATCGTAAAAATATCTGTTTAATTAAGGAGTGAAATGGCCGATTAATGGATCTGATTTTTCTCCAATGATCCTATGTCTTAGGATTTAAAAAATTAAATTATTTTTGTAACGTTAATATGATTTATTATTATATTTTTTAACTTATAAACAAATTTATGAAATAACCGTTAAAAATACATTAAAAAAAGTTTATTACAAAATATTTTAATATCAATTTCTATAAAAAAATCATAATTAATTTTTTTTCATTTTTAAAAAATTAATAATAATTTTAATTTCTTTAATAATTTTTATTTTTAATCTAAAACTAAAATGATGAAATATTCGTTAGGTATAAAATATTATTTAATTTTTATTTAATTTAAAAATAATAGTTGTTTCAATTTGCATTAAAAAATTAAAAATATTTTTTATTTATTAAAATTAATAATAATTTTAATTTTTTTATTTTTAAGATAAAAATAAAATGATGAAATATTCGTTAGGTATAAAATTTTATTTAATTTTTATTTAATTTTAAAGTAATAGATATTTTGTTATTTTAAAATACAAATTGGTCGTAAGTAAGTCTTAGAATTTAAAAAAATTGCTGCGGTAATATGATTAACTATTATAATTTTATAACTTATAAATAAATTTATGAAATAACCGTTAAATATAAATTAAAAAAAAAAGTTTATTACATAATATTTTTGTGTCAATTTCTATAAAAAAATTGTATTTATAAATACTTTTTTTTTTTAAATTCGTATTAATTAAAATTTTTGTTTTAATATTTATTTTTAAGCTAAAAATAAAATGATAAAATATTCGTTAAGTATAAAATTTTATTCAAATAATTTAATTAATAAATTTTGAAAAAATTCCTTTTTAAATATTTGCAATAAAAAAATTAATAATGTAAGTATCAAAAATAAATTTTACAATTGGAATTGAGAATAAAAAATATTGGTAAATATTAATATTGCTAATTAGGAATAAAACTTAAAAAAATTTTGTTTAATTGATATTAATTGAAGTGTCAATAACATAAAATCATTTTTATACGCTCCTTAGTTCAAAAGATATTATATTACACTTAAATTTTTATTTTGTTGGTTTGCTCAAAAATTATCCTTCAAGGACATATACGTATAATAGATATTTAGACGCATTTTAATTTTAAAAATGAATAAAATTTACTTGCAATTAAAAAACAATATTTGTTTTTTTATATCAAAATGAAACTTGGCATTTAAGAGCTTTATTAGAGTTTTTATTTTTTTGGCATAAATAAAAAAAAAAAATGTATCCCTTTTTAGGATTGTGCTTTATAGATATTCAAAATTTTTATTATAATTTAAAAATAATAGTTGTTTTGTTATTTTAAAATACAAATTGGTATTAGGAATTATATTATAGTTTTTATTTTTTGGGATAAATAAAAAAAATGTATCCATTTTTTGATTGGTGTTTTCAGAAATAAGCTATATTGAAATTTAAAAGATTTATTTTAATTTAAAATTAAAAGTTGTTTTGTTTTTTAAACATAAAAATTTGTATTAGGAATTATGTATATTTAATTTTTTACTTTTTTGGCATTAATTAAAAAAAAATTTATCCATTTTTAGGATTTGGCTATTTAGAAATTTAAAATTTGTATTTTAATTTAAAATAATATTTGTTTTGTTATTTTAAAATACAAATTGGTATTAGGAATTATAATATAAGTTTTATTTTTTGGGATAAATAAAAACAAATGTATCCATTTTTTGGTGTTTTTAAAAATAAGCTATATTGAAATTAAAATGATATTTTTTTAATTTATAAATAAAAGTTGTTTTGTTATTTTAAAATAAAAATTGTTATTAGGAATTTTTTTAAATATTTCTTTTCGTCAATAAATAAAAAAAAAATTTATTAATTTAATTTATTTGAATGGTGCTGTCAAAAATAAGCTATTTTGAAATTTAATAGTTTTATTTTAATTTAAAAAAACAATAGTTGTTTTATTATTAAACTCTTTTATTATAAACATTTACTAACCTTACACAAAAAGCTGTGTAAAAAATATTTCATATCTATTTTTATTTTATTGAGCCCTCGGAATTCCACTTTTTGATTACTTAAATATTAACAAATTAAAAAAAAAAATTGTTAGCGGAACTCGTTTACTCTTTTATTATAAACATTTACTTACCTTACACAAAAAGATTTCTAAAAAATATTTGAAATATATATTTTTTAATAACCTTTTGAGCACTAGGACTTCCACTTTTTTATTAACTTAAACATTAATAAATGAAAAATTATTGTTAGCGGAAGCGTATTCAAACTTCCACTACACAAAGTTGAAACTTTCTTTATTTTTATATTTATTTATATATTTTTATTTTTTGCTGTCCATATTTATATGGCCCAGGTTGTTGTTGCTGATGTCGGTTGCAGCTTACCTGAGGTAAACCTTAAAAACGCTTTTGCATTTTCATAAATTTTTGGCATTTACCGACACGCTGCTTTGCATCTGCCCCTTGCCTCATGCCCCATGGCCCCCATGTGCCACATGCCACAACCAACCTAACTCCCGTGAACTGAATGCCCACAGCTCTTGTCATACATATTTTAGCCGGGTTTGCATTTTGTTTTGCATTTTACTGGACTGGCTGACTTTGTATGGAGTCGGTTCCGTCATTCAGTCATCCAGTCATCCAGTCTATGAGTCAGTGAGTCAGTGCGTCTGTCAGTGCGCCACTTGCAGTTCTACAGGCTGCATCCAGTTCATGTTCTATTTTTGACGCTTTTACAACATTGCGGTGCAACATGGCAGTCCGAGTCCGGGTTTCTGTTGTTGCAAGCTGCCATAGTTCTATAGAGCTCTGAGTGGTGCGTTGACTTGCTCGTTGCAACGACGCTTTTTATGCAATAAAATTGAAATTAATTTTTAGTGATTGCGGATGCGGTTCCGCTATGGCCATCGCGGCCATTTACCAGAATATAATTCTTCTGGCTTTTTTTTTTGGGGCTTTTCATTAAGTATAGACTGCTATCTGGTCAGATGGTCAGTTTGGCCTGAAGCACTACGTGGTTTGGCACTGCATTTCGTTGGCCACAATTAAATTGTAAATTTTAGCTTGACAATTTCTCTACTATCTTGCTCGTTAACATAATGTTTTATGCAGAAATCTTAAATGTTTTAATAAAAATGTTTTTACGACGATCTATATAAGGCAGTGTTATGCAAAATGTATGTGGATACTTATTATAGTTACAGCAATATAAGCGGACCATTTGGTCAGCGTACTCTTATCTATAATAAAGTGTTGACTTTTTCGAAAAATATTCTTTTAATTATACCTATTATACATACTTTATAGCCTTAACGTATTCAACTGAAATTAAGCTCAACAATAAAGTGTTTCCCAATTTTTTTCAGTGTTTTAAAGCTTAACTTTTTGTATGAACAATTATATACCGAGCGCTTTTCAAAAATATAGTTGATGAAAAAAGAACAAATAGTGTATTTAAAGGATTCCAATTCTAAATTAAAGTTTTTTAGTTTCCAAAAAGTTCAGTCTGCTCTATTAATTATTACGATCTTACTTTATATCTAACTAACTTTTTTAAACAAAACTTTCTTTTTAAATTTTATTTTAATAAGAGTACATCAATTTTGTACCTAAACAACACATGGATGGTAAATTATTAAACAGCCAAAACCCATAACGCCGTATGAGGACTATAATTGTAGGTAGTCTTACTGACCCAACGTCTTCCCAAAACCTTGTCGCTTAAGCCGTCGTAAAGGGCGGGTAGGGAGCAGTCCTCTTGCGAGCAGGCTGCGGTGCCTTTGCAATCTATTGCTGTATCTACTAGTGTGCCTACCAATCTGATCTTCAACTGTGTGCAGAGTGAGGTCTTTATGGAGTGTGGAACAGCGTACGTACCAGGGACAGTTGGTTATCTGTCGTAATACTCGATTCTGCGATACCTGTGTGCGTTTATAGTTCGAGGTACTCCTCTTATTGTGGAGCCACCGTAGTTGTCTCTTTGAGGTGTGGCCCAAAGGTAAGGCGCTTGTCCAAAGTGATGCCTAGGTACTTAGCTTATGACGGCTGCACCAGGGTAACTCCCTCTAGCTGGATTGAAGGGGAATGCGTCAATCTTTTGAGTGTGAAACAAGGGTTTATTGTTTTCAGTGGTTTAACCTTTAAATTTCACCGTTTGCATCAAGCTGCGAGAGTATCAAGATACGTTTGTAGACCATTACTTGCCTCTACGCTATATTTGGCATTATAGATGACTGCGATGTCATCTGCATATGTCGCAATAATAGCCTTAGAGGGAGCTTCCATATGTTCAAAAGGGTATTTCAGAAATATACAAGGAAAAGATCAGCGGACCGAGAATACTGCTTTGCGGCACTGCTGCTCTCATATTATAAGTGGACGAGTATGTGTCTCTTACGTTGACCGTAAACTCTCGTCCTTCCAGATATGTCCTTAAAAGTCTTTGCAAAGTGGACCATCGTGCCACACGCTATCGAACACTTGCTGCATGTCAATGAAGACAGCGTTGGAGAACTCCAGGACGTCAAAAGCCTGCATGATGTGCTTCACCAATCTGTGGAACTGTTCCACAGTGCCGTGTCTCTCTCAAAACCCAAATCGGTGACTTGGCAAGATATTGCATTCACTTATAATAGTAGAAAAGCGATTCGCAATAGTCCTCTCTCATAATTTAGACAAGGAGGGTAAAAGACTTACTGCCTGATACGACTCAGGATCAGCTTCTGGGTTTCCTGGCTTGTGAATCATCAGAATCGCAGCTAGTTTCCATTGCTTTTGAAAGACTTGGAGCCTGATAATAGCATTTAAAATTAATACTATATAAAGGATCGCTCTTGTAGGCACAGCCTTCAACGTAGCATTGCAAATCCTATCAATACCCGGAGCTTTATTTTTCGGCAATAATTGGATCGCTTCAGTTAATTCTTCAAACCTTTTAGGGTTAATAAGCGGGGACATCTGCAGTGGTGTCTGAAGGTTGTGGTGGATCTCCCTAGTCAGCTGAATCGTAGCAAATTCATAAGGACTGAAACGATCCTCTAGATGAAATCCGAAAGTATTAGCCTGTTCTCTTTTGTTTTCAGCAAGTTTACCACCAGGACATCGGACAGGAACCTGTTTAAAGGGTTGTCGTTAAACAAAACTACAAAAAAATGTATTAAGCTAATATCGAAAAATTAACTTCTTCTTCGACCATACTTCTCTGATAAAAAACATGTTTTGTTATCCTAAAGCAAAAACTTATAAAATTTGATAATGTGCTGTCATTTGCAGTACATTTTTGACCGATCTGGCAATATTTTTACCGCCACATTGCGTATACGCAATTTTATTTGGAAGCCTCAGAAATTTAGTGAAAAATATATAATTATATTCAAACATAACTAAGTTCATGTTTCGCGAATATTTTTTTTGTTTTATTATCCATTTGCCATTTTAAGTATATTAGTTTAATTGAAAGTTTATTCTTTGGCAGTGAGAAGAACTTTTCTGAAATGGTTTATGATCATTTCATCTCTTTAAAGAATTTTTTGAAAATCGTACCAAATATCATACATAATTTGACGGAATATATTGTAAATTTTTATTTCTATGTTTCTTAATACAGGGTGCGCCTTTTGAATGTGGTCGATGAAAATATTGAATGACTTGAACAATTCTCAATCGATTTTGAAAAACTATTTATTTTATCAAATTAGAAGCTTTACAATTTTTTCCATTCAGTTGCCAAAAACAACGTCAATCAAATGACCTCCTTTATTGCGGATACAAAATTCAGCTCTTTTTCTGGCATTTTCCATGACATTTGCCAGCATCTCGGGTGATATCGCAGTGATTTCGGCTCGAATATTGTCCTTAAGCTCGTCTAAAGTCTTCGGATTGTTGGCATACACTTTGCTTTTTAAAAATCCCTACAAAAAAAAGTCCGGTGCCGTTAAATCGGGCGATCTCGGTGGCCAGTCAATATCCCCCCTTTCGATACCACACGTCCTGGGAACTTTTGACGCAAGAAGTTCATCGTTGATTTCGCGGTGTGACATGTCGCGCCGTCTTGTTGAAACCAAAAGCCTTTAAGACCTTTTTCACGCATTTCTGGTAAAACAGAGTGTGCCAACATCCATCGATACCGATCCCCATTGACAGTTTCCCCAACTCTGAAGAAGAACGGACCGATGATGGTTTTTTGAGCAGACACCGGCCCAAACAGTCACTTTCTGATCATGCAGTGGAGTTTGATGGATAGTATGAGGATTTTCTTTCCCCCAAATGCGACAGTTTTGTTTATTTACAGTGCCAGATAGCGTGAAATGGGCCTCATCAGTCATTAAAATTCGCTCCCAAAAATCGGGCTCCGATTCACTCACTCGAATAACGTTATTGGCGTAAGCCACGCGTCGCGGTTGTCTGTTTCCAATAATCTTTGGGTTAACTGCACTTTATATGGAAACATATCCAGATCATCTTTCAGAATCCTCCTCAAAGTAGTTCCACTGATGTTTAGTTGCTGAGACCGGCGGCGGTACGAGACAGAAGGATTCTCTGCAACACTCCGTTGAACAGCTTCAATATTTTCATTTGATCGTCGAGGACGTGGTTGATTTGAATGTGGACGGTCCGCTACAGACCCGTGATTCTCGAAATTTGAAGCTAAGCGACGAATAGTGTCACTTTTAGGCGCAGAACGACCGCGATACTTTTGACGATACGCACGCTGTGTTGCAACAACTGAACGATTACATTTAATGAACATTGTCACTATTTCCGCGCGTTCTTTGGGCGTGAATCGATTCATGGTGAAAATTGTAATGCAATAACCTTTCCAAAATGTGTTCGACGACGTCAATCGGTTGAAATCTGTCAAAGTTATTCAATATTTCCATCGACCACATTCCGATGGCGCACCCTGTATTAGCCTTTATTTTTTTAGACTCAATTGCTCGTCTGCTTCTATTTTTACTACGCGTTCATGTTTGTTCAGTTCACGAACACAGTTCTACTTTACTAATAAAGTAAGCTAAATTTAGGTCACAAGTTAAACAAAGTTTCGTAACGTAATGGTTAGCTAATAACTAACATTATTCTAGACAGATTTTCTTAAGAAAGTAGTTTAAGTAAATGCATCTATAAAATAAAATAACCCAGCTTGAACTTAATTAGTAGATTGCTTAATGTGAAAATTGGACTCTACTGCTAAGACAGATTCCAAATAATTTAATAAACTGAATTTCTGCAATTAATTTTATTTAGTTAAACAAGTTTAAAGCTGTTTTTGGCAAACTTAACAACCACGGTGACTGCTTTTTAGGTTAATTTAACTTAAATTAAGCTTTAAAACAATTAAGCGTAAAACCAACAATTTCTTGCTTATTTATTAAATTTAAGCTTATTTAAGCATAAAATATGTATTAAGCACACGTACACTCGTATAATATTAAAATTGTACAAATTCTCTAAATTTATTTATAGGTCACTTGATTTAATTTCGTCAGCCAGCCTTAAAAATAAACGCAGTGAACTAAATTACAGGTAATTAAATATTTTCGGCTATTTTATTTAAACACACAAAATTTCGATGTGACTAATATTAAGAACGACAAGCGTATATATTAAAATTAAATGAAATGGTATTAATTTAAAATTTCCATTATGGGGTAACAAAAATATAGCTGTCGTGTCAATATTTAATGCACGTCAGTCGAGCATGTGAAAATTTTAATACGCGTAAATTAAATGTTTACTAAAGTGGTTGTTGCCAAGGGAGTGTAGGAGGTAGGGGTTGGGGGGTGTGTGTTGTGTTAAAAACGATAATTCATGTTCCATTTGTCATTTGCGTTGGTTGTCAGTTGACAAGAAAATATCATTATAAACATATAGGCGGGGGACTGCATAAATGAAGATATAACTGATTGACGGACTAATTGAGTGACGTAGAAGCTGCGTTCTCACTGCTGACTCACACCGGCTTAACAACTCTCTCTCTCTCTCTCTTTGTGTCTCTCAATTTGACTTTTTTCCACTGCTTCACTTTACATAATTTAGTCATTTGGTGAAATTTTGCCGCCTTTAAGTAGAGAATTTTCGCAGTCTCATAAGCGTTAGGCAGCTTAGACCTAATCTCTTTGCAATTAACTCAATTAGCCAGCCCACAAAAGTCTGTCCTTCTGACCACCAACAACAACATAAACAAAAACAACTTAATAGATGCGTCCAGGCAGCAAAACGTCTTTGGACATCTTTGCCATTATTCATGGTCACAAATTGAAATGTTGACAGAGCGGCTGACCAAGCGAAAAAGGACCCCAAAATAAAACAAAACCACAGCAATAGACATAAGCAACCAGGACCCAGGATGTACCCACACTGCTGCAAAGGTTCTATGTTTGTTTGAGTGTGTGTGTATGTGTGCTTTGGCAAAAACTGAGGCCAGCAAGGGTTAAGCTTGGCTCATATAAATTACCAAAAGTGTCGTTTATCTTGGCCAAGTTGGCAGCAACAAGGTCAACTACGCTGCATAGATATTTTCGATTTAATTAGCCGCAGCTGCTATGCCAAAATTTATTCTTTTAGTGCGTTTGTGTGTGTGTGTTGATATCATTGAACTTTGACCAAGTTACTCTAGAGGGTATTCTTGGAGAACATTTATGGCAATACCCTTGGCATACAAAGCTTGTCTTTTTAATTGAACTTAGCAAAAAGCCTTTTTAATGTTGACAAATGGCAGATAGAGACTTTGTCTGGAAGTTTGTAGACAAGTGCAGGCCGAGCGACAGCCGAAGACTTGAATCAGAAAAGGATACGTCTGAGCGACTCAGACGTTTTAATATGCAATTAATCATTCCACGTGCAATTTTTGCATTTCTCAGAACTAAAAAACTACCATTGAAAATCAAGGGATACCGACTAAGCTGAGAGTGAGAAGTTCATGCAGTGACGATCGTGAAGAAGATAGTAAACGAAGGGTTAGGGTTAATATATACTATAACGATCATAATTAATTTGGTTGGTCTCGATTGAACTTTAATGACGGTGGGTATTCTTCTATGGCGCGACGAACCCGATGTGCGTTTAGGCTTGTATCGCTCGCCTCCATTCTTCCCTGTTCTCCGCTTTATTTTTCCAGTCGCAGTTGCGCAGCGCACCTATATCCCTCTGTACAGCTTCAAGCCAACGCTGCTTCGTGGGTGGGGGAGTGACCAACGACGATTCCCTAACTGACCGATCTTAGGTTAATGTTATTATATTTATTATATATTTCTTTTATATTTTAAATATCTAAAATATTTATTAATAATTTTTCGATTTATTTCTCAAACCGCAGACAAATCGCATAATTTTAGGCTTCGTATAATCAGTTCGTAGTTTGAAGCAAAATCATAGGCTCAAGGTTAAGCAATATTGGACTCAATGTATGACTAAATCACATTTTTGATAATTCTCTTCCTCTTAGCAAATGTATTTGCAGTTTTTAATCTATCCTTAACTTTATAAATGTTTATAAGACTCCGTCCTCTGGCACAAGCTGTTGGGACATTTCAGAATACTTTAGATTTTTTTTTAGTTTGGAGTATTTTTCCGTAAAAGGGTTCCTCACAGAGAAGTGGGGCACTGCGACCAAAATGTCTTTTGTACCATACCCTAAAGTTAAAGCAAAAGACTTTCCGCTTTCCGCATGAAATAGCAGTAGGTCTTTTGTTGGTATTGACCTGAGATGGAAGAGACTAATTCGTTCCTTTCCCATGTGACAGGCTCTGTCCCATACCAGCGCTGGGCAGTCACAGAGAATTTGTCTGGTGGTTTCATCATCTTCTAGACAGAGCCTGCACTCTAAAGAGTCCGATAGGCCAATTTTCTGTAGATGGTATCTAACAGTGTGGTAGCCAGATAGGTAAGCTACCAGGAGCTTAAGGTCCGCTCTGCCAAGACCTTTTGTCTTGATCACATCCAGCAGGTTTGACAAGTACTTTTGCTTGACGAAGCCGCGGAAGGGAGAACCAGTAGTCTCCTATGTTCTCCTGCGGCCCATTAGTTTATCATGGTTTTGATTGTGGACCAACCAATACCACACAACGGCGAAGGAGATGTAGTCAGGGTGGAGGCACCCTGTCATGATCGATCGTCAGCGATGATCCCCAATGACTTTATAGCCAAGCCTTGTCAGCTTAGTTAAAAGTTCGTCGATTACGTGAGACCATAGCAGGGGAGATAACACACCTCCTTGTGGATAGTCTTTTACAGCTCTTATGCTGACTGTTGTACCATCTAGAGATGAAGTTATGTCCCTCTGTCGGAGCATGAATTCAATCCATGCGATCACATGTGGTTCTATATTGTTACGGGCCAACCGCTCTAGTGATAGAACCAAAGTCAGTGTTGTCGAAAGCTCCCTCGACATCCAGTAATGCGCACAAAGCTATGTTCTTGGAGTCAAAAGCGTTTTCAATCTTTCTGACTAGGTGGTGTAAGTAAACTCTCTGTTAACTTCCCTTTGGAATAGGCAAACTGCATTGGATGCAGCGGGTTCGCAGCATGCAGTTTATTTCTGATGTGCAGATCAAGAAGTCTCTCTACTGTTTTCAGAAGGAATGAGGTTGAACTGATTGGTCTGTATCAATTTGACTTGTCTATTGGCCTGTTGCCAGATTTGTGGATGAAGACAACCCGTGCTATCCTCCAAGAGTGAGGTATGTATCCTCAGTCAAAATTTGCTTTAAACAGACAAATCAGTGGGCTTAGGATGAAATCCAGACATTTCTGGAGAGATGCTGGAAAAATTCCGTCCCCACCAGGTGCCTTGAAAGGTTCAAAGGCGCCAATTGCCCATTTTACTTTGTCGCCATCGAATATAGTGCCAGGTATTCTGGCAGCCCCTCGGAGGTTTGGCTCTATCAAGCAAAAAAAGAGCTGCCCCTCGGATGTTTGGCTCTACCAAGCAAAAAAAAGAGCTTGAACAAAAAACAAACCATAAAAACCGCAAATTTTCACAGTTTTACCAAAGATTAGCTAAAAATTTTAAGAACTACACATTTTTAGCCATTTTTTGTTCAATGCTAGCCTTTAGTTGGTACCACAAACGTTTTTGTCTATTTTTCGACTTGTATCCAAGCTTTTGTCACCCGTGCAAGATTTGCATAAAAACTCGAAAATAAATTCGTTTGTTTAGGGTTTTTTGTAAATTTGCTAAACAAACAATTTTGTGCAGTGCTTAAAATGCACTTTGGCTAAGCTCTCAATGATATGCAATCAAATTTTTGAACAATTTGAACAATTAGTTTAATTTATGCAAATATTTGTGCAAAGCCACTTGAAAAATAATCAAAGCGGCAATCAATCAATTTATCAATCAATCAATCAATATAAGTAGCATGTGCAACAATCTTGCTAAGCAAATAAAATTGATAAAGTTTATCTTTGTTTGCTTTTAAAGTTGAGAGCACAAAAGTTTTGAAAGCAATTTGAATTGAATTAATTAGAGGCAAAACACAACTCAAAACAAATAATCAACTAATGTCAAATGTCATTTCCAAATTATTAAAGCTGCTGATGAATGATCTCAAACTCTATTTTGGGATAGCTCTGCTGCCCATTTCTGGGTTTTCCGCTGCTATGTTAATGGCGCTTCCTTTGCTACCTGTTCCGAGCAGGTTTTTGTTTGTTAGTTTTTCGCTTGATTATCTACGCCGCAATGTTTTCATTATTTGTAAAATATTTTCAGCTTCCGTTTTGTAACGCCATTTTGTTTAGCTATGGGAACGTGTATGTGTGTGAGTGTGTGTTTGTGTGCTTAGATATATGCATGGAACTGACAGCGTCCGCTTGCCACCATTTTCATTGGTAATTTTCTTTTGGTATTTGTGGCGCGCAATTAGTTGTTATTTTTTTCATTTTATTTTTATTTAATGTATTTCGTTTTTGCGTTTATTTTCTTTGGTATGTGTGCCAGTGTATGGCAGTGTGAGTGTGAGAGTTTTTGTTTTGCTTTGCTTTGGTTTTTGGTGTGCTAATTAAGCACAACGTTTTTCCATTAATCAAATTACGTTGTTGTTGTTGGTTGTGTTTGGTTGTATTTTTTGTTTTAATACCCTGCAGCTTAAGGTACAAGGGGTATATTAAGGCAAGATGAAAGTGTATGCAACTATACTGAAAAGGAGAGGTCGTTTATGGTTAACTAAAGTGATCTAGAAAAGTGTGTGTTCGTCCGAATGTATGAATTCCAGGAAGTCCTGAAATTTTTATTAAGAGCTATATAGAAGACACTTACGATAAAAATTGCTGATATTAAGTGTTTGCTGTCTTTATTGGCGATAAGCAATATTAGTAACTGTTGGTCGTCTTTGACGTAGTTTATGAACAAGCTTAGGTACTTAACTGCTGTGATAGTGTCCCTTTCTGAACTTACAAAGAAATACAAATGTGCATTAGTCTTATATAAATAATTAAGTAACTCCAAAAAAATCCTTGTACGATTAGTCTAGCATTTTGCGCATTAACGACACCAAATAGAAGCTGGATAAAATTGTACTGTGATATGAATTCAGTAAATTTTTTTGAATTTTTCACACGAAATTTATTTAAAATAATATTTGTTTATGATATAGGTACAAGTAAGAGAAACTAGCTTAATTCAATTTATATTAATAATGATGTTTTATGTATATATATACTAGTGAGCACTGTAGACGTTGGCCCGACCAAAACTTTTTGAATACTCTTACAGTGAATAAACTTCGTAAGACTCTCTAGTTAGCTTATCTGGAAAAATATGAGATTTTTAAATTAGTTTGCAGGTCGATTCAACCTTGCACCATTATTAGTCGAATGTCGCACTTCACGGGTCTGTCTTAACCGAATTCTTTCACGCTCATTGCGATCTTCACGTTCCTGGGCTGTATGATTAGATTGATAACTAATTTGATTCGTTTCATTTCTTCCAATTAAAATACATCATGCATTGATCGATTAGGAAACGGAATTCCCAATGGTCCTAATCGCTTTATTGAGGCATTGCCAAGCATAGATCTTCAATATGAATTAAAGCTTCATATTTCAAACTTGCCGCGTAAATTCCATCACTGTCCTTACGTTTTGCTTGACGTTACTCGAAGCAAAATGATCTTTTAATACAAAAATCTTTGATATTTTATCCACAATTCAGTTGGATTTGATGGAAAACATTGTTGCCAAAAATCAAAAAAACAAATAGAACATGTTACTTGATATGGATAAGCAGTAATTGCAGAATCTGCTAAAAGTTTGGATCCGCAGCTCAAATCAACTTTCCAACAAATTCAATTTGTCACTGTTCTCAATGATTGAAACGACTGTTGGACCTCGAACATTGATATACAACAATATCAGTTTTTGTATATACTCTATATTCTATATATATACTCGTATGGCAATATACACACAGAAGCCTATATTCACAAAAATGCTTATATCTCACAAACCAATACACACAATTACATCGACAACCTTCGTATTGAAAATCTCTAACACACGCAAAAATCCGATTTGAAATTCATCAACTCGTTCATGAGAACATCCGTAACACGTAATACATAAGTTTCTTTTATATATATATCGATTTTTTTGTAGATACTTAATATAAAAGGTATTCATTTGTAGACTAAATGAAGGCGGCAACTACTCCCTCTGATTCAAAGATATTTAAATTCGATTTAGTTTTTGTGCATTCATTAACACTATATCTACCAAGAGGTGTCAAAAGTCAGCTGTCAAATTTTGATTTGTCATTGATTTAACATATATTATTGTTTTGTCTATTTTGGTATTACAATATATAGCTGTACAAATGATTAAACTAAGAGAATAATTTTTGACACAGCGCGGTAGAAATAGTGTAAGAATATATTAGATCGATGGAAAGATTTTAAAAATGAATATATGGAACCGTTGATTAAGGTAATGGAAATTTCATTTTTCTTTTCTATTTTATTTAGCGTTTGCTAGATAATAATTTCTAAAATAAAATTTACAAAATTGGGATATTTTTAGTGTTTTGATAAATTATAAAAATTAAATTTCAGACTGAAGGCCTTGTTGCTGTGGCTTTAAATACTTTATATTTTAGAATTAAATTCTAATTTATAAATATATAAATAAATAAATAAAAATTAATATTATAATTTGTTATTTTTAAGCCACAAATTAAGTCGTTTTTTAAATTTATTATAAAAAATAATTGCAATTCTTTTTGACGATTTTTATCTGTTAAATTATAAGACTTACGATCTCTAATTAAAAGCTTTCATTTTAATGGCATAGAGTATGTCAAATTCGACCTCGTTCCTCACATTTTTCATGCCTTCTCTTTTTATAAGTTTTCGTTTGTAGACGTTTTACTTTGGCGTTTGCCTGTTTCCTCCTGTTGCGCTCATAATTTGTGTACGTGAAAGTGTGTCCATGCGTATGTGTGTTTGTGAGTGTATATGTGTATATAAGAGTATGTGTGTCCGGTTGCTTGGCACTTAATTAAAAGATTACTTCTCAAAACTTTTTGCACCAAACTTAATGTCAACAAAGAGTGGTCTCAGTGCGGCAAGAGGCAAAGAGAGAGCGAGAGAGAGAAAAGAGCAAGAGCGTACTACAGAGCGGACAACTCTGGCAATATAATAAAGATATTCTTTTTGTCTCTTCTTGTAACGAAATGTTTGCAAAAGAACTTAAAATAAATAAAAGGAAATTGCTAAGCAAACACTTTTACTTACATATCAAGAAATACGTTCGTACACATACTTAAACACATACAAGCACACATATATACAACGATGGCCAATTATATAGGTTTATCATTATATATAAAGCATATATAGTATAATTTGAAAGCCTGTGGCTTAAAAATAGAATAACGATGCAATTGTACATAATCAAGACAAAATCTTGCTTTAATTTCTATGGCAATAATGATGTTTGTTTACACCTACACACTACCAAAGAAACAGGAGACTATTTCCTCCTAAATGGTTTTGTCCTGCACATCCCTTAAATGTCAGCTGTTACGATTTCGTAAACGTATATCAAGGTAAATCAATTGTTTTTTTTTTTGCAATCTATTCCTTGTGCCAATCGAGGCGGTGTTTTTTAGGGTTAACATTAAATTATTTATTTATATATTTATTTAAGGAGGATAGCTAAGCTCAGTTGACCTTTTAATATAAAAATAGTATCATTTTTATACCCTGTACCGTATGGTCCAAGGGTATATTAAGTTTGTGCAAGCCGAAAATGTATGTAACATATAGAAGGAGACGTCGGAGACACCCCAAAGTTACCTAAAATATGATCAGGGTGAATAGAGAAGTCGATATACCCATGTCCGTCTGTCCGTCTGTCCGTCTGTCCGTCTGTCCGTCCGTCTGTCCGTCCGTCCGTCCGTCCGTCCGTGTGAACGCCTAGATCTCAGAGATGGTAAGAGCTAGAGTTACCAAACTTTCACATTAGATCCCATATTATTCCATAGGAGGCAAGTTTATTTTATTTTTTTGATATCGGGGATAAATTATATAGCTCCCATGGGGGTGTTTGAGACGACCTCGAAAAAAAAAAGCGTTTTAGATGAATAATTCGTTTGTTTATGAAGATATCGTAACGAAATTTGGCAATCGAAAGTTTTTTATAGTTCCCAATCACTGTACCAAATTTGATCAAAATCGGTTGACTATATCATATAGCTCCCATAGGACCGATCGGCCAAAATAACTTTTTTAAAGAAAAATTGGCTATATTTCGTTTTTTAATAAAGATATCCTAACCAGATTTGGCGTTTGGAAATTTTTTAGACCACTTAAGCAATGTGCCAAATTTGAACAAAATCGGTGGACTATATCATATAGCTCCCATAGGTCCGATCTTCCAAAACATCGATTTTTTAACAAAATTTGTTGTGTTTCGTTTGTTTGTTAAGATATTGGGACCAAATTTGACATTCGTGAGTATTTTATAGTTCCTAAGCACTGTACCAAATTTAATCCAAATCGTTTGACTAGCTCCCATAGGACCAATCGGTCCAAAAACACGTTTTTTATACAAAATTCGATGTGCTTTGTTTGTTTGTAAAGATATTTGAAATAAATTTGGCATTCAGATCTTTTTTAAGGTATTTAAGCACCGTGTCAAATTTTATTGAAATCGGTTGACTATATCATATAGCTCCCATAGGAACGATCGGTCAAAAAAAAAATTTTTGCTTAAAAATTCTTCTGTTTTTGGTTTTTTGTGAAGAAATCGGAATTTATTACAAGCTAGTGGTACAGGGTATCCTAAAGTCGTCCGCGCCCGACTTTACGTCCGCCATTTTTTAGTAAAGAAAATAGTGCAAGGATATAGATATAAACAAATCCGCCTGAAGGGCGAGCTTTTTAATGATATTTGGTATCATCTTTTATCTTGACCTTTAGATGTTAATGTTGGAATAAATGCTAAGTGGTTCCGTGTACTACTTTGAATTTTTTTGTTTTTAAATGAAATGAAAGTTAAAATGGTTTTTATTGATTTTATTTTATTTTCTACCAGATAGCGGTATCTAGATGTTTATTTAAAAAAAATACAAGCTTGAACTTGATCAATAAATGAAAGAATTAATCAAGTTAATTTAATATTAAAAGCCATTTTTGAAACAGCACCGAAGATCCTCCATTTTTATGGTTGCTTATGAATTTGTATTTGGGAAAGATTTTGGTCCTGATCAACTCACTGGTTCTTAGCAAGAGGAAAGTCTAGGATAGTCTCTAAATGTTGTGGACTTGGTTGTTATGAACGTAAGATTAGAAGATGGTTTTTGGTATGCAGTTTAATATAAAATAACACAGGTCTACAAATACAGGGGTCATGTGAGTTGATGGAAAGCTAAGGATTATTTCCGAAGTAATTTGGTGCGTAGAATCCGAATCCGGCGTCAGAACTGGCCCATCACGTCAGGATTTTGAAAAATTTGAGGTTATGTACCCAAAAAACGACGTTTTTTCCTACTTTTGAGGTTATGTACTGGGCGCAAAAAATGCGGTCTTTCTCTCCAGTTACATCATATAGTACAACTCTTACCCTTTAATTTAAGGGTTCAAGAGATCAATTACGATTTTTTCGCAAAGTTATGGCTTTTCGAAGTTACGAGATATATCCCTTCGACGTCATTAGCATTTGCAATAAGCCTTTGAGATAACACAGGTCAACATGGTTCAGTTGTTGGAAAGCTAAGAGTCATTTCCGAAGTAATTTGGTGCGTAGAATCCGAATCCGGCGTCAGTACTGGCCCATCACGTCAGGATGACTTAGCCTGAAAACCGCAGATACATAAAAATTAATGTGTAATAGAGATTGTTTTTTAAAGTTTTATGTTTTGTAATTATTTTAAAAGTTGATAAAGCTGATATTGCAATGCTAGCCATTTACTATAATAAATTTCCAATTCCTACAACAAGTTCAAGAAAAAAAAACGAAAGAATTCGTTCAAATGCCATTCCAAATTTGCTTAGGCTAAGGTGGTTGCTAGTCATGGAACAGTCCAGACGCACTTAGGCACAGAGCTGACCAGAGATGCCTTTATATCTGCGTATACATACAGGGTGCGCCATTTGAATGTGGTCGATGGAAATATTGAAGCAGACACCGGCCCAAACAGTCACTTTCTGATCATGCAGTGGAGTTTGATAGATAGTATGAGGATTTTCTTTCCCCCAAATGCGACAGATTTGTTTATTTACAGTGCCAGATAGCGTGAAATGGGCCTCATCAGTCATTAATATTCGCTCCCAAAAATCGGGCTCCGATTCACTCACTCGAATAACGTTATTGCCGCGCGTTCTTTGGGCGTGAATCGATTCATGGTTAAAATTGTAATGCAATAACCTTTCCAAAATGAGTTCGACGACGTCAATCGGTTGAAATCTGTCAAAGTTATTCAATATTTCCATCGACCACATTCAAATGGTGCACCCTGTACATGCATGGTCAGCACATAGTTGGCTCCAAAACGTGGTTACTAACTCAAAAGTGTAAATTTTACAATGCCTCACACAATTTATAAAAACTTTTATAAAAACTAAGATGTTTCAGGGGAAGTTAGTGAGGAACTTCACCTATTAATCATTTATAAACAGCCACTGCACAAATGCAAAAAGGTTCAACTATAAATTAAATGACTTAATTTCTTTAAAAGATTTAATAATGCGTTTAATAATACATGAAATGATTTTATCTGCGCAAAAAAGTTAATCATAGTACTGTGGTCTATAAGAGCTGATGATGAAATTAGCCTACAAAAGAATCATGCGGCTAATCGCGCTGATAAGTGACGTCACTGAACGTTCTGTCTACGCGCAGCCTAATTCTAGCTCATTTAAATATCACAGTGACCAAACGCAGCAGCAGCTTTCATACTTAAAGCTTCTCTTAGTCAGTCTCTCTTGCACTTAAGTTGTTTGTGTAATTTTTGACATATTTTGCTTTCTCTTTAGAATTTGGCGAAGCTTTTTCTCATGCGCATGCTCGTTGCACTCTTTCGTCATTAGATGCGTTTAGTCTTTCGTGTTAAGTCGAAGTGCGCGGGCGGTTTCGGTGTCGTGCGCGTCTAAGTTAATATGCAGTGCGTGTGTGTGAGTGCAAGTGTGTGTTGGTGATATATGTATGTATATGTAATAATAACAGGTGCATAGTGCAAGCTGTTTTGCTTGTTTTATTTAATGAAATGCCGGCGGCAAAGCTGCTGTTATATACAGTGCGTGATCACATGTATGCTGTATTTACTGTGTGTATATACTATTGTATATATTGTACATGTATATGTAGTGTAAAGCTTAATATATTTTTTGTATACTTTTTTTTATGTGTTAATGTAATAAATTGTATGCAAGTGTGTGTCGTGCTGTGCGTTTCGTTAAGTGCGTGGTATCGTATAATGCGTTTCGTTCGTTGAGTTTTCGTGTCTTAGGAGCGCATAGAATATATATGTATAACGTAGAATGGGCAACTAAAGGTTAGTTATAAAGACTGTAACTAAAAATTATTCTCTTAGTTTAATCATTTGTTTAAAAAATATTTTTTATTTTTACTTTCCGTACAACTTGATGTGCTTTATATCAAAAGGCAAATAAATAATTTATTTCATAAATGTTTAAACTAAAATAATATGTTAATTAAAATATATTTACAGGTGTTTTTTTGCACCGCTTGGTAGAAATAGTGTTATGCACAATTTGAAAACCGAAAACTAGTTCGCTTGACATTTTTTTTTTTCAAATAATTTATTTATTTATTGAGTCTTTTCTATTTCTTTAAGGGACTAACAATAATTAACAAAATCTTTAACTAATTTACTTCATAATTTATAGTAAATCGCTTTACATAAGCCGAAAAGTTGAAATTTAAAAAACTTTTTTAAAGATTTTTTTCAAAAGCAAATGCTTTGGTAATAAAAGAAGATTTTGCAGCAGTAGATTGAAATTAATTACTATTATAATTTATACAATTCTCTAACTGACTCCTGGGAGGAGCATGGGGACCTACAGTGTATAGCCAAATTCGAATCCGAACGAATATAAAGTGTCTATTAATTATTATTATAATTTATTATTTGAAAATGTTTAGATTAATTTGAACAAAAATGACGATTGATTGTATGCTGTTTCAAAGATTGAGAGAATATCCAGATATCAGATCCAGAAGATCTGATATATGTCATTATAATGGTTAATAAGAAAAAGTGCTCTAGAAAAGCATTTCGATCCTTTATGACAAATCCTTATTCTTAGTGCTGAGATTAAGAGAATTTATTCTAAATTGAGAAAAAGTGAACACCGAAAAATTCTTATAAATTTCAGAGTAAAACAAACTTGTTTTAAGGAAATACTAAATATGTTAATAATAATATATTTGGAACTTTAATTGAGATATCAAATCTTTATATGAGTATGAAATATTTTAGAAACAAGCTCTCAAGATTTTAATCCAAAATTTTTGCATCTTAAATCAAGTCCATATTTACCTGAATTTAATAAAAAAATATATTGAATTAGAGCACATTCTATATTTATATATATTCTTAATTCAAGCAAAATCTGCTGTAATTTTAGACCGACTTTTTTTTCTTAGCCAGCTCTAATACAATATCTGACATAACAGTGGATCCAAGGCTTTGTCACTGGCGTTTTGTATTTTCGATTTCATTAGATCCAATATTTAATAAATTCAAATTAATAAATAAGAAATCTTTCCAAAACATCTGAATATAACGCAGTGGGCAGTTTGAACCAGAAAACTCACGTAAATCCGCCTCTCGAAAAATAGCAATTGATAACCCTATGTGACAATCTTATTGCTTATTACATCTGGCAACTCTGTTTAAATTTCTAATGAAACTATTTTCATAGCTAATGCTTAAGAGCTATTGGCTCACAAATCACACTCGGTTATTTGTGCCAAATTCGAAAATAAATGAATAACACTTAAAATAGTCAAACTACGTTCAAAGTGAATTTAAAGTGAGAATTAGAGTCATAAAAGATTTATGGGTTGTTACGATTTACGAACTGACTGCAAAGCGGTTTACTTCATTAGATTAGAACAAAAAGAAAAAGATAAATGATGCGGAACAAATGTCAGATGTTAAGTGTAACACGAAGCAGTCTGGAAATTTAACTGCTATTTAGAGATAAGATTGAGAATGGAAATTTTAATACCATGCTCTCTATTTTGATGCACATATACTATAGATGGCGTTCCATTATGGGGTGTTTACTTCAATTAGTGACTCTTTCACCCTGTAACGAAGGTATAGATAGTCTCACATTTGGATAAATACTTTTAAAGTTATAGAAATATGCATTTTTTTAGATAAAATATATTTAAGATAAAAAAAATTTATGAACATCTGAAAATTACAAAATCTAAACCTTCTGCCTGAAAGAAAATTTAAAAATAATTGGCTTCTTAAATATATTGTAAAGAAGACTAAAGAAAGTTTTAACACAACATATCAGCTGAATAAACCGTCTTATGGTGTTCTCTGAATAGCAACTAGATTTTCCATAATCGGGAGCGAATTCGGGCAGAGATTCCTTGAATCATTTTGAAATTAAGACGGGATATAGTTGAACAAAGAATGCGATGTAGGCGTTGGCGACTTAAGCGAGTAGGGAGCGGCGGCCCTTACTCCATTTGTACTGGCTATATAGTAGTACAGAGCCTATTCAAATGACCACCATAGTAAATACACATACATATTCATATTTAGTTTTTTTTTTAAATATTTACAAACTTAAGAGTGTACAAAATGGCAAATGTTAAACTTTGATGATTTATAGCTGGGTATAATGGCGTAACCAAAAGCTCTGCCTGCTGAAAGCTGGCTCAGTGCGCTCGAGCGATCATATCTGTGTGTGAGAGAGTATCTGTGTGTGCGTGTGTGTGTGTGTGCACATTTAATTTAGTACGTGTCACGCATACGTTTGCATTTTTGCACTTGACAAATAACAAGTTCTAAAAGTTGCTAGCTGACTGGCTTTGCCAATTGCTCACACTCCGGTACAGGACCAGGAACAGGAACTGTCCGGCTCTGTGTAAACAAAATCGCGTTGGATGTCACTCTCCGACGCGAGCTCTCTGCTCACTCTCCGCTCACTCTCTCTCACTCTCCGCTCACTCTCTCTCACTCTCCCGAGCTGTCTCCGTTTCTTAACCCTTTGGCGGCAGTTGATTTTGTTTGACAAGCGCCGCAAATTACATGAAACATAAACAAGCTTTTCCACATACCGGAAGTTTTTTAATTTATATTTTTATTTTTTAACTAAAACTTTTTGTGGCAAGTCTGGGTAGCTTGTGGCATGTCAGACGTAAGAGTTGCATGCATGTACACATAACCTCATAGGTAAATAAATTTTTACAAAGTTTAATTTAACGTTAATAATGCTATTTACATATTTGTTGTAGAACTTTGTTTTTTTTTTTTTGTTAATATATGTTAAAAAGTTAATGGCAACGTTCTTATTATTTTTATTTGTTGTAATTATTTAATTTTTATTTTTAAACACGTGCTATGTGATTTTATTTCTTGTTGTTGGCATTAACTTTTGCGCTCAAAGGCTGCACTCATAATTCATTATCAAGCTGACTTTTTATACACTGTAACATAAAGGGTACTATGAAGGTGTTATAGATTTTTAAATGCTTAAAATTGTAGGCAGATTTTGGTCGATATTTTGATTCGTTCGTACTACCAGAAATTAAAATAAACGGCCTATATCAGGTGGAATGAGCGTCTTCTAATATCTGAACACATTATACACTTCTCGATTCCCTTATAATATGAAACTAGCCTCGTTTCGTGATCTTGGTGGTGACAAGCTAGAATTAGAATATCATGTGAGCCTAATAAAAAACGATACGTTGACTTTTCTACAGGGTGCGCCATTTGAATGTGGTCGATGGAAATATTGAATAACTTTGACAGATTTCCACCGATTGACGTCGTCGAACACGTTTTGGAAAGGTTAGTTGCATTACAATTTTAACCATGAATCGATTCACGCCCAAAGAACGCGCGGAAATAGTGACAATGTTCATTAAATGTAATTGCCCGATTTTTGGGAGCGAATTTTAATGACTGATGAGGCCCATTTCACGCTATCTGGCACTGTAAATAAACAAAACTGTCGCATTTGGGGGAAAGAAAATCCTCATACTATCCATCAAACTCCACTGCATGATCAGAAAGTGACTGTTTGGGCCGGTGTCTGCTTTAATATTTCCATCGACCACATTCAAATGGCCCACCCTGTAAAAACATAGAATTACTTTTTGTTTTTGAGGAAAGTACGTGCAGGATGTTCTAATCTGCAATGCCATTTATGATTTCCTCCCTATTTTTCGCAGTGTATTTTGTATGTGGGAGTTTGTGAGTATGTGTGTCTGTGGAACGCGCTTTGGGTTAGCTAACTTCCTTTTAGCAATTTAATTGGTTTTTTGAAAAAGTTTAACAAGCCATGCTAATTATAGTACTTTACTTTTGCTTTGACTGTTTTCATATGCACAAAAGCTTTAACGGGGGTTTGGGTGGGGGTTTGGGGCCAAAAAGGTAAAAAGAGACAGCAAACGAGTGCAAGCGAGCTAGCGAGTATTTGCTTAAAAGCCCTGCACATTATTGTTAATGTTTATATGCCATAAATGCCAAACAGGAGTAAAACAAAAACAAAACTTAAATTTTGTACTCTTGAAAAATCAAATAAAAATCCAAACAAAATGTCCTTAACAAAACATAAACATATATGACATTAAGTGTTTATGTGTGTGTGCACAGGGACAGGGGTGTTGAAAAGGTAAATGCCAAAAGACAAAGCTGTCAACAGTAAAAGAGTGAAAATATTTTGCGGTAACAATACATGCAAAAAAAAAAGAGAGGAAAAGCAGAAGATGCATAAAATAAACAAAAAGAAAAAAAAACACAAAAAACTTTGTCCTTTTCAAGGAGCAGCAGGAACTGAGTAGTATGGAAAAGTTACTGTTGCGACAGCTTAAATAATAAATTATTTCGTTGAACAATAAATAAATGCTATGAGAAATGCAATGTGCGTTGCCGCCATTTTGTCACATACTGCGCTTACAGTTATATATAGTAAATTTTGGAATTACTGTAAAAGTTGCCATATTGAAGGATTATTATTTTGGCATTGGAATATTTTAATTGTTGGATTTCATAATACTTTGGTGCTGCTTTTTCTGAGCGTTTTGTGGGGTAAAGTAGTTTTTAAGATATATTAAAAAATAAATGTAAATTATAGATTTTGCAGCTCTTTTGACCCAACATTCCAATTTAGAACTTTTTTAAAATGGCAATAAATTCTCCAACTAAGGAATTTTGCTCAAAGACTTGTTGAAGAAATAAATAATCCATCTTGGAAAAGTCCATCCACTGCGCAAACTTTCAGAAAAAATTTGTTTTTGGTACTTTTTAGGGGATTTAAAGACGTTGCTCTAGTGGACCAAAAAATTGTGGGCTAAGGATACATCAAATGTATTAATCACTTTTGCACCATTTGAGATAGATTCAGCAACGGGTTTGAAAAGGCTTGTTAGATCTTTATAACTATGTTTAATTTTATGCAGAGATTGAGGTTGTTGTATTGACAAAAATTGCAAACTATAATCCGGGATGTCACAAAAATATGTAGAGATTTTGGGTACAGCTTGAAACCAAACGACTAGTTAAATTAATGATTTAACTTAACTTTGACCTCCAAACTTGGTGGCAACTCTTACGTCGGAACAGCAAACCGCATATTTTAAAGAGATTTTATAAATATTAAAATTATTAATTGAAACAATTGAGTTGTTTTAAAATTTGTGATATCAAAAACACACAAATTTAATTTTTTTAGATAATAATAAAAAAATAAATAAAAATTGGTTGTGGTTTCAAATCTTGAGCATATTTATTGCAATTGTTAAGAAACTTGTTTTTGTATCTTTTCCGTATAATCATTCAAGATCATGATCCCAATAAAGAAATAATTTTCGTTTTAATAATAACACTGTACAACAGTGATTCTAGAACTTTTCAAGTGACATAGTGTACGCTGTAGGTCTTGACGAGTAGATCACGATAGTGTGTTTCAAAATTGTCTATCACGCCCAAAATCAGTTATCGCTTAAAACCGTTTTGAGTACTGCGATCACCCACTATCACAACGTCGCCATTTTTCAACCGATTTTCGATTGCTTTACGGCTTTGGAAAGAAGAAGATTCAAGCTTTAAGATGATATACACTTGTTTATACTTCATACAAAGCAACTACGAGATTTTCTAAAAGATATCTAAGATTTACACTTTTTTTATTCGATTTTCACACTTTGAAGTCATTTTTATATAACATTTTGTTAAAACACCTTTACTTTTTTACATTTAATCTTAAAGAAATATCAATGCCGAGTAAGAAATGTCATGGTTTATTAAAATCGGTCGATAATTTTTTAAGTTACAACGCTTATTGTAAACAAGAAAATTAAATTTCCATCGACAAAAAAGAAATGTGTTAGATGGATAATTCGTTTGTTCATGAAGATATCGTAACCAAATTTGGAATAATGCTTAAGAACAATAAAAAACTTACAAGAGCAAAATTTAGTCGCAATATTTTAAAAAACAAACGAAATACAACAAATTTTGTTAAAAAATCGATCTTTTGACCGATCGTTTCTATGGGAGCTATATGATATAGTCAACCGATTTTGTTCAAATTTGGCGTTTTGAAATTTTTTAGAGCACTTAAGCAATGTGCCAAATTTCAACAAAATCGGTTAACTATATCATATAGCTCCCATAGGAGCTTTAAATCTTTAAATTTAATCTTTAAGATTAAATGTAAAAAAGTAAAGGTGTTTTAACAAAATGTTATATAAAAATGACTTCAAAGTGTGAAAATCGAATAAAAAAAGTGTAAATCTGACATATCTTTTAAAAAATCTCGTAGTTGCTTTGTATGAAGTATAAACAAATGTATATCATCTTAAAGCTTGAATCTTCTTTTTTCTAAAACCGTAAAGCAATCGAAAATAGGTCGAAAAATGGCGACGTTGTGATTGTGGGAGTGATCGCAGTACCCGAAAAACGGTTTTTAAGCAATAACTTGCGATTTTGGGGGTGTAAGACTATTTTGAAACACACTATCGTGATCTACTCGTCAAGACCTACAACGTACACTAGGTCACTTGAAAAGTTCAAATAATTTTTTTATTTTGTAGTACAGTGTAATTGTTGCTGGGGTGAACTATTCCTACGGCGCTGCCGAGATTTGTCGCATAGTCGTGTTAGATCTTGAACAAGATGGTTAGGGTATGAAGACAGTTTATTGTAGACTTTCCGGCATTTTGGTCTATTTCATCTTTGACGGGTGGTATATTAAGATCGTTCTAAATGTTTTCTTTGAGACTCTATGCTCCATTTAGGAGTCCAGAATTCACAGTTGCAGTAGTAGAATGTTTTCATTGCAAACGTACCACGGTGCCACGGTGATAGTTCTTAGAAATAATACAATTAATAAAAAAATATGGCTGTACCTTTAAAATAGCTTGCTTTTCTGGCTAAATTGGATTATATTTTTGTCTAAAACTTGGCGAGTATTCAGCCGATTTTATTAAAGCTTGTACCTATAGATAAGTGAGAGTACTTATAAATTAAGAAAACTAGAGTGAACCCAAAATACGAACTTTTAACTCTGGGTTTACGAGAAGCTGTCTTGTTCAGTGTTCATTCACCTTGGGCTAGGGCAACAAATTCAGTAAGTGTTGTAAAGCTTTCGAGATAGATTTAAGATTGGAGTTGAGCCATCAATGGCAACGTCAATGACACACTCAATGTCATAAATGTGTACTAGACCAATCGGAAATATTCTTAAATCTATTGAAAATATACAAGCCAAAAAGTGGCTAGGATTGCCATAATTTCGAAGTCTAAGTTTTGTTATTCTCTTTACGCACTTTCAAGTATTTAAAAACTAATTATTGAGGTTATGACCTGCATAACAGATTCGGATTTGGTTCAGATACGTAAGCATAAGACATGCCTAGTACTCAGATCAAAAAACGTCACTATATTAGGAGCTTTTTAAGGTTTGCATAAACCAAGATCCGTTGGTATAATTCTAAGTGCAAAAGAAAACATAAGCCTCGATACCAGATCATGACCGTTTTTTTTAATCATTGCAAGAATATCAATGTTATACAATATTATTAAACAAATTTTTTAGATTTAACTAGCTGATGAGCCTTAAGGGGCTCATGTCGTGGAATTTTCAAAAAGTTTTTTGTTGTTCCATATTTCGATGGATTCATGCCTTTAAAAATAACATACTAAAATTTTAAATCGATGTCTTAAATAGTTTTTGAGTTACAGCTATTTAAAAGAGTAGCCGCTCGGCAGTTAGATAGTTGGTATATACCTGAGATCGCGTGACATTTCAAAAATATTTAATATTTTATTTCAAAAATTTTACTGTGTATTCACAAAACATGTATAAATATACCCTCAAAATTTTAAATAGATGGATTCACTAGTTTTTTTCTTGACGTGACAACGTCTTAAATTAGGTTTGTATGGGTGGCACCATTGAAAAAGTATAACGATAACCGTAACGATAAGTCTAGCGATAAATAATCGTAACGATAAGTGGCATTTTTATTTTTGGTTTGCGCTCTGCTCTTATCTATAAACGAACCAGCGACTTTTTGTGAATCGCAGCAGCAACAAGCAACGCACAGCGTCAGCCGCACCGCTTAGCGCTCAGCACCAAACCGGCACTGCTCACAGCGGTGGCTATTTTTACTTTTGAGTGAGCGCAACTGATTAACTGTTTGTATTTTTTTTGTGCTCTCAATCTCATTATTTTATTGTTGTATTTGCGATGTGCGCTACGCGAAGCAGCGAGTAAACGTGCTCTTAAATAATTAAAAATCAAATTAGTGTCTGCATGCCCAGTAGGAAAATTGAGAAAGTGACTGCTTGTGTAATATAATAATACTTTTTTTAAGCAAAATGGTGAAATTAATTTTTTGAAATTATTTGTGTTTAATAATTATTATGTCATGCAATATTAATTATTATGGTTAGATATTTTATTGAAATTAATAAAAATAAAAAATTTAATAGCAGCTTACATCGGTTATTACATACATATAATTAAATTGAATGTGTTTCAATTATTATACCTTCAATTGTGTAGTTTAGTAACAATATATTGTGCTTTAATAATTACACCTTAATTGTGTAGTTTGGTAACAATACATATTATAAAAAAAACAAATATTTTATCTATTATTTATTATTTATTATCTACTGCCGAGAAAATTTTATTTTATTAAGAGATACGAAAACGTAAAGTCTGACAACTCGTTTCTTAATTTCATGAAATATACGTATAATCTTGATTGCGTATCAAACGTTTGTAAGTCAACTACGGTAAAAGAAACAACCATCGACTTGACTTTCGCAAGACACATTACAGCAGAAACACTTCCTTTCATTTCCTATTTCTCCTATCATCGTCCTATCCTCAACAAAATCACTCAAATAGGAATTAGTTAAGTTTTAGTTTACATGTACGATGTTTTAGCAAACAAAATATATTTCTATAGTTACAATTTGTGCAATTCTTATTTTCATTCAATTCCTTGTTCCTATTGTGCAATTTTATAATATTCATATCAATAAATATTCTACCGAGAAAAGGACGTTGTCACGTAAAATCTTCGCCCGTAAAACCGACTTTACAGGCACCAGTTTTTTTTAATTCCCAAAAATGGCCTTTTTTAAGGTTGTCACACTAGGTGTGCCCCTTAAGTAAAAGCCATAATAGATTATTTTCATACTACTCGTAGTTATAAAAAAATTTTAATAATCTTATACTCGTTTTTGGTACATTTTGTTTTAGGAGACAAGGAGAGGAGTTGGATCGCGATTTTTTATGCCTCTATTGATTTAATCTGCATTACATCTTCTTTCCTGTTTTTCTCCTGGAAGGATTTTAGTATTCGGATTCAGTAGACCTGTATTTGGCAAAATTTATACAAATAAACATTTCTGTGGTTTGACACACATGCATTGCGCTCCGGCAGTGCACTCTTCAGTGGCGGGTCCCTCTTCACGAGGGTTATGAAAATTTGGAGACTGCCCACCACTTCATTAGACCTACGAAGGGCTTTTATTATTGGCAGCATCTTTGTAAGCCACCTCAGATTTTTGTACGGTCAGTGATCCACCTTAGAGTAACTTTGTTTCGATCCCTAGATGCTTGGCTTTCTGTTTCCCGTACTTACTTACCGTAGATACTACCCTCACTAACGAATATACTCCTTATTATTTTTGCCCCAGGATATTCAAATTGCAGTTTAGAAGTTTGCATTCATATTTCTTAGCGTTGTGTAATGCAACTTTTTATACATATATGTACAAAAGTACTATGTATGTGTATCTGAAAGTATGCGTAGTTGTCAGTGCATTGGGTATTATGTAATGTGTAAAAAATAAGGCCCGCGTGGCCAAATGTCTCAACAGAAAATAATTAAATTCCATCTGTAAAAGTTTCGGGCTTGGTCGCAGGCCAAGACATTTACTTACTAATTTCATGCAAACATGTTTTGTCTTGCATGGGTATGTGTGTGTGTGTGTGTGTGTGTGAGTATCTGTGTGTATATTTATGTGTATCTTCTTAATGTTTGTGCGACACAAAAAGTTATGCCTTCAACTTATTGCCGCTTTCCGCAGTGTTTTGTTTTGTTGTTGTTGTTGTTGCTGTTGTTTTTGTTGCTTTTGTGACTTACTTTTTGGTTGTTGTAGTTTGTGTGTGTTGAGTTGTTTGTTTGCTTTCTTAGTGCTTGTCAGCACAGCTGGGAATTATTTTGTTTTGTTGTTATTGTTGTTCAGTGCAGTTTTCTTGCACATACCGGAAGGAAATGAGCAAAAATGACAAAGTTAACGGATGTGCACAAAACACTGCGCACACACACAGATACACACGTACACCAACGCATAAGGTACTCACATCCACACACACATATACACATGGTACTTGCAGGTATGTGTGCGGAAAGTACAAATTTTACATGCATTTGATTTATGTTGCAAGCACTCAAGCAACTCGCCATGGGTTTCTGCATTGACTATAGACCAAAGATACACACCACAAATGCACACACACTCATACTCTACACACTCTCACACACATAAAACTCACACAACTTGATTGCCATTGATGTAGCATAGAGTGCTGAGTAAGCAAATCATCATCGTCTATATTTCCGTTTCTAAAACAACAGTGAGACAGCACATGTATTAAATCACGTCCTCTTCTTGATTTCTATAACTTTTCTTTTCTTTTTTTCATAAATTTGGTCCACGTGAGTTTCAGGAAAAGAAGAACGCAGGAAGCCGGAGACCGACCAAGCAGCTTCTTCGCCGTTCTGCTCTGTTTTTGGTGTTCCATTGAGATGCCGGAGCTGTTTCAGAGTTTTCTTTGCTCTCTTTCTTGTTATACTTTCAAATAGTGCATCAGGATGTGGAATTAGTTCGATTGGTTTGACTGTTGGGGAAAACTGCTTTGATATGAATTGAGACGGTAGGATTTGAGTTTTTCCTCCGATTTTATTCCACTGGCAATTAGTGCGTAACAAAGAAGCTACCTTTGTTTGACTATAAACAGAATGGTTATGTTTTTCGATTGCTTTTCCGAGAATTAAGATACGCTTCAAGTAGTGTTTAGTTAGATATTACTATAGTTGCAATACTAAAAGCCTGTTCCGGTTTTCGATTTCTATTCCGTTTCAAGGCAAACAATTGTCATACAAAGTAGTCTTAAATTTATTTTTAATTTCTGTTTTGCAATTCAAAGAAGTTTTTTGCCTTTTTTTCCCCTATGTAAAAACTTATATTCTAGAGATGAACTGTGTAATATCGTAACACTAAATGTATATATATTGACTTTGTTTTCAGGAAAGTTTATACAATTTAAGTAATATTAATATATAAAAATTCATAAACGAACTACTTTCGATTTCGACTGGTATTGTGCAAGAGACTATTTGATATCATTATCCAAAAACAAATTTTTTTTTATCTCCAAACATAGAATACGATACGTGTTTTTAAAATAACTTATGTTTTTAGTCTAAAGATGTTTGATCATTCGGCTTTTAAAATGTTTTAAAAATGTACTACATTTAAAGAAGCAGCAATAGTCTTTCTTAAATCAGGATCGATCCGAATTTCTATTTCAGTTCGGATGGGACGAAGAGACAGTTGAGATTAATATCAAAATACCACCCATATTAATTATTTTTAAATCTCTCAATCTCGATCTAATATACTAAATACTTTACTCTTCAAATTTTATGTAAAGATTGAAAACGTCCAGTTTTTCATTCATTGTAAATTTGTATCCTGAATGCTACACAGGCTTAAAAAATCTTATCTTATCATCCGAAACTTGTTCAAGTTCTTTTGACTTAGTGATTATAAAAAAAAATTTGCAGTTAATTTTCGTATTAAGTAATTTTTTTGGTCATAACCATTTTTAATTGATTCTTGATTACAGTCAAACCTTTTTTTGTGCGATTTTTTTTGTCCCTATCCCCTGCACAAAAACAGGTTTGACTGTATATTAATTTTTATTTTAATTTTAAAACGAAATGAAACATTTTTTATAAAATGATTTGATATTAGTCTTGTAAAGTAACTTCAAATTAACTTAAACTTATTTTTAAATATCTTTTGATGCTCTTCATATTGGTTTTTACAACCTCCATTAGAAACTTAATTTAAAAGGAAATTTTTTAATATTTAATTAATTATTTATTCTCAAAGCTATGAAATATATCAATATGGAAGACTTGTAAAGATCAATTCATTTTAAATTTAGCTAAATTTAAATTGACGCAACTATTAAAATATTCTAATAAACAAAATATACAGGTTTGCGTCTCACTCCATTTTGTGGAACTCAGATCCATTCTTTTTTATCCTAACAAATTATAAGCAAGATCGTCGGCTTGAAGCTTATTAGGGAATACAATCAATAATCCATATGCCAATTTCTATGTGCTATTCAATATTTTTTTAAATATAAAATTAATTAAGAATTTTTAAAGCCTTCTGAATAAAAAATTATTTTCAATTTAAATTAAAAAAAAAAATCTCGACCGAGATTATGGGATAGCCTATCTAAAGAAAATTGTTTTTGCTTAAACATTATCAAGCTATTTACTTTTACGTTTTATTAATTAATTAGTAAATTATTTCCAATTACGTAGAAAAAATTGTCCATAAAAAGTAATATTGAAAGCATTAATTGAAAATTCTAAAAAATATATAAATATATTACGTAAAAAAAAACAAAATAAGCTTAAGCTTTATTGAATATTATGGGAAAAAAGTGTACATGTTTTTTAAAAATTTTAGACGAAATTTTAATTAAAGTAATTATTATGCTTCAACAAATATCATAGGTTTGTTAAACTTTGTTAAAATAATTTTTCTTAAATAAAATTTGATGGATATCCGATTTTAAAAGCTTTAAGTTTTTTAAATAAAGATTGTTTTTGCAAAATTTAAAAAAAAATTTTATATAATGAGTAAATGATAATCGGATGAGAATCTAACTTCCATTTTTCCTTTTTTTACTCTAAAAACTCAGCTCTAAAAAAAAAATAAAAATGCGTGTCACAATTTAATTTAATATTTTGCAAGTCATTAAGTTTAGAATTAAAGCTTGAAATACATTATTTTTATGCTTTATTAGTTTATTAGTGGGTTAATTTTTGGTATCATAACTATCTAGACGTTGTACTCAACTCAAAGCCTTTTATTAAAATTCAAACTTTTACCTGACTTTATCTCAGCACTAATTACCAAAATTTTAAAAAAAATCACCCAAAAATATACCCAAAAAAAAGGATTGTAAAAAAGCTAACAAATTAATGAGTTCATAGGAAAAGTACTTTAATTGCGAGATGTATCCATTTCCATCATATGCAATTAAAAAATAATTTGATATTTTACCAAGAGAAAGTTTTAATTTTCTCAAGATATTGAATGAAATTGTGCCTAATTATAATAATAATAACAACAGACATAAGATTTGGCATATTAGAGCTTTGGAAAAAATTGAAAAATTTAAAGTGCAGATATTTTTTAATGAGCTAAAATATGAATTTTTTTTAAAGCTAATTGCTTTTAAGCAAAGTGCATTCAGAATTCGGCTTTTTATTATTTTCGTCATTCTCGTTAGTGTTTTTGCTTGTAAAAGTTTTCACAAAATTTTGCTGCTCTGGACTAATATGTTTTGTCATATACTTGCTCATAAACAATACAGTTTTTGTGGCTGGATCATAACTTGGCCAAGAAGTCATCTATCAAAGAGCAGCCAACTGGGGGTTAGCTTGTTGTATGAGTAGGGTAGGGTATTATAAAATCGAAATCGATCATTATGTTAGGGAGCTGCTGAAGCGCTGTTGATAAAAATTTCAGTCTTAATGAAGTTTGTTGTTGTTCTGCGCATTGTTGCCGCTCGACGCGATGGTCATCAAAGCGCTTTGTTTATTGAGCACAAATACAAACACAATAACTCTCTGTTACACACAGATACTTACCCACATACACGCATACACAAAATGAAAGAAATGTTGCCATTAAAAGGGTTTAAACAGTGGCAGCGATAATATGTTTTGCCTTTTTTTTTGTTGTTTTTGTTTTGTACTCTTTCTTGGTTTGCTTTTTCGCTTTTTCGCTATTTTATTCGTTTGCTGCCATGGCCGCCAGTTCGTTTTGAAATTTCATTTATCAGCGCTATAAAACGTTAGCATTTTACCGCTTCAAACCCGCTGCCGTCAAACCTATGCGTACTTGACTCCACGAACTCCAACTCCGGATTCCAGTTTACCTATAGACGGTATATCCACGTACATTTAGCAGCTATCCCGTGTCAACAGGCAATTATTATAAAAGCACGCGGTATGTGGGGGCTACTGTGCTGGGTTCTTAGTGGTTTGGGTAGCTGCTTGTGTGTGTTTGTGTGCTACTGGATTTAACGTGTGCCGCTTCAAGTGGCAGCTGACGTGTACGCCGCGCGCCGAAAGGTATGCTACAATTTTAGTTGTAAGGCCACAACGAGGCTCTATGCTAAATGCTGTGCTACAAACGGCTAAAAAATGTGGCTTTAAATTGCATGAAATCATCGCAACATTCCGCAAGTAATGAAATTAGCTAGCCTACAATATACACAAAGGAAATGCGTGTGTTAAGTAGAGTATATGAGTCAGTGGCGTGGTTAACATTTTGTCAAGGGGGTCAATAATTTCATATTTATTTGGTGGAAATTGGGCTTTCTTGTCTTTTTAGTTATCAAAACATTAAGAAAGGATGTATTTTTTTTTTGCCCTAAAACGGTTCCTCACAGAGAGGTGGAGTACTACGACCAATAGGTGTACCATACTCTTAAATAAAAGCAAAAAAATTATGCTAGCCGCATGAATAGCATTAGGTCTTTTGTTGGAAGGGACTAATCCGTTCCTTTCCCATGTGACAGGATCTGTTCCATACCAGCGCTGGGCAGTCCCAGAGCCTTCTAGACAGAGCCTGCACTCTAAAGAGTCCGATAGGCCAATTTTATGTAGATGGTATCTAACAATATAATGGCTAAATAGGTAAGCTACCATGAGCTTTAGGCCCGCTCTGCCAAGACCTTTTGTCTTGATCACATCCAGAGGTTTGACAAGCACTTTTGCTTGACGAAGCCCCGGAAGGGAGAACCAGTATCTCTATGTTCTCCTGCGGCTATTTGTTTATCATGGTTTTGATTGATGGACCAACCAATACCACAAAACGGCGCAGGAGATGTGGTCAGGATGGAGGCACTTTGTCGTGCTAGATCGTCAACGATCGTGTTACCATCCACTTCCGAGTGTCCAGGCACCCAACATAACACGACTTTGTTCTGGTCAGACAGGGCTTGGAGGTAGTTGACAATGCCCTAAAAGCAGCTTGGGTTTCTGAAAAATTCATATGTTTGCTCACCTAGTTCCCTTGAGACGGATACTAAGGACGCAGATCTCTATGGCATGAATCTCTGCTTGAAAGACGCTGAGCCAGATGCCCATTGCGGAAGAGATTCTAGAGTTGGGTTCAACTTTTCCAACACCTACACCCTGCTCAGTTTTGGACCCATCCGTGAACCATTGTTGCAACCGGGGGTTTCCACAGGGGCTGCCGTCAGTGCAAGTCACCCGACTTCGGAGAAGAGATCTAAATTTCTTGTTATGAAAAGGTTCTATGATCTTAAGATCTGATCTAGAGCAGATCGATATGTCAGGAAGGGAATATATGAGTGCGGCATGACCAGTGTCACTTGCTAGAAGTCCAGATGTGATCTGGATACGTAGTAGACTCTGGATGGCTGACGTTTTGATGAAACTGTGCAAAGGAGTGAGTCCAAGGACTGACTCCATGACAGCTGTCGGACAGGTACGCATAGCTTCCGAGAGAGATATGCATACTAGTCTTTGAAGCTTGCTGTATTTATTGATGGCCACAGTTTGCTGCGCCTTGGGCCACCACACAAGGGCTGCATATGTGACGATAGGCCGTATCATCATACGGTATATCCATTCTCTAATATGAGGGCTGAAGCCACATGTGCTGCCAAAGAATTTTCTACAGGCCCACATGGCTCGAGTAGCTTTGGAGAGCAATTGTTCTAAGTGGTATTTATTTTCTATTACTTTATTTTAAAGTAAAAAATACTTTAAAAGATATACGCAGAAGCATTAATTTACTGGGACAGGAGAGTTTATGGCTATTCTACTCTGTCTGCCCCCTAACTACGCCACTGCTGCCTCTAGGGGTATGTGTCAGTATGTGTCTCTGAGCTGGGGCACTGACTTTTGCTATTGAGGCCAATAATGTGAAAGGCGCAAAAAGCAATAAAATGTCGCGACAGGCAAAAGGACCAAACAAATACATACACACACTCACTAATATACATATACATATATAAATTAGGCCTCTTTTAGTCCTAGTGAACCTTTTTTGCTTTACTTTCTGTTTTTTTTTTGCTTTGGTTTAGTTGTTACTCTCGTTTGACCTTTGTTCTCCCGGTTTTGGCCCATAAACTTTGGGCCTACTGTAAATTTGCTGACAGTCGTTTTTGGTTGCCTTGTCTCGAGATAAGTCGTAGCAAATTTGTTTATAGTGTCAAATAACAAAGTGAAATATAAATATAAATAAAATTCTCAGTATGCCTATGTATTTTCGTGTTATAAATGTATCTTTACAAGTCATTACAGCGGTAAAGTCCAGTGTTGGCAAATGCTAAGCGCTCTTTAATAGATTATCTTGCAGATTTTGGAAATAATTGCACTACATTATGCCATTGAGCTGTTAGCCTCGCACTGCATTAAAGCTGGTGAATATGGCATATCGGTATGGCCGTATCTTGTTGTCCTGCCCGGCATTACGCTGCAATCATTTGTTCTAGCATTGTTGCGCATCTGTTGCTGGACTGTAGGCTTGGATCCAATTGTGCGTATATCCGTATCTCATGTCCGAAATTACTTGATTTCTCACCTCATAATCCCCTCAGGCCTTAGTGTTTAATCTGATAAGCGGTATACTGTGCATTATAACCACCAGTGTGCTGTTGATTGCCCTGATGCAGCATTGTCAGAACGAGTACCAATATATGTTTTATGTGTCGGCTTGTTGTGGCCATGTTGCTGGCTTTTTGCATATTTTCAATGCGTTTCTCTGCAATTACTATATGCCCAGGGAAGAGATGTATGTGATTGTAATATATATTTATATATAATAATGAATCAAGTCATTTGTAACTTTTGATATGTGCCATTTTCTCTAGCTATTTCCTCAAACTCTCGAGGCGTCAGCAAAGATCTTTTGCATAAAGTGAGTTTTTGAACTGAAACTTTTTCACTTAAATGATTTTGATACAGTTCACGGAAAATATGAACCAAGTTAATGTTGAAGTTTTTAATAAAGATAACTTGGTTTAAAGTTTCAAATAATGTCAAACGGCATCTATTGGTAAGACTGACTTATTGAGAGAGCGGAAATTTGGATTGCGGTTTTATTTTGTGGTGCAGGTAAGCACTAAGAAAGGATTTGGAAATTCCATAGACTTGTGCGAACATGTAACATACAGATATAGAGTTACCTAAATCATGATCAGGGTGCAGAAACTGCAAAGAACGGCCTGCATATGTATGACAGGCACTAGTGCTTACGTGTCCTACTGCTGCTTTAGAAATATTAATGGAGATCACTGGTACAGAGTACAGGTTCAATCAATATTTTGATACCAAACTTGCACAAAAGAGGCTTGGACCTCTCCTGGGGCAGTTCACCCTATGAAACCACATACAACTTTATTGTACCACTTTTGGTACATAGACGGATCGCTTACTGATCAAGGAAGTGGTCTGGGGGTAGTAGGACCCAGGACCAAATATTATGAATCTCTAGGCAGACACAGCAGCATTTTCCAAGCTGAAGTCTGTGCTATTGGAAGATGTGCAGAATTCAATCTGCAAAAGAGCTACCATGAAAAGGGTATTTCCATCCTGTCTGATAGTCAAGCAGCAATAAAGGCATTAAACAAAGCCAGGATTACATCAAGGCTGGTAAAAAAGTGAGAACATCACTGGATAATTTAGGATCCAGGAATAAGCTCACGATTAGATGGGTTCCACGGCACAACAATATTCCTGGAAATGAACTAGCAGATAAACTCGTAAGAACCGGTGCAACAACACCGCTAATCGGTCCTGAACCACACTGTGGGATTGGTAACCACGTGGTACGGGACCTACTGAGAATAGAGGAGAATAAAAACGACTGCTTCACAGTCAAAGCCCCTCCTCTCCAACTACAACCGTAAGAGGTTCAAAGTCAAGATAACACACGGGAAGAACACCTTGAGAATCATGACGGGCCTTCTGACGGGACATTGTAGGCTCCGCAGCCACCTAAACAAAATTGGCATAGTGGATAGTGGGCTATGCCGTTCTGTAGCATAGAGAAATAAACTTCTTCGCATATATTAGGTTGTCAAAAAAGTCTTGCGGTATTTCCGCAAGCTTGTCTTTGCAAGCGCGTAGTTCTAGTTGTATTCGTCGCATCGGTTCACGCTAGAGCTTTTTGGAAAGCTCTTTTCACGTGCTAACACGTGTTTGATTAATTGTTGTTTGCTTTTAGTCGTTCGTGAGTTATAGAGTCGCAAACATGGAGCAAAATAAAGAGAAAATACGGCATATTTTACAGTACTACTACGATAAAGGCAAAAATGCATCTCATGCTGCCAATAAAATTTGTGCAGTTTATGGACCCGATACAGTTTCCATTTCCACCGCACAACGATGGTTTCAACGTTTTCGTTCTGGTGCAGAGGTGATCGAAGATGCGCCACGGTCCGGAAGGCCTGTTGTCGAAAATTGCGATAAAATCGCTGAATTGATCGAAAGAGACCGGCATAGTAGCAGCCGTAGCATCGGCCAAGAGCTGGGCATGAGTCATCAAACCGTTATAAACCATTTGAAGAAGCTTGGATTGATAAAGAAGCTCGATGTATGGGTGCCACACGACTTGACGCAAAAAAACATTTTTGACCGTATGGATGCATGCGAATCGCTTCTGAATCGCAACAAAATCGACCCGTTTTTGAAGCGGATGGTGACTGGCGATGAAAAGTGGGTCACTTACGACAACGTGAAGCGTAAACGGTCGTGGTTGAAAAGCGGGAAGCTGCCCAGACGGTGGCCAAGCCTGGATTGACGGCCAGGAAGGTTCTTCTGTGTGTTTGGTGGGATTGGCAGGGAATCATCCACTATGAGCTGCTCCCCATGGCCAAACGCTCAATTCGGACCTGTACTGCCAACAACTGGACAGCTTGAATGCAGCACTCATGCAGAAGAGGCCATCTTTGATCAACAGAGGCCGAATTGTCTTCCATCAGGACAACGCCAGGCCACACACATCTTTGATGACGCGCCAGAAGCTCCGGGAACTCGGATGGGAGGTTCTTTTGCGTCCACCGTATAGTCCGGATCTCGCACCAAGTGATTACCACCTATTTCTGTCCATGACGAACGCGCTTGGTAATCGGAAGTTGTCCACAAGAGAGTCCTGTGAAAATTGGCTCTTCGAGTTTTTTGACAATAGGGAAGCGAGCTTCTATAAGAGGGGCATTATGGAGTTGACGTCTCGTTGGGAACTCGTCATCGAACAAAACGGCGCATATTTGACTTAAATCGCATTATTATAACCAATTTTATGAACAATTGAAAATTCAATAAAAATACCGCAAGACTTTTTGACAACCTTATATTATGTGAATGTGTTGAACTCGCTGGCAAAAGAAACAAGCTCCTGGGCATGTACGTACCACCACCGGAAACCGTTGTTACTATAAGTCCAAATAAAATACTGCAATATATGCAGGCCTTAGGACTTTTGGGAGAGCTGTAAGCCAGGATCTGTTGTAACCTAGGTTACAATAGATCCACCTAGGTCGCAGTACACTTATACACCCAATAATAGTAATGATCAGGGTGACAAAAGAAGTTTATTTTATTTGTTTAATATTGGGATTAGATTATATAGCTCCCATAAGGGTGATTAGAGGGACCTGAAACCTTGAACATTTATTTGCTTATGAAGGTATCATAACCAAATTTGGCAAACTCTCTAGCACTGTACGAAGTTTGATCAAAATCTATTGATTATATCGTATAGCCTCTATATTTGTATTGTTTAGTATGTTTATTAACAAACATATCATGAGCAAATATCGAGTTTTGAAGCATTATTCCTGATTGGAATGCAATATAGTGGTACAGGGTATCTCAAAGTCGTTAATGCTCGTTTTTAATTTACGCCATCCTTTTTCTGTTGCTATGTAATAATAGGGGAACCCAATCTAAAAGACACACCCAATCCTGCATTTCTGTATTTAGCACATTCGCACCGAAGGCATGCCGTGCTTTGGCGTGTAAAGCAGGAAACGAAGTCCCCTAAGTTCACTGCATAGTAAGTTTCACTTTGAGTATTTCTAGTGAATGCTAAAATATTAATTTGAGGCAAAAGGGGACAACAGATACCAGCAATATTATATAGGCCATCCCGCAGTGGAATTGTTGCTTTTTTTTGCATTTTGGATTTTAGTAGTTTGTTTTCAGTTGTTTAATGATTGGGGGATATTGAATATTGTTGGCAGGGTGGAAGAAAATTTCCATGAAATTATTTTAATTTGATGTAGAAAAGTTCTGTATTAAATTTTTAAATTGTATAATTTTTATTACTGCGTAAGTTTAAGTTCTAGTTTGATAAGGAATGTAGTATATTTTTTTGTCCAGCCCTCTTGGACACACATGTGCTCAGATATTAATAAATCTAACACGTCTTTACTGTTGTTTGTCACATTTTGGACACCTGTAAATAATAAGTTGTTATGTATACGCCCCGTTAAGAGTTTCTACAATAATTTGCTGCCCAAATGTTGAATTAATCAATATACATATATATTTGTTTTTGTTTTCTGTTGCCCTTTGCGTGTTTATGGCTTAGACACTTTAACTTCATTCGAGTACAATTTGGTTTCACTTAAGTCGACCAAAATCAATAAAGTTGATTGGTCATTCAAAGCACTAAAGTAATGCACCCAAAGTGCTGTAGAGGATGACTGCCAAGTAAAATTCATTCAAATATTTTGGTATTTTAATCAAAATTGTAAAATATTCAAATCTAATGGCAAGCTGTATAGAGAGACTGACGAATAGACAGTGATAGCAAGAGTCGAAGTGGGAGCAAGGCAGCAAGAGGCACTTCAATCAATGCAAGTGACAAGCTGATATGATTTTGATACACTACACTACTGTAGGAATGAGGGTATTATAGATGGCTAAATGAATTTGGTATCGTAACATAAAGAAGAATTTTGATAGGAGAAAGCGATCCATGGAGCTTAGTTATGAATTAATAGTGCATGTTGGTTTGTATCTAAAATGCGGGCAGAGAACAGAACTAAATATCTATGATTAGAGGTGTTGGTATTTTGTTGAATATGAGAGGTTAGAGTGTTTTAATCGAAGGACAAACAGTTTAGTAAAGTCATTCCGGGAGAGAGCTTGTTGAAGACCCTTAAAAATGCCTATGAAAAGCTAATGCAGGGTATTCCATAGTCGAATAAATTCCATTTTTTTCTTTTTTTTTTGCATTTAGTATTTTACATTCGCATATTCATAAGCATAAAAGATTTCCGTGCTGGCAATCAAACAGACATGGCGGAAAGATGGCAGTTAGTGTGTGTTAAGCAGAGCGGGGAGAGAGTGAATGTCAGGCACTGACAGAGTGTATGCGGAGAGGAGGGCGGCGGAGAGTGTGGCAGGCACTCCGGCAGTAGTCACTAATACATGCAATCAGCTGTTCAGAAATCAAATGAATGAAAACGAACCGAACTGAACTGCAACATGTAAATCTGCAATGATACTCAGACATGACTTTTTGTTGTTGTATTTGTGAATGTTACCCTAGTTGTTGTTGTAATTGTTGTTGCTGTTGAAGCTGTCACTCAATTGCCGATGCTGATGATGAATGCAAACAAGTAATACTCACTACTCGCTACTCTCTATACTCACTGGTACACTCCTCCTCTTGCAGCTCGACGACGTCATGCGGAGCGTGGTATTAACTGCTCTAAAATGTATAAGCCCCTGAAATGCATTTACAGCTGGCAAAGCGAAAACAGCTTCAAATACACTTAGAGATAATATGTTTGACAGATTTTTATTGAGTTTCGTTATAAATTAGATTATTGTGCATAAAAAAAATATTTCGAAAATCTACTCTTGACAATTTTATATTGAATTCGTCATGGAATAAGGCTTACTAATTAGTTGTCATGATATTATTGGATTTTTTTATTGATGGTGTAATGGATGTTATTTCTTAAGTCCAGCGGGCTTTGGAACATTTAATGTATCAACATTATAGATGCATTAAAAGAGCTTTTCATTAAGAAAATTTACTGGCCGTTGAACATTAAAATATATTCTACATTGTTTTTTTTTTTTGTAAACCAATACTCGGAAAGCTATTAAATAACACTGTCCTACAGAATTGAAAAAAATCAAAGAACTTTTCAAGTGACCTAGTGTACGTTGTAGGTCTTGACGAGTAGATCACAATAGCGTTTTTCAAAATTGTCTAACACCCCCAAAATCGGAAGTTATCGCTTAAAAACCGTTTTTCGGGTATGCGATCACTCCCACTATCACAACGTCGCCATTTTTCAACCGATTTTCGATTGCTTTACGGTTTTGGAAAGAAGAAGATTCAAGCTTTAAGATGATATACATTTGTTTATTCTTTATACAAAGCAACTTCGTGATTTTTTAAAAGTTATCTAAGATTTACACTTTTTTTATTCGATTTTCACACTTTGAAGTCATTTTTATATAACATTTTGTTTAAACACCTTAACTTTTTTACATTTAATCTTAAAGAAATATTAATTCCGAGTAAGAAAAGTTATGGTTTATTAAAATCGGTCGATAAATGCTTAAGTTACGACGCTTATTGTAAACAAGAAAATTCAATTTTCATCGACAAAAAAAAAATGTTTTAGATGGATAATTCGTTTGTTCATGAAGATATCGTAACCAAATTTGGTATAATGCTTAAGAACAATAAAAAACTTACAAGTGCCAAATTTGGTCGCAATATTTTAGAAAACAAACGAAATACAACAAATTTTGTTAAAAAATCGATTTTTTGACCGATCATTCCTATGGGAGCTATATGATATAGTCAACCGATTTTCTTCAAATTTGGCGTTTTGAAATTTTTTAGAGCACTTAGGCAATGTGCCAAATTTCAACAAAATCGGTAGACTATATCATATAGCTCCCATAGGAATGATCGGTCAAAAAATCGATTTTTTAACAAAATTTGTTGTATTTCGTTTGTTTTCTAAAATATTGCGACCAAATTTGGCACTTGTAAGTTTTTTATTGTTCTTAAGCATTATACCAAATTTGGTTACGATATCTTCATGAACAAACGAATTATCCATCTAAAACATTTTTTTTGTCGATGAAAATTGAATTTTCTTGTTTACAATAAGCGTCGTAACTTAAGCATTTATCGACCGATTTTATAAACCATAACTTTTCTTACTCGGAATTAATATTTCTTTAAGATTAAATGTAAACAAGTTAAGGTGTTTAAACAAAATGTTATATAAAAATGACTTCAAAGTGTGAAAATCGAATAAAAAAGTGTAAATCTTAGATAACTTTTAAAAAATCACGAAGTTGCTTTGTATAAGAATAAACAAATGTACATCATCTTAAAGCTTGAATCTTCCTTCAAAACCGTAAAACATCGAAAATCAGTTGAACAATGGCGACGTTGATAGTTGGTGATCGCAGACACAAAACGGTCTTAACGATAACTTCGATGTTGGGTGTTAGACAATTTGAAAAACTATCGTGATCTACTCGTCAAGACCTACAACGTACACTAGTCACTTGAAAAGTTCTTTTTCACTGTTGGACAGTGTAATTGATTTCAACAAACAAAGGTTAAAAAGTTAGAATATTTTTTGGTCAAGTTCGCCTATAAAATAAACTAGTTCCCTACTACCCATCTTGGCAGCTTTACCTAGATGTACGTAAAAAAAAAGATAGCAGAGGGATTCCCTCGAAGATTGTTGCTGTTATAAATGAGTCCTATCATGCCGCAAGATGCTTCGTTCTACATAATGGACAGCTTTCTGACTCTTTCGAAGTGCGACAGGGAGTAAGGCAAGGGGATATTATGTCGCCAATCCTGTTTTTACTGGCGATAGTCGATGTACTGACTGCCACCGTAGGTAAAACTGAGAGACATGGTATCCAATGAAGACCTTTTGAGAGGCTAAGCCACTTGGATTATGCTGACGATATCTGTTTCCTGGCAAGTACCAACAGCGGGATGAACGAGATGTGTCAATCACTGCAAATGAATGGAGCGAAGGCTGGTCTTGGGATCAACTGCAACAAAACCAAAGTAAGCCCATTATTCTGAGACAGATGCTCATTGAGGAGGTCAAACAGTTTAACTATCTAGCAAGTTTTGTATCGTCAGACGGAGGAACGGATCTGGATGTTAACAGCAGAATAAGTAAAGCAGCGCCCTTGGAATGTTTTCTTCAGTATGGAACTCTAGTCAAATTTCCCTACGCACCAAGTTAAGGCTCTTCGAATCCAATGTCAAATCTGAACTGCAGTATGCCTGTGAAACCTGGCAAGTCTCTACCTCCATCACGAGAAGATTACAGGCATTTGTAAACCGCTGCCTTCGATACATTCTTAAGATCCAATGGCCGCAAATTATATCGAATCAAGAATTGTGGTGCATAACGAGTCAAAAGCTTTTGAATGTCGAAATTAGACGGCAAAAGTGACGCTGGATTGGCCACACGTTGAGGAGACCAAACGACAGCATCGTGAAGCAGTCCTTCGAATGAAATCTTCAAGGTGCACGGCGAGTTGGTAGACCAGGAACTACTTGGAAATTAACAGTATTGGCCGAAACAGCAACACAGCGTAAAACGTGGCCACAGCTGAAATATCTGGCCGCAGATCGCGGGAACGATGAAGGAAGTTTGTCGCCGCCATATGCCACACCCGGGTTTGAAGGGCTTGAAGAGGAATACATATTTATATGCGGTCTTAAAACTTTTGAATTTATTTGTAGAAATCTCAAAGGGAGATCCCCTGGATGCCACCTTTTAGGTCTTCTCTGTCAAGCTCTCAAGGTCAGCCGCCTCGCAGATCATTTGGATGTTCTTAACTTATTGTTAATAAATTTCATAAACATTTTTATGAACTTTGTCATATTTTTCGCTCAGTGTACACATGTCAGTTTTGTGCTTTATATTTTGCCTGCTTTGAAAAAGCGTATAAATGTTAAAGCGCAGCGCCGATGTCAGTTGAGTGTAGAGTTTCCACCTCCCCCCTGTGCAACCACTACCCCTGCTGCATACCATTCTGCTCTTTACTGATGCCATCTGTTTCGCACTTTGCGTTGCCAATGACAACAAAGATGTCTAACATAGAGCGCATTGATGTGGCTGCCATTTACTTACTCCGCTTTTCGTTTGCACTCACACTAATGCGCTTACGGCCAAGTTGGTATGCATGTAATAAGTAAGTGTGGGTTTGGTTAACTGTTGAGGGGCTTGTTAGCTGGTCATTTAATTAAATAGTTGCCAGCAATTGGTTTGTGCACATGATTAGCTCTCTGAGCCTGTCTGTCTGTCAGTATGCATGGTATGTTTGTTTGGCCGTAAGTACTTGAAGCTTGGAAATGCCATAAATTTTATGGTAGCACTTAATAACAACAATACACATACACTGATACACACCCACGCACACAGAGAGATATAACACATAAACATGTGTTTGACTTTTGTACCATTTTGTTGTTTTGGTTTGAACATATTTTTTAGCCCAAGAAATAACAAAACATTCGTCATTTGTCAAAATATAGTGCATGCAAATGGCAAAAAACAGCAACAACTACAACACATCATGGCCAAAAGCATTTCTAGGCAGTTAACAAATGTAAAAATATTTGGCACTCAAAGTGCTGCCAGACAAATACGACAAATGTTGAAGAGTCATTTACTAGAAGTGCGCATCAGCAAAAAAACAAAAAAAAAGAAGAAAGCTACAACAACAACTAGAGAGTAATAATGCCAGAAGCATCGGGTAAATCAACGAAAATGGAAAAAATTTATTTTGAGTAGACGAAGTTTAAATACCCTTAAACACAATTGGGTTAGGGACATCAAAAGCTGGCAGGGTTCTGTAAATTATTTAGGCTGTGAATGTTTCACTCCAAAGCTGTTCCAAAGTGCACTCTATCAACTAGTCTTCATTATATCCGTCGTTCAGGAAATCAACCCACCTTTCTATTTGTTCTTGAGTTCCGGGTTCTGAACTTATACACGCGGAATCTTTTCTTTTTATAACGACATTACTTATAGGGCGGCTCTGCCCCCGCTTGTTGCTCATGGCAAACTTAATCCTGCCTCATGTATTTATTTCAGGACATCTTGCAAAAGTAGTTATTGTATCAACCATATTGACCTCTCGTGAATGAATTGGTTGCTTGGGTTGCCTATTCACCTATTATGGCTAATGAGAGTTTCAGACTGTGACTACAAGTAACATAAGAAAAGACTTGGAATGACGAGGCTTAATTGCCCGTACCCATTTTAAAAATATTTTTGTATTTCCAGCATGGTAATTTTCCGATGGATTAACTGCAAAATGTGACTGCCGTTCGGCTTAGCCAAATGACTCAAGTTTCATATAAAAATATGAGATTGTTAAATCTAATTGAGCTAATTTATATAATTGGTCTTAATCAGAGATTTTATAATCGTTGTACCACTTATATAGGAGCATGACTGTACATTATTAAAAATATGTTTCCTAATTATGAAGTACAGTTGTTCTGATCCAATTTTTTTTTTAAATAATTTCAATACTTAAGTTTTTGTTTCAGCGGTCATTCACTTTTATATGATTTGCTTTAGAATATAACGAATCTACATTTTTTTAAATTTATTAATAGCAATTTTTTTTTTGTCTTTACAGGTACTTATAATAATAATACTTATAATAATTCATTAATACTTTTGGAATTGGTAAGACTCTTATCGAATACATAATTTTTGATTTTATATAAAATTAGTTTATATTTTTATATAATAGCTGTTTTTTAATTCAAGGTTCTAGTAAATTATAAATATTTAAGTTTTGAAATTTGAAAAAAACGATATTTCTTGGAAATTATCCATAGTCAAATGGCGTGTTAGAGATTTAAAAACAATATATATTTTAAGAATTTTGAAAAAAATTAATTTCGATTAAAAAAGTTTCTTCACTTCTTTGTAAGTTTCAAGCTTAACAAAATCTATTTCCCCTTTTTTTTATTGCTATTTAAGTACTTGAATATTTGTTCGTTGCATTCTCGTTTGGGATTAAAAATTAAAATAAAATTCGAAATATCTAGCTTTAAATTTTCCCCACTCATAGAATACAAATTTTTACTCTTCAAAATATTTTATTTAAATTTTTTGGAGTTTGATAAATAACGAAAGAAATTTTATACAGGGTGCGCCATTTGAATGTGGTCGATGGAAATATTGAATATCTTTGACAGATTTCAACCGATTGACGTCGTCGAACACATTTTGGAAAGGTTACAATTTTAACCATGAATCGATTCACGCCCAAAGAACGCGCCAATAACGTTATTCGAGTGAGTGAATCGGAGCCCGATTTTTGGGAGCGAATTTTAATAACTGATGAGGCCCATTTCACGCTATCTGGCACTGTAAATAAACAAAACTGTCGCATTTGGGGGAAAGAAAATCCTCATACTATCCATCAAACTCCACTGCATGATCAGAAAGTGACTCTTTGGGCCGGTGTCTGCTCAAAAACCATCATCGGTCCGTTCTTCTTCAGAGTTGGGGAAACTGTCAATGGGGATCGGTATCGATGGATGTTGGCACACTCTGTTTTACCAGAAATGCGTGAAAAAGGTCTTAAAGGCTTTTGGTTTCAACAAGACGGCGCGACATGTCACACCGCGAAATCAACGATGAACTTCTTGCGTCAAAAGTTCCCATCGACCACATTCAAATGGCGCACCCTGTATAATTTTTATCAAAATTTAGTACGGAAATAATGAAAAAAATATGTCGAAATTTTTTTAACGTAACCTAGTGTTAAAAAAAATGATTGTTTTCTCTTTAGTACCAATTATTTTAGAGACAATAAAATCTTTGCTTTTATAGCCACATCCAAAAATAAAATTATTATCCGGTTTGTAGATTGGCCTATGTAATTTTTAGGGTCTCTGCATCTAAATCTAAGGCCCAAACAATATAATTTTATATATTTTCAAGTGCGTAAGTACAAATATATATTTTACATAAGTACTTATATATATACTAGTGGGCCCGGCAGACGTTGTCCACCCCAAACTTTTTGAATAATCTTAAAGTGTATGAACATCGTAAGATTCTCTAGTTAGATTATCTGGACAAGCAAAAAATTTTTGGATTAGTTGACTTTCATGACTCTCTAAAAAGTCGTATGGACGAACTTAAGTATTCTTAAGAGAGTTTGCAACTCTAATAAATTTATGTTCCACAGAAACTACATATCAACTCCTTTGCGACTACGCTTCTGTCTGCACTTAATGTCCAATACCCGGTGTTGAACAATTTTCTACTATGCAATATTCACGATATTCACAAAAATGTGTATATCTCACGAACCAATTCACACAAACACATCACAATAGGCTTAAAACTTCCGTATAAACAACCTCTAACAGACCCAGAAATTATATTTGAAATTCATCAGCTCGTTCATAAGAACACCCATAACACGTAAAACATAAGTTTCTTCTTATATATAAAATTCTCGTAACACAATGTTAGTTACCATACTCCTCCAAAACGGCTGGACCTATTCTCCTGAAATTTTAGATATTTTTTTTTATTTTATATGTTCGCTTAATTCGAATCCAATTCAAGTTAAAAATATTACGTAAAGTGCTGAAGCTTTGGAGCTAGGATTCGAATTCAACGCACACAAAAATGCTATTCACCTAGCAATGCCATGTCTGACACTTTTCCTCAGTAAAAACTGAAGTTGCCGGTAATACTTTTCAAGAATATGGCTTATATGTATGTACTTTTATTAAGACCCAATTTTGCATACACGTAAAATTACTTTTATATAAATTTTATTATATGTTATTCATGATTGACATATCTAAAAAACTCTCTCTAACAGAGCCTGTTATTGAGTTACAGCCTTTCGTAAAATATTTTTTCAGGAACCTTCGCCTCTCTATTCTATAATACCAAAGGTTAAATACCTCTGCCCACCTGATTCTTTCCAAGGAGGCACGTTTAGTTCGCCGAATAGTTTCCAAAGTCGAGCATATACATTTAAATCATACAAAGTTTTATACCTAAGATAATAAACCTTCCATACATGTTGAATTTGTATCTCAACTGAAAGTGCACGAAAAGGCTTTCAAGATTTTTAGTTACGTGTGCTAAGCTTTACACAAGAGCTTTTATATGCCAGATAAGATGATTCGGAAAGTTTAAATTGTTGCATCAAAAATTTTGTTTGACATGGAACAAGTTAGCTGCTTACTTAAACTGGGTTTTAAAATTTAAAGCTCTTTCCAAAATAAAAGAAGCGAAAACGAATTGCAAGCCAAAGTTCAGCTCAAATTGTATATGACCATTTTGAAGTGTATAATAAAAAGGGTTTCAAGACGAGTGTTTGTTTTGAAAAATGGCGGGCTATGCTTTGGCAAGCAGTAGACAGAGGCACGTCGTCGGAGCAAACAAAGCGCATGATGATGAGCAAACTAAACGAAACGAAGCAAACGAAACGCTCCTACTCTCTCGCTCTCTCGCCAAACACACACACACACACACGCACACATATACATGACGAGAGACAAACGCACTGTCAGTCAGTCTGTCATTCAGTCATTCAGTCGTGTAGACATTGCTTCAGTCGTCCGTCCGTCAGTTGAGTCACTGTTTGGTTAGACAACGGAAAAGGCAACAGAGTCTCGCGTTCACATTGGCGTTGACGACAATTGCACAATTCATAATAGGCAACATGACACTTGTACACACACGCAGAGACTAACACACACACAGATACACAGACACTCACGCATATGCCCACTCATATGCTGTATCTGTGTGTTTGTTTGTTTGTCAGACTGAGTGCGCGTGTGTGTGTGTGTGTGCATGTGTGAGAAAGTATTGCGTCGCTATTAAATAGCATCAAGTTGCAAGCCGGCACTGTTGCATACTTTGTGGCGCAACGTGCACTCCATTTTTAACAACTGCAGCTGGCCTTTAGCTTCAACAGCAACTTGCTGTTATTGTTTTTGTTGTTCGTTATTGTTGTTATTGTTGTTGTTGCTGCTGCCCTTAGTACTGCTGCCATTGTCATTCACAAAGTTCAAAAGCGTTGTCATGTTGTTTATTTTCACTTCACACATATACACACACACATACATCTAGATACTAAAACACACACACACACAAACACTTACATAAACACTCTTAGAGTTTCAGAACACTTGCTGTAATGTGCGGGTGCAAAGTGCGTTCAGCGCTTAACTGACTGACTGACTGACTGGCTGGCTACTACTACTACTACTACTTTATTGCTGTTGTCATACACTATAATTTCAGGGTGAAGGGGTATATTTAGTTGGTGCGGAGAACGGGCAAAAGACTTAAGGATGTTGACTAAGAAGTCACGATGTTGGCATTTGAAAATTGTACTTGGCCTAGTAGGAGTTGCTAAAAGGGTAAGGTTGATGAAATTGTGAAACAATAGGGAATATGCTTCGTTGAATGCTTTTAAATTTTAGTAGATACTTTGTTGGTTTAATAAATCTGTAAATAATTTGTAGCTCTGAAGACAAACGTTTTTTGTTAGCCCTTTTAATAGGCTTTCCCATAAGTTGATAATTAAAAATTCTTGCTTCTACTTTATAATTATAATTCTGTATAATATAAAAATAAAATTATGTTGGTGTGTACTTTATAGACTCCCAAACCAAATTTTTGTGTGTGTCTCCTAATGATATGTTGGAGATTTTTAGCATAGTTTTGTTAAATTCCGGGGCATTTGAAACGTTTTGGAATATGTTGTTTCGCCAAAATTGACGAATAATCTAATACATGTATATAAAAAAAAAACTTACAAAAAGTATATATTTTAGGGTATTCGACGCGTAGTTTTCTACAAAAATTTTGTATTTTTCATGATTCAACGTGCCTTTATTGGCCCTATTGGCTCGAGCTGATGAGCAATGTTCTTGAAGCAACTTTTGTACAAGGGAAATATAAACACGAAGAAGTTACCGGCATTCTTTATTTCTATAATTGGAGGAAACACACAACATGTGGCTTGTCAAAAAGCCGTGGAACAAAAATTTAGTCGAACAAATTTACTGAAAAGTGCGAATCAAAATATTCATTTGTTCTAAACCAAAGTCAACTTTGCATTGATTATTTCATTCATTTTTATGATTTTTAGTGCTAGTAAATAAATAAATGATACTAAGTCAGTGACTATTTGAATACCTGATTTTATTTAGTTTATCTTATGAGCGTGTCCAACGATTTCCGCTATGTTTTTGCCTAAAAAGTTAAGCGTCCCTAAAAAGAACAACCCTGCAATGAATATTTCTCTAAAATACATTTTATTCTTCAATTATCTATACTGCTTTCTCGCAGAAGATTTACTGAACAAACCACAACGGCCATAGCAAATATTTTTTTTTAATAAACCTTCAAAAATATAATTTCGGTATAGTAAACAAATTAATTTTTATTTCCCGGCTATATTTGTAAAGGAAACTTTGATTTTAATATGCTTCACCCCTGTCCTCTGCACTCTAAACCGAATACCTAGCCTTAGTATTAAAATAAGATATATCCTATAGAGCCTCAAACCCCACCCGCTATTTTGTCCCCAATCATTCAGCATCTTTCAATGAATTCAATCAACAATTTTGGTATTTATCAAGACTTTTTTAGATTTTGATAATAGACAGATATTTTTGGAAAATTGCTTAAAAACTTTTATCATATTTTTTAATTTTTGAAAAATTTGCAAGAAAAATAATTTTAATAGGTTTAACAATATCGAAGGTTTCTAATAAACTCAAGTAAAGGTTCAATTTTAAAAATGGTGGATATTAATATTCTTTTTTATGCGTAGAAAGCTGATTCCATTTTTTTTTGTAGCAACTAAATTAAATGTTGAACCAATCTTCAAACTTATTTGTTGTCTCAAAAGAGGTGCAACTGAAATAAAGGAAACTATCAGGGGTGCCAAAGAAAAACAATTCGATTCAATTTCGATGCAATTGCAATTCTTGGTGCCACAGACATGGCTAACAATGGTTTTAAAACCGCTCATAGTCATGTATGTGGCACCAAGAATTGGAATTGAAATCGAATTGGTTTTCTGTGGTACCCCTGTATATTTTAAAAAATAAACATTTTTCCCTAATAAAATTGTAAATTGAATTTAATTGAACATATAACAATGGAGCATATATTTTTTTTTGAAGAGACACGAATAATAAATGTCTATAATGCGTCACCTTCTGATTGTTAGATCATGGACTTTATGGCAAAGGTAGTGAGAAAGATCGAAAAGTGTGAGAAGAGATATATTGAGTGAAGTCGAAAGAGAGAAAGTGACATATAGAAACAGAGAGAATGAAAAAATAAGAGAAGGGAGTTTTATATAAAGGGGGAAAAAATTAGATTCAGAAAGAAAAGTAGTGAAAAGTAGTAGTTCGAAATCTATATATAAAAGAAACTTAGGTCTTACGAGTTACGGATGTTCTCATGAACGCATAGATGAATTTCAAATCTGATTTTTGTTTGTGTTAGAGGCTGTCAATACGGAGATTTTAAGCCTTGTTCAATGTATTGTATTTGTGTGTATTGGTTCGTGAGATATACTCATTTTTGTGAATATCGGTTTTTGTGTGCATATTCCCATATAGTATATATAAAAACAGGTATTGTTGTTAATCAGTGTTCGAGGTCCAACATTGTTTCAATCATTGAGAACAATGAATGGCGTATTGTGTGCAACGTCAAAAATTGAATTTGTTGGAAAATCATTTGCACTGGGATCAAACTTTAGCAGATGCTGCTATTACTGCTCATTTATATCAAATTCGTGTTCTATTTTCGATTATTTTGGCAACATGTTTTCCATCAAATCCACCTGAATTGTGGATAAAATAACAAGATTATTTATCAGAAGATATTTTGTTTCGAGTACGTCAAGCAAAACATGCGCCAGTGATGGAATTTATAGCGCAAGTTTACAATTAAGCTTTAATTCATATTGAAGATCTATACTTGGCGATGGCTAATAAAGCATTAGGACAATTGGGAATGCCGTCTCATAATCGATCAATACATGATGTATTTCAATTGGAAGAAATGCAAGGAATCAAATTAATTATCAATCTTATCCTACTGCCCAGGAACGTGAATATCGCAATGAACGTGAAAGAATTCGGTTAAGACACCCCCGTGAAGCCCTACAAGATTTTTACATACGAAGTTTATTTACGAAAAGAGTATTCAGGACAACGTCTGCCGGGCTCACTAGTGTCATATATTATATGAATTGAAGAAAAGAAATTCTTGGCTATATTTTTCGATAAATCGATTTGAAGTAATATGGAAAGTTACAGTCGGAGTTGAAATAAAATATTTTTATCATTTAAGTTAATCCATTGAGAGAGATATCGTTATTTGGCAATTGAAAGTTTTGTAAAGTTTCCAAGCATTGTATATTATTTTGTTAACATCGGTTGATGATTATATATCTAGATCATATAGATCTTGATTATAGATCTTCTAAAAAATTGATTTTTTTACAAAATTCGATATGATTAGTTTGATTATAAAGATGTCATGACAAAGTATAGCACTCGGCAGTTGTTTATGAGTCCCAAGCACTGTATTAAATTTGTTTAAAATCGGTTGACTATATCATATAGCTCCCATTGAAACGATCTGTAAAAAAAAATTGTTGCTTGAAAATTCTTCTGTTTTTGGTTTTTTATGATGGAACCCAATTTGACAATCAAATGTTTTTGGTGTTTTTAAGCAATATACCGAATTATTTTTTTAAAGTTAATTTGGATTAATTTGAGCTAAAAAATTTATGAATATGGCAAGCATTTTGGTAATAACCATCAAAATTAGGAAGTTGACTTGTACTAATTGTCTTTAAATAAATATATGTACATTTATTTATTTATACGTTGTTACATAACGTACATATTTTACATAACTACGCCTTATTTTTAGTGTATCCCACAATTCGTACATATCCAAAATTTAGCATCCTATATATTTTCTAGTTTTAACTCTCGACTGCAAATGAGCTGCCACCATGGCGGCATACTAGATATAAATGAAGGGTCCAAGTTGGCTCAGCTCCACTTCCAGCTCCAGCTCCAACAACAAAAACGACAACAACACCAACAACAATTGCACTGTAAATTATTGTGGTAATAAGCATTATGCACAGGCTGCTTGTCAGTCTTCGTCGACGTCAGTGTCAAATTACAACAGACATTGGCATTAGTTTGGGTTGCTCTTGTTGTAATTGTTGTATCTGTATCTGTCGTTGTTGTTGTTGTTTCTATTTGTTCTAGTTATTGCTGGATAGTTTCTTCCAGGGGACTTATCAAGAAGCAGCTCAGCTATTTGCTTTGATTGTCCAAAAGTCCAGTCTAACTGGAGAGCATTTAATTTTGTCAAAACTTGGAAGGAAAATGTCCGATTATAATTGTTAACAATTTGGTTAGACAACTCAAAATATTTTGGTCAGCTAACTTTAAATTGAACAGCAAACGATATGGCTTTGATGTTGGGTTGTTTGTGATTGCCAAAACTCATTCAGCTGTTGAGTTAAAAGAATGAAGCCTCAAAGAAAATCAGCCAAGTGTGTCTAATGCACGTCAAAGGGTTAATATTGAATCAATGCTTATCTCCTGTGCGCCATTTTATTTTTTTTTATTTCATTTTATTCTACTTTAAGGCCATAAAGCTGAGGCAGTAATTAAAAGCATGTAGTACACGGCAATTGGCATGATTTTAAATTAGTACAATAAAATAATACACAAATCGTATGCATGTCAGGCGATTTGCTTTCGCCTCGAATTCGAGCCCGAATTGGCCAGCCGCTGGCTGAGACATAAAAATGGCCCATAAAAAGGCTATAAAAACAGTCGAAAAGGCGGCATTAAAGCGACACACAGCTACAACAACAACACATTACGGCATGTATATATGCATAAGTTAAATATTAGCCTAAATGCAATATACATTACAATACTTATGCCAAGACAATAAAACGTACAAATAAAACAGATTTTCCGCTAGTAAAACAATAAAAAAAGCACAGCCAGCTAACTGGATCAGTTGGCAACAAGCGAGTTTGCGGCAATAACAAGAACAAATTGAGTTAATATGGGCTTTTAATTCGATTTCAGAGAGATCAAGCAGCAACAAATGCACTTACAGATAAGCAGATACACTACGCGGCAAGGTTTTAGGAGCACCTTTAGTTTTATTGAAATTATTAAATTTTTTCTCATAAACTATGAGATTATTATTAATAATGTTTTTATACCCTGTACAAAGGGAATAGTAAGTTTGTGTGAGCCGAAAATGTGTGTAACATATAGAATGAGACGTCAGAGACTCCCCAAAGTTATCTAAAGTATGAGTAGGGTGACCAGAGAAGTCGATATACCCATGTCCTTCTGGTCATCCATTCGTCCGTGCATATGAACGCCTAGATTTCAAAGATGGTCATAACTAGAGCAACCAAACTTTCAGATAAGATCTTATATTATTTCACAGAGGGCTTTCTCCCTTTTCTTCTTCTATCCTTGACTCTTAGTAGAGCATAGGGCTTAAGAAGACTGGTTTATTTTATTTTCTTGATATCGTGGTCATATTATATAGCTCCCAAAGTGGTGTTTTAGAGGACCTTGCAAAAAAACAAAAAGTTTTAGATGAATAATACAATTGTTTATAAAGATTTCGTAGGAAAACTTGGCATTCGGATGGATTTTAGAGTTCCCTCGCAATCTACAAAGTTTTACCAAAACCGTTTGAGTATATTAAACACCAAGTTCGATAGTTTAGTTACTTTATGTTATGTTATGTTAGTTTATGAAGACATTATAACCAAATTTCGGTATTTGGTAGTTTTTTGAAGCTCCTCTGTTGACTATATCACATATATAGCTCAGGTCCTACGGACCAGTCAAAAAATTGTATTTGGGCCAAAATTTGTTGTGCTTTGTGTGATTATGAAGATTTCGAAACTAAATTTGGCAAATAAATATTTTTTTAGTGTTTGAAACAATATGGTACATATATGGTGGTACAGGATATCCCAAAGTCGGTCAGCGCACCAACCAATAACTACCAGGACGATAAAAGACTCGTTTTCATGCCGTGCAATGCCAACAAAAGATCTCGAAACGTGAAATTTTGCCATACTGTGCGTTTTATGGTTTAGTTTCTACTTGCTGTAATTTTTTAAATGTTGATCTCTTAGCATCTGTGCGTGCCAATTTTGTTGAGGTAAGTTGAGAATTTTGATAGTATAAGTCAAAATTGGCTAAGAGAAGTCTATTTTGCGTGAAGGTCCACTTAAAGCGACCTATAGGATAAAAAGTTTTTAAAGAAGCTATATTCATGTCATAGAGTATGTATCTAGACTCATTCAACTACTAGTTGCCAGAATTAATATTATTATTTTAATAATTTTTTAATCAGTATTGGAAGGGATACTTTAAAAGTTTTGAAATCTCTGGGATCAGTAGGCCTCTCAATGTTTAATATAGAAGACTATTGGACGATTAATCAATCTATAGTCGAATAGATAGATATGGTAATTCCTTTGATCTCCGATTTGAATGTTGCTAGGATCCCGATTTGGAATGATGCAATATTTTTTCGTTTGTTATTCTTTGATTGAATCGACGAAGTTCTTTAAGTTGACATCTGATATAATATAATAAAATAGCTGGAAATGAGAATTTAATCTATATACTATATATAAAACTTATGTTTTACGTGTTACGGGTGTTCGCATGAACGCATCGATGAATTTCAAATCAGATTTTTGCGTGTGTTAGAGGTTGTCAATACGGAGGTATTAAACCTATTGCGATATGTTTGTGTGTATGGGTTCGTGAGATATACGTATTTTTGTGAATATCGTGAATATACCATAGTAGAAAATTTTTCAACATCGGGTATTGGACATCAAGTGCAAACAGAAGTGTATTCGCAAGTGGGTTGAAATGTAGTTTTTAAGGGGCATACATTTTTTAGAGGTGCGAGCTCTCTTCAGAATACTTAAGTTCGTCTATACGGCTTTATTGAGAGTCATGAAAGTCAACTAATAAAAACCAAATTCGATTTCCTTAGCTAAATTTCTATGGGCTAATTTAAATGAAGAGGATACATTTTTCTTTTTCAAAATTTCGATTATTTATCGAGGTATTTATATCCATTTGGCTTTGTTTATTTTTAATGGATTCAATAAATATTTTTTTCTGTTATTTTTCTCTTATGTATTTTTGTTTTTCGAATTAGCGATATTTTTTTTAATTTTTTTGATTTTCGCAGTATTTATACTTATTTTTAAGCAAAATTGTGATCAGTTTATAATGTTAATTTATAGAAAAAGGTGCTAAAAAATTAGAAACAAAAAAATGTTTTTAAGATCAACTTTTTTTTAAAGTTATACCTTTTCTTAAAAATGTTTGTTTTTTAGTCGATTACGTAGAAATTTGTAACATATCGATTGTTGCTGTACTGATAAGGCTATCGAAATATCTCTGTTGAGTTTTCCGTATTCCCTGGGAAAAAATGTTTTGTAGGTGGTTCTATTCTTTTGCATTTGAACGTACGTATAAGAAAATGAAGTCAGTATAACATAGCTATGTATGCCAAGAAATATATCAAGCCAAAAATTTTGCAGAAGACTATGTAGAATTTGTAGACCTGCAACGCCCAAGGCGCGCTCACGTTCTCAGAGCAGAGATAAAAAATTATATTTGGTAGACAAGTGGCATCATAAACATATTTTCGGTTATCTACCAGACGCTGTCCATAGCCAGGACATTGCTGTCAACGCATTTGTCGCTGCGTGTTGTTGCTGCAAAATTCAATTTAGCAAAAGGGCAGCAGCAACAACAACAACAACAACAACAACAAACAGCAAATGTTTGGCAAAAAAAGGACGACACAGCTTTGGTAGTGTCGCAGGAACTCCTACTTGGACGTCAATGCGCGTTGCCTTTTTTTTTTTGGCAGTCTTGTGTGTATGTGTGTATCAGAATGTGCTTGTTTATGCCAAAAGTGGCACTTACGCTGTGGCACACCGTGACACGCCCCTTAAATGGGCTAAATTTGAAGTATCTCTCTCTTGGCAATGGGTGCGCGTATGTTATTTTTTGGTAAAAGTTTAGTTTACAAAATGGGCTGAACCTGAGCGTGGGCAATTTGGCAGAGTTGCCAAGCCGCACAATGATGTTAATGTTGTTCGTGATGAAGCACAAGATGTTTGTGTGCTAGCTACGCTGTTGATGAGCTGCACTGGCTGCTGGGTCTGGTTGGGTCTTTGGGCATGCTGTTGCTGAAATGAAATATGAAGAACTCTTAATTAAATTTGAGTTCATTTATAATAAACGCCGTAGCCAGGAGCCAGCTAGGAGAACTAGAGATGTAGCTGAAGCTAGAGCGTCTGGCACGCAAATGCCATTAAAATTAAGCAAAACAAAGTTGAAATGCGCTGCAAATTGGACAAGTTTGTTTGCCATTTGAAGGCATTGACAAAATATGACGGTATGCTTTTGGGTTGCCTAAAAGCTTTGAGATTATGGCCTCGAAATATTTTTGGGTCTGGCTGTAAAACTAGAGCGAGCTTTGCAGCGGCGACTTGTTGTCATTATACAAAATGCCTGCGCTATAAAGTATGCTACATTTTCTGTTGCGCTTGATTGCTGTCGATAAACTTTTGTAATTGTTTCATTTCCGGGATTTAAATTGCAAATATGACGTTGTCTTTGTGCCCAACGTGCCACTAAATTATGCTGAAAGGCGCGCCCCACACACACACACACACACACAGATACACACGTGCTGCTGCTGTCGCCAGCACACTTCATTACTGTGTGCCACACGCGCCATATAGTATGGCTGCTGCTGCGTCATTCAAAACGTATCCTTTTGCACACACACACACACACACACGGTGTGCGACACAGTAGATTTAACCTAATTAAGATTGTTGAACAGGACACAATGTTCGAATACAAATGAAATGCCAAGCGTGTAAGTGAGTACTGGATGCCGGTTGAACTGGGTCCCGGGTTTTTGGGTACGTCGCGTCGTCCTGCTCGCTGCTAAGCACTCTGACAGCCTGACTCGCATTGCTTCTACGCAAAATGAATGAGCTGCCAAGTAAATCTGCTCCCACTGCCAGCTAGAATGAAAGTGACGGTTCCCTGCTACAGCTGCTGCTTGTTTCGGTCTCGGCCTGTCGTGGGACTGGGCAGTCCTTAAAGTCCTTGCCCTGCGCTAGCTGTGAGTTTATGCCGTGTACATTGCTTTGTTATTGTTTTGTGCTGCCAAAGACGAATGTTAATTCTATTTAAACACACACACATACACATTGAGAGACATTTCTACCTCTCTCACTTTAACCCTTGGCTAGGACCTCTGCGCTGCTTTTGCTGCTGTCATGTTTTGTGCTTTTGGCATTCAAAGTCACAAAGATTGTCAACGTTTTCATTTTAATTCAAACAAATGTTACTAATGTTTTCATTGTTGTACGCCATGTTTGTCGCTTACCCGTTTTGCTGTCCTTTTTGTTTGTCTTGCTCTTTCTACTTCTTATTTATATTTTTTTTTGTTTTTGTTTCTGTTTTTTTTGTTTGCGCCCCACGTTGGGCGCTTGTTGAATATTTTATCGTTTGACTTGGCGTGTTGGCAACATTTGGTTACATAATTTTCCCTTAAATCCTTTTTCGTTTATTTTCTAACAGGCTTAAGGACGCTCGCACACTTTGTCTTCATTATGTTTTGCCAAAAAGTTGAAGTGTGCGTTGGGGGGGTTGTGCGGCAACATGCTGTGTACAGCTGTCCAACCAACCAACAATTTTTCGCCTATATTTAAAAGGGTTGTCTCACGTTGCTCTCGTCTCGACCAAAGCTTATGCAATTGCAATATTCAATTTTCGTACATTTTCGTTCGTTATTTAAGTGATATCAAAATATTTATGCAACTGTTAATGGTCGGTATTATGTAACAACAAACGGTCAGTGCGTCGACCACAATCCAAAATGTTTTCTGTAAAAATATTATTTTATACCATTGTGTATGTAGTATTGTTATACCTGAGGTTATGGTATTATTATTGTTCTTGCACCTGCTACACGCCCAACAACAGTATCAGTATATATTTCCCTGGTTTTTCATCATAATTGTTTTCCGGTATTTGGCAGTTCTCACAACGATTGTGCAATCGATCAATTGAAGCATAAGCTGTAAACACTTAATGCCGTAAAGTGCCTGCACATGCCTCTAATCAAAAGCCCCAGGGCGTTCCCATTACTCAGGCTTTATTTCTCTGGGCACGCACTTCAGAGACTTGAGAATCTCGAGCGATATGTCGACGAGTCTTGTCAGCTTCACACAAATTCAATGAAATCCAATTAGCTTTTTGAGCTTTTTGTTGTCATTTTTTTCTTCTTGGGTTGTATTTGTGTGTAAGCGCTTATCAACACGTTTACAGTTGCTCAGCCAGGCTGTTCTGAAAAACTGTCCAACTACTGCTGACATTTGATTGTCTCGGCCTGGTCTGGCTGGCCAGTCGACGGACACGTGATGAACTTGGTCAGTGCACACCAAAAGAATAAAAAAAAAACTAGAAGAAATGGAAAAAAATAACGAAAAAATTTGAGTTGGATCGGGACAGACGAGAGCACTCATATGGGAACGTGTTCTGACAGTGTTAAAAAAAATATATATATGACGAGAGTTTGCTGGGTTAAGTCAACGTTTATATGCCCTTTTCTTTTTAAAACTAAAGCTTTGGTTTGGTAGAAGTATGGATTGGATACTTTGTTTTTTTCCTACAGCTATAATTAATTCATTGAATTGTTAGACAAACTAGCCTTGAACGCTTTTACTTACTCAATAAAAAAAACTTATTCATCAGAATGAGACGATTATAAGACGCTTAAAAAGTGCAAAAGTGAATTTTCATCCTGCTTTTTTAAAACAATTCTTTATTAAATTTATCTTCAAGGCCTTGCATTTATGAACTAGCGCTTTGTAGAAAAAAAACTTATCGGTTCCGCCAGGTCCAGCTATAAAGAATAACTTCTGCGCGGATTTACCCAATATCGATCTTCTTATAACGTCGCGAGCGTGTATCTGGTCTTCGTTCATCTGCTCGGACATGCTGGTAAACAGGCGTTTATGTTCATCTATGGCAAGAGCCTCCTCTACTCAGTAACTTGAATAATTTTATCTTCGCTCGTAACTTCTGGCAATCCAATTTCCTTCAGTATATAAATCTTGAATAATCGAAAGTGCTGCTGGTTCATTCGAGTCTTCTCCTAATTTCGACTTGAATTTCTCCCACAGCGCAAAAGCGTCTACATCTCCACAAATCAACAAATATGCAAAGAAATGTCTCAGTTTATAGGCTATCATCACAGAGGCGGCATCAGTCATCATATCGTTCATGAACTCGAGCGGCTTGGTCAAACCCGCTGCTCTGTCTGCCTCTTGAAATGTCACATATCTTTCTCCATCGACAACCAATAAATCATCGAATGATGTAGTGACCTTCGACTCGCGCAGTAATAACTTTAGACTAAATCTTTTAACGTCTCGTGGTGACAAGATGTTTGGTCGGGTTACAATTTTACAGTTGTTCTTTCGTGGCTTCCAGTCACAGTTCGGCTTGTCCCACGTGTAATGCAGTGTGCCCTTAACATATAAATAGTTATGAGCTTGTTCGTCTTTTTTATTCAAGTCAAAGTATCCCAACAAATTTGTGTTTTTGTTTTTGGTCGCAGTGTCTAACTCTGCTCCTTCCTCAATCGTGATCTGCCAGGCAAATGTATCGGAATTAATTAAACGGCCTGACTTAGTGCGTGAATCGGCAGCTCCATGATGTGCCAGTCACTCTACATCGCGCACACATATCTTACATCCAAATACTGTTGAATCTCGTCCCGGCCTTCGTCCTTCGTTAGAGCTATTCGGGCTCGATCATGGCCTTGTCAATGTACTTGTAGATGTACTTTATGCTCATCACCGAGGTGCAATATTCGCCGTTCATATGGCAATCGAATCTCTTCAAGAGATATAGATTGTACTGCACAATCGACAGACACGATTTTGCCTTCTTATTTCCCGTGATAGGTGTGAGCTTTGCGGTTGTCTCTTCGTCGGTACAAACAGATCCACGTCGTCGGCGGTCAGTAATTTTTGATTGAGCGTCACCAACAAATGCATGTGCGGTAATCCAGGTTTCTAAAATTCAATGGTGTATACGTACGCTCGATTGGTTCCAAACACCGACTCGAGTTCGTCAACCAAGGCAACACACTTCTGGTAAAACAATCCACAGACAAATATCAGTATATCGGCCGTCAAAAACATGAGAAAAAAAAAACTTTTTTACATAATAGAGAAATTTAAATAAACAGCAGAGTTTCCAACTTAAAAATATGCTATTTTTTATTAGTCATTCCGAAAAAATTATATTTCTTCCAAAGGGGACAGCTCCTTATTGACTGTTTATTTGGTATGTAAGTCAAACTAAGAGTATCGTATATATTCTTTCTTTTGGAGTCAATAGACTTAACGATGTGCTTTGTCTAGCTTATGAATCTTTCACTGACTTGAATAAAATTTGTGATTTACCAAAATGACAACTGACGGATTTCGGTTAAAGTCGTCAAAATGATGAAAAAATGTAACCTTTTTATACTGTGACTACTCCGTCTTTGTGAAACCGCCATTTTTAATGAGCTCCAATTTTTTCGAACTGTCAGGCAACTGGAAATGGGGTTTCTAATGACAAGCGCTGAGAGAAGGCAAATCTTTTTTTCAGGCCATTTAGATAGCAAACCATTTTGACTGATTATTTTTCTTGATATTGCCTTAAAGGAAAAATTTAGTTTTTCTTAGAAATGCAAGCAATTTTGTTCAAAAACCAGAAAGCTTCCAAGTTATATTTATGCCGCTCTGGAGTCGCCGCTTAGACTCGATTACAAGCCTGTTTAAAAGAAAACATTTAAGATTGTCACAATTTAAACAGCTGCTTTTAAGGTCTGCCATTGTAAATTTTATGATTTTGTGTGGGAAAGGTTGCAGGTGACGAAATGATTAAGGAACAGTAACACGGAAAGGGAAACTTAGGCGCAATAAAATTAATTATATGGAAGCTTGGTCATTGAAATATACCCGAAAATGAAAAAGCCTAAAAACTAGTTTATGGGACATAGTCCTGCGAAGGCAGCGATAATAAGGCTAGAGCCTTGGCAACTGTCAATAACCTGTTCAGATAGCAGTAGACTATTTAAAAGTAATAAATTGATGGGACGAAGTCGACAGGCCTGTCAGTCTCAAGCAACTCCGATTGCTGCTACGACTAGTTTCAAAAATAGCTTTCAATAGAGAAACAGAACATTCGAGAACTTAGTGTACTCAGTATAAGCGTGCAAAGATTCCAAGTCTTGTACACAGGTGGTGCTCAAAAAGTCTTCCTGCCTCTAACTAAGAAAAACACAATTTTTTACAGTAATTCAAAGTAGTTCTCTTTGACAGAGCATGCAAGCTATTTGCACCGCTTCTACTAACTTTGTCAATACCGGTCTTGTAGAGCCGATGTGTCGAGGCCTTCAAAATACGCTTCAGTGTCGGCGAGTCACCTCCTCATTCAGAGCTGAAATCTTTTGCCACGGAGCATCTTTTCTAAGCTGGTGAGAAAAGGTACTGGTAATCGCTGGGGGCTATTATCTGGACTGGGTGGGGATAGCAAGCATGGTATTTATTAACGACTTATGACACGGTGCATTGTCGGTATGAGGTACCAACGTCTTTTTTCCGGCCGAATGTGGTACCGTTATACTCCGCTTGCTGAGTTCATCTGCCTTTAAGCGCACCAATATGCCAATCGATAGTACTCGCTGTGGCCTGTTTACCCAAAGTTCAAGATTTATCGGTGAATGTAATTCTAGTGTGCATCTCAAGTAACAGAGGCTCGTAACATTGCCAGCTGTTACTTGCATCTTTGGATGCTTTGATGCACTTACTGACTGTACGCTCGCTATTAAAGCTGACCCATGATTGGTCTCCAGAACGAGATGATTGATCCATGTTCCCTCTATCGTGATGTACAAACGCAACGATTCGTATAATTATGAGAATACTTTCTATTCATAGCTATTTGACTTCTGCTTGGAGAAAACGGTGCACTTTACGGTCTGGAAAGTATCATATGCCCAACGATTCCGAATAGACACCCGCCACCCACTTGCATCATTGAGCGTTCAGCATCATCGGTGTCCGTAAAAATGCGTCTAATGCTTGCTTTTGCATGTCTGCGTATACCATTGCCCCACTCTTCACGAGATGGGAAACTTACACTGAACGGTTTATCTAAGAATAACTCCATTGAGTTAGAAAAGTCGGTGGTTCTAGGAATTTGCGGAAATTGGCGCAAAATAGTCGAGTGTCCTCTAGAACTTATGGCTAGATCTGAAAATAACTGTTTAGATAGTAAGAGATATTCTGAAGAACAAAATTTGGATCAAAAAAAGAGTCATAACAGATCAAGCAACTTGAATGCTGCTACAACTAGGTTTAAAAATAACTTCGTTAAGAGACACAAAACATTGAGGACTTAGAAGCCATAAAAGCTGGAAAGATTCTATGTCTTATAGGGATTGTAAAATTTAGAAGTTTTCCTTAGTGTGAGGCTCTTGTCAGAAAATTAAATACATGAAATCTCAAGGTTAAATGTTAAACCAACCCAAATCGAAATGTTTGCGCCAGAAATAGAACTGGTTAAGGAGCTTGAGCGTTACTAGGGAGCATTTTTAAACTTTGGAGATTCTAAGAATCATTTTAACCAACACTCTAAAATATCTTAAGTAAACTTGATGACAAACTAAATGTACTCTCTGAGAGTATAAAATACTACAAAAAATTTCTGGCTATGATTCTCATTTTACAGATGAATGTTGCCACTACGTCTTCATATAAGAGTGTGAGTGTGACTGCGTTATTGTGTGTGTGCGTGTGTGTGTGTGTGAGTATTGTTTATGCTCTGCCTATCAGTGTGTCCCTATCTGCAGCTGTATATTTGTATTTGTATCTGTATCTGTAAGTGTAGCCGTAACTGTGTGCAGCCGTATCCTGTAGCTGGCACTGCGCTTGTATCCACCGCACATATCTCTTACGCTTCGTTTATTTAATTTTGCGCACAATTTTTTTGTTGCTGTTTTATTATTTTTTTGTTTTTGTGAGTATTTGTTTTTTTTTTTTTAATGTTTTATATAGTACATGCCGCACTGAAAAACTGTCAGACAATGTTTGTGCAGAGTTTTTGTGTTTGTTTGTATCCTTTGTTGTTGTTGCGTTTTATGTGCAACAATGCGACGCACAATCAGCGTAGCTCTTGTGTTTTTTTTTTCTCTTTTTTTGTAGTTTTTTCGTGTCATTCAAGTGAAAGAGCTGTATGTGGGGCATGACAGCTTTGCGGGTTTTGCGCGGGGTGGGTAACTTGAAAACAACATTAGCAAGTCAAACAAAAATTCCTATTTTGCCAACAGCTGGCAAAAGCTTAAAAATAATTTGAAGCAAATTTTAATTAATGCGCACCCCTCGCAGAGCAGCTACAGGCAATCCACAAAGAGAGAACAGAAACAGACCACAATGACGCAGCTGAATTATAGCTGAAACATTTGGTCAGAGAGACATCAGGCATCAGGCAGACAGAACTACGTCAGAGCGTCATTACAACTCAACATTGGCGCCAGACCGCAACACCGTGTAAATCCCTTTATCAAATTAATGAGCTCATTAAAATTCGTTTAGCAATTACAGTTTTAACAATTTCCGCTGCCAAGCCCGCCGCCACCGTCAGTACCCACAACACCCCCCCATCTACTCTATATATTTAAACATGGCCAGAAAGCAGGCATAAAATATGCTGAGCTCGGCGGAATCTTACAGGTGGCTGACTGATGGAAACAGTCAAACTGGGGGGTAGGTAGGTGCTCCAAACGGGCGGCATGCTGTGACTCTGTCGTCAAGCCTGTGCTTGTTGTGGTCGGTCGGTTTCGATGTGGGCAAGTCACCCCGCCTCTATAATATCCATAAAAATCATAATAAACTCCGCGCTCGGTAATTTACTTTGCATGCTCTGGGTAAAGTTAAGAGTCGCTTCGGTTACATGAGTCATTTGTAACGCCTTAAAGCAGTCAGAGAGTATGTGTATTATAATGATATCATTATTCGCTTACAAAGCTGGACTTTTTGAAAACTTCTCTACCAACAAAAAATTATCTTAATACAAACATAATATAAACAGATATGGGAGCAGCCTAAATTTTGTGTAAGGGACCAATCCTTTGGTTGAAAAACTAAAATTATAGCTTAACTCCGTATATATTTAAAATATATAACATTTAAAATGAATCCGTAGAAAGACAATTAAATAAATTGAATCTATACATATAAAAGTAACTTATGTTTTACGTGTTACGGGTGTTCTCAAAAACGCGTCGATAAATTTCCAATCTGATTTTTGCGTGTATTAGAGGTTGTCAATACGGAAGTTTTAAGTTTTATTATCAATGAGTATTGAATTACTTTGTAGTTCTCCTTAATTAAATTAAGTCTTATATTTATACTGAAAAATCTTGCGAAAGCAACTTAAGTTCAACCCCAAGGTAAGGCAGGACAACAAAATAAATAAAACAACAAAAATAAACAAAAAATTACGTTTTCATTCAGCACTGTTTGAAGACTGGAATGTAGTCGATGAATATTTAGGGGGAATTCTAAATGGTGTACTTAAAAATGTTAGGACGATGGAATTCTGTCGAAGGTGCTATTTGAGCAAAAGAGAAAATTTTGAAAGCATTTCAATATTTATGACATATTCCAAATATGTTTGCAGACTAAAGTACGTCAAATTTGGATTTCTATTATTTAGAACTTAGAAAACTTTGGCGATATCGATAGTATCAATATTTTCTTTATAATTCACTTTATTTTGCTCTCTTGAACCACATTTCTAATTTGCCTACAAAAAAATTTTAATCGCAAATCGATTCTTCGACTACTCATTCAAAAGTAGGCCCCAGAAGTGTATACGACAGTCACCACTTAAAACCTTCGCCACCATCAACTTACATTTGCAGGCCATAGATCGTTATGCTATGCTGGCAATGCTGCGCTCTTAATAGGAAAATCATGGCGAAGCATCTAAACATTAGATGGCAACACTGGCCAAAAAAATAAAAACGCATAAAAAATGCCTTAAAAGTAATAATAATTGCGTTTATTGAGCACACTCTGTAGAGTCCTATAGCAAAGGTCTATGCCGGGACACAGGCCTGAAACTCACCCAGAGTCCTGCCCTGCTTTTGCCTGCTCAATCGCGGGTGAAACAATAAACTGAAATGGCAATGTAATAATTTATGATGGCATCATTAAAGCAGCCTGGAAACAAAGACGAGTAGCAACAAAATAAAGAACTTTTGCCATTCGAAAAGTATTATGTGTACAGGAAGGTCGCGGCATGGAGACCCTTTTATTTTGGGTCGGGTAAGATTTTGGGCGATTGGGTGACGCCTTTCAGCATACACTTCGACAACTGCTCAGCGCTTGACTGGCTTTATATATATGGGATGGTTGGAATGGAACTTGAGCAGTATAGACATTTCTTGGGTGGGGACTTACGCGACGTTTGAATGCCATAAAAAAATTGTTATTATTTCATTTTATTTATTATGCTTTTTAGCGAATTTATGACGTGCGCATGTTTTGATTCATTTCGACAAAAAACTGTTTTTCATTTTTATGAGAGAAGCCGCCAGGAAATGAAGTTTCCTTTTATTTCAAATAGAAATAAACGCTTGGTAATTTTGAAATAAATGCTGGCATCCATAGAAAGATAAATGACAGCGTCAAGAAAAGCTGGAATATAAGATTATATAAAATAAAAAGGATATAAATATTTGTAATACACAAAAAGTTATAAAATTCTTTTAATTACTTTTTGTATAGATTTTTTGGTTGGTGAAATCATTGCACAGAAGATGAGTTTTTATTGGACATAAATAATAATAATAGTTGTCAACCAAATATGAAAAGGATTTGGATTAAATTTCTTGACACAGTTTATGAAATCTCTATGAATAAAAAAAAATTCAACTATTTGAAGACAAATTGGAATACTTATTTTTAGTTTAATTAAAATTTATTTACATTTTACTAAAAATGTCCAAAAGCTGTTTAAGGACTTAACAAAGGATTTAAGGATTTTTGCAAAAAATAAAAAGGATGCTCAATCAAACAAAAAAATACAAATTGAATAAAATGGGCAATAATATAAAATACATTTTTATTTATGTATGTAATTTCTTAAAATGTGGGACTTTGTATGGCTGCTAAAAATACGAGGGTGGGCCGATAAGTATTTAGCCTATACGAGATTGCACTTTACTATAGATAGAAAGGAAACAAAACATCACCCTATTCCTATATTGTTGAAAATAATTATTCGATTCACTTTTTGATGTCGGCACAAATTATCGTTAGATTTAGACAGATATTTTTTAGTATTGAAATTGATTTTAAAAAGAACTCATCGCAAGTTGAAAATATAGACTTTTCGCCTTGATGCTAAAAATCATTAAGGAATTTTCATCTTCAGTTATGTTTGGTCCTATTCGAGTTGGCGATGACTACCGCATCCGCACCAACCAGGAGCTGTATGAGCTCTTCAATTCAATTTCAACGACATGGACGTTGCTCAGCGTATCAACATCCCGCGGCTTCGCTGGCTCGGACATGTCGTTAGGATGGACAAGGATGCTCCAGCTAGACGTGTGTTCGATGCGGTAGTCAGCGGCCGTCGGCGGAGAGGACGACCGTGTTTGCGTTGGAAAGACTAAGATGAAGGGGCCCTGTTTTCGCTCGGTGTGACCAACTGGAGAAGGCGCGCGCAATGCAGAGGCGCCTGGAGAGAAGTTTTAAGGCAACTCGGTAATCGGGCTGTTATGGCCACATAAGAAGAAGAAGTTATGTTAGGTTAGATTATTGCGGCAGTTGGGATTGACATCCCAACTCAGTTAGGTCAAGGATAAGCCCGTTGCGATACCGCTAGAGTGAGCTAGTTCACCACTTTTCCATACTTGGGAAGTCCCCTATAATAGGTGGCTAACCCATCCGACTGGCTGAATAAACCTTAAAAGGCATTTTGGACTCTGTTCAGAGAGCTGAGATAAATCGTCTAGAAAGTGTGACTGTAGGAACCTAAATCTTTTACTGCCCAGTGACAGAAGAAGTGTTCCACCGTCACCAGTTCCTCCTCATCGCCACAGCTTCTACAGAAGTCATGGTGGGGAGCATTCAACCTGGATGCGTGGTTTCTTACCAACCAGTTTCCCGTGATGGCACGGATAACTGATGATCGCTGGGCAGACAGCAACGTTTTTTGGTTCTTTTACTGCAGTATGTCGGCCAAGTTTGCCGCGAGATTCTGCTGTTCGATGTCCGATTCCACGTTTTATTTGCACAGAGAGCGAAAAAATTTCGTATTCTCAGTTTACAGCTGGCCATGGGTATACCCCGGCCCGCTTTGTCTTGAAGGAGAATGCTGGTAGTTCCTTGTCTAGCCAGTTCATCCGCAATACAATTTCCCTCAAAGTCCCTATATCCTGGGACCCATATGAGGTGAATTGAAAACTGCTCAGTCATCTCCCCTAGAGACAAACGGCAGTCATTCACTGACTTCATACACGAAGTCATCGAAACTAGGGACTTAATATTCACTTGGCTGTCCGAATAGATACAAATGTTCTTATTTTTAACTTGTAGTTTTCTTATTGTTATTAAAGCCTCCTGGATTGCAGTGACTTCTGCCTGAAAAGCACTGCAGTGGTCCGGGAGTCGAAAAGCAGTTCTAATGTTGAAATCCTCAACGTAGACGCCTCCACCTACACGGCCGTTTAGCTTGGAACTGTCCGTGTATATCTTTATCGAGCCCGCTGGGCCTGGTACACCTGTAGTCCACTCCTCTCTGGTTGGAATATAGTCTGAATTTAGTTGTAAAATGTTCCTGCGGTATGCAGTAGTCTGTGCTTTCTGGGATAAGTGGGTTCCCCTTAAGAATCTTTTCATGACCAAAATCTTGATCATTCCATTTTTTCGCCTCTCTCATGCGTAAAACTGATAGAATCGATGGTGGCCTTTTTTCTTCGATCTTCTGTAATAAGGTTCCTGTCTAGTTTACTGTCTAGTGCTAACCTGAGGAATCTGGCTGTTCTTCTTCAGTTCCAAAGCACATAAAATTGGGAAGACTTATATAAAAATCATGAAAATCGAAGAGTGTAAATAAAAGTGAAGATCGCAGAAACCTCAAGAGAAAGATAAAAATTAATTCTGTTGATTATCACAATTTAAGAAACATATCGGTTAACCTCTTGAAGAAATTTAAATTGTTTTTTCGATTATGGCCTTAAAAGGCTACACCAGCCATTAAGTATATACAAAATTTCAACTGCAAATATTTCACTTCTTTAAACGCCCGGCTTTGACCCAAAAAAGTGGCTTTAATGCCAAAACCCGTCCATAATACTCTCAAAATTGCTTAAATTAATTTTATTTCTGTCCAATATCATTTGAGCCTGAAAATGATGTTGCCCAAAATTTCAGCAAAGTCAAGGCAGTGCCATAAACCATAACTGACAAATTTATATTTTATTTGACATCCGGCTAAAAGCCAAAAATATTTCTCACTCTTTGCAATCAGCGCCCACTGCTTGTATGTGTGTGTGTAAGTGTGCGTGAAAGTGTGTGAGCATGTGTATGTATGGGTGTGTGTGTGTGTGTGTATCTGTGTGTTCCGTTGAATTGTTCTTTTCATTGTGTCGTTGCCTTTTGCTTTAAGCTATTGATTTTTCATGTTTTTCCGGGGTTTTGTATCGACGCTCTTTGGCACAGACTTTGCAGCTGCTCATTGTATTATTTTGCCATTTATTGTACATTATGCAAGCGACTAATATTGACATTATCTGCCTTTTTCACAAACTTCCTCTTGGCATTGCCCTGTCAGTTAAGGCAAATGGCATAAATCCTTTTTTAGCTTCTCTGAACAGACATAATCGACAGGATGGGAGGAGTGAAGCAGCAATTTGGAATTGATTTACGCTTAAATTGTGGTTCCACAAAGCAAGTGCTAAAACTTTATTGGTGGAAAAATAAACCATTTAAAAAAATTTGTTTTTGTTATTATATTTAGTTGAGGAAATAAGGATAACAGCTGACGTAATTAAATTAAAAAAACAATTGCGACTTAATTTAATTTTAATTTTAACAATTTACTTTATTTCCTGAAAATAATATAAAAATATAGCTTAAAGCAAGCTTAACATTTTGAATCAGCGTTTAGGTATAATATTTTTACAACTAATAAATTATGAGAAAACATGTTTTAGATATAAAGAAGTTTTTGGCACGAATGTTAAGGAAAACAATGGCAAGAAATAAAAAACTTAATTATTATAAAAAAAAGTTGAAGGCTTGCGATTTAAAATAGAAATTTTTTATAAGACTTCCTTATATTTTCCTTATTTTAAGTTTTCAAAAATTTTAAAAGCTCAAATACACATTATCGGACATTATTTTTTAAAATTTAGCAGAGCTATCAAATTTGAAACAGTTTTTAGTTTTTTTTTCAACCAGACAATTTTTTTGGAATTTCCAAATTATTTATTTATTTAATTATACAGTAGAAGTTAATTCTATATGATGAACGCCTTCTGGCTATAGAAGTTCCAAACATTTCAATATTATACTTAATAAAAGCTTTTATTAACTTAAGCTCAAAACTTTTATACGATGGATTTAGTATACCATAATGTTTTAAGGCTCGGTTTTAAATTTATACTTTTTTATTTTTAAGACAAACATAAATCGATTTACGGTGCATATAAACAAAATAAAGTAATTACCGTCCTTAATGCGAGCAATGTAAAATATCAAAAAGTTTTTAAAACGATTTTTTATAAGCTTCTTTTATTTCGCGAGTCATATTAAAGTAGCTTAGGGTAGTTTGGCTGCTCAAGTCATATTATATTAGCTTTAAAATAAATTTTAGAAGTTGGAGTATAAAAAGTCATAACCATCAAAATGTCTGTGCTTCATGGAATTACTTTTGATGGGTTAGTTCTCTGTTAATAGTAATAAAATTAGTTTAATATGAATGAATAATAAAACATTTGTTGTAGGTGTTACTTAAATTTTAATTTAGTTAAAAGAAAGATATGAAAGAGCATATCTGCATAATAGATTCGTTTTGAGGTATTACTATTTAAATTATTAGAAATATATAAGATACAACCCAAACTATGTATGAAAAGGACTCACACCTTATCTATATTTCTCTAATATATAAAAAAGTTTTTTTCTCATCTTTTTGAAAGTGTAGAACATGTTGTGTGTATAGCAGAAGATATTTGTTTCTCATATTAGGTATACAACCCGCCGTTTTTTTTTAATTTTAAAAATTATATAAAAAAAATGGTATCTTATTTATGTTTCAAAGTATTGTCCGTCACTTTCCACTACTTTGGCCCATCTTTCAGGCAACAAACGAATCCCGCGTCGGAAAAATTCTTCATCCTTTGATAAGATCCAAGAATCGATCCATTCTTTCACTTTTTCAAAAGAATCGAAGCACTGGCCTGCCAGGCCGTGTGCCATCGACCTAAATAAATGGTAATCAGCCACGTGAGGTCGAGCATTGTCGTGTTGCAAAATTACTTTTTCGTGTTTCTATCAGCGTATTGCGGCCGTTTTGCTTTTAGTGCCCGACTCAAACGCATTAATTGCGTTCGATAAAGTGCACCAGTAATTTTTTCAGAAGGTTTTTGCAGCTCATAATAAATTACGCCAAGCTGATCCCAATAAATACATAACATGACCTTGGATCCGTGAATATTCTGTCGAGGTGTCGCCGTAGGAGTGTGGCCGGGCAATCCCCATGATGTGCGTCGCTTAGGGTTATCGTAGTGGACCCATTTTTCGTCCCCAGTAACAATACGATGAAGAAATCCTTTTCGTTTTTGTCTTTCAAGCAGCTGTTCACAAGCAAATAAACGTCGCTCAACATCTCTTGGTTTCAACTGATACGGTACCCAGTATCCTTGTTTTTGGATCTTCCCCAGCTGTTCCAGGCGTTTTGATACTGCTTGCTGAGTTACTCCCAATGATTATGCTAGCTGTTCTTGAGTTTGGCACGAGTCTTCATTAAGTAAAGCCTCCACTTCATCATCTTCAAAAGTTTTTTCTCTGCCACCGCTATGCCGATCTTCAACAACAAAATCACCGCTTTTAAAGCGCAGCAACCCCTCGCGACACGTTCTTTCACTAATAGTATCATCACCATAAGTACTTGAAATAACCCGATGAGCCTCAGCCGCCGATTTTTTCATGTTGAAATGAAAAAGTAAAATCTCCCGCAAATGACGTGAATTCGGTTTACAAGTTGACATATTTAATTAAGTGTCACTATATGACGCAAACAAAAATTAAGTAATATCGATGTAAGGTTATATTTATCGATGGAAAACAGCTGTGATTTATTTATTTGAACTATTACTGGCTACTAGCGCCATCTTTTGGAAAACGGCGGGAGCAAAGTTGTAGATCTTGGGCGAATTAAATTTTCATTGGTTAAAAAAGTGCTTTCAAACAATTAAAACGAAAATATTCTGTTGTTGTCGAACTCCAACTTAAAACTCAGTAAACGAAATTCAATTTTCAAATCAAAAAATTTTTTTTTTAATATAAGTAAGAAAAACAAAACAATAAGCCAAAAATACTCAAATTTTTAGTTTTAAATTTTTGGGCCACTTAGAAATTAAACTTAAAAACTTAAAAATTAGTCCAAGAAGTATCTCGTGGTTTATTCAGGCCACCGGATTTTAAGATGTTTGTTTTCCTCATCGAAATTTGTAAACATTTTACCCATACCCAGCTGACCAGTCAGTCCAGTTTCCTTGACAAGTGTCATAATCCTGCCACTTACACGTTCATCAAAATGTTCAGCTGCTTTCGTCAATTCTGGCTCCTTATCGCCAGAGTAGAGTCCCAAAACAGCTCCTTTCGCTGTGGATTTACACTCCTGCTGCTCGTAGCGTACGAATATCTTGAAGGGGACAGCTCGTTTAAGTTTCTGAACATTAAGAAGCGATTTTTGGAGTGTACCAAGCTGTAATTTGCCATATTGACTATATGCGTTAATAAGGAATGGAACTTAAAAAGAATTTATTTGTGCGTAAAAAATAAAATAAAAATATTTAAAAAAAAGTAAAAATCATTTTTGTTTAAACAAAATTGTTGGGCTCCGTTGAGGTGAATGGTCAATTTCTTTGGCCTTAGAGATTTGGGACGCCAAGCCCCAACTGCAGCACTAATCTAATCTAACCGAACCTAAAGAAAAATGTGCTCTTTTTGCTTTTCGAGAAGTAATTGCTAATTACGAAATAAAGAATAATTCTGAAAGATGTATACTTTGTTTCTACTATAAGCAGATTTAGAGTTTTTATCTTTTTAACAGTTTGGGTTAATAATATTCAGCCACAAAAGTGTAAAGTAAAGATTTTAGCGAAATCGGTAGAAAGAAGTTGAATTTGACTAAAGAGGAAATGAAAGAGCGCAAGCGAGAACAGATGCGTAGAGCATCAAAAAAGAGGTATGAGAAGAATAAAGAAGTAATTTAATTTCAAGTGAGCCCCCGTGGGCCGCTTGCGATTGGAATCTATTTTATTTCTTATCCAAAGAGGTCTATGCGGCTTATTTTTTTTAAGTTAATGTTTCTGATGATTTTTTCTGTAAGCCAGTGAAGAGACGAATCCAACAAACCATAGAACATTAAAATCGGTCCAGCTGTTCTCGAGTTATAAATGGTGTATGTAGGTTAGGGCGTCAGTTGGGACATAGCGTACCATATCACTTATGCCAAGAATAGACCCGTTCTGAAACCGATAATGGGAGTTGGTGATAAGAATATAGAATAATAATAAAAATACACTGGCTGACCCCTGGGAGGGGCATGGGGATCTCTATTAATTACTTTTCGAACAGAACAGGGACCTACAGGTTATAACCGAATCCAAGTAGCGTCTTTCAGCAAGGGATGCCAGTGCTAGGCAAATGGACCAGTGCTACTGCGGGGAATTGAAAATATAGAAAAAAAAGGGGAATATGAAAAGTGGAAAATGCAGGACCATGCTTTACGCGGGAGTCGAAACCACAACCTATGGGATGATAGTCTAGTGCGCTGACGCTAGGCTATCGAGGCCGCCCTATAAGCTAACAAAACTTTCTTTTTTAAAGTCGGTATCAATTAGGGGCCCGTGAATCGGCTTTATCTTCGACGTGCCAAGAGAAATACTTCTAGAACACTTAATACTTCTACTAAGAGAACAAATTATTAACACAAGACTTGGAAGTGTATCTGACATTCGGCTACTTAATAAAAAAATATATATGTGAAGTAGCTTGAAAAGACATAAAAAAATGTTCGACCTCAAATACTAAATGTATTAGCTCTCTTTTCTCTCAAGGGTATTTAAAGAGTATAGTCGATTAATATCTATCATATAAAATTGCAAATAAATTCTGAATTTTTGTTTTGGTCTTTAAAGTGTAAAGTAATCTATTTTATTGCCCAAGTTTATGTTGTCATCTTCTTTAAAACAAATATATCGCCCCCAAGGCGTATCATAAGTTTTTGGCTTAGCTCATAACTACACAATCAGGTCATTATATAAATGAAATGTATATGTGTAAAGACATGCCCTATGAGATTAATTTAAAATAAAGTTTGGCAATCCATTGTAACATTTACATGGTTATCAATTATATCATATAAATACTTTCAATGTAAGCACTTATCAAGTTATCAAATCCAATGGCAGTGCAATCATAACCCCATTCGTAATGCAGTTTAAAAATATTTCAACTTTTGTATGCAACGAATGTGCATGCAACCATTTGTGGCAGCATTTGTGCCACACCCTGAGGCTGACGTAGTATGTAATGACCGTTTCAAAGCACCAAACCGACACATACACACCCTCCTCTGGAAACACTGCTTGTTTTAAATAAAAGCAGTCGCTTTTCATATCCCATGACCAAGTGCAGGAGCAGCACAGCATCAACAATTGAGTGCGATTTGCAAATCAGCTTGGCAGCTGCAGTAGCCGGGCTTTATGCACTTGACACTCAAACTCAGTCAGTTAGCCAGACTGTAACCCCTTGGAGAGCGCCCGGAAGGTATCCTTGGCAAATGAAGGGGGTTGTCGTCGGTTAGGTTGGTCGACTCTGACACTGCTTGTTATTTTGCCTGCAATTTATGTTATTTATTTTATGCGCTGACATATGGCCGGCATTTTGTATGCTCATTTTTCTAACAATTCCGTGCTGTTGACCTGGACGCCAGTGTCATACATCAGACAGGATGTGTGTGGGAGAGCGTGAGGAGCGGAGATTGCACCAGGACATGACACTGATGTCAAAAATATTGCGTTATTTGTTTGGCGCCGATGCTGCTGCTGCTGCTCCTGCTACTACAGCTGCATGACTATGCATTTCATTTGAAATGACGGTGCACACAGATACGCACACACACACCCACAAGCATATGATGAAACATACAATGATGAATTATTATGCCAAAGGTGACTTTCATTATTCCTTTGCATTTTTCATATGCACAGGCGCACGCCTTCTATCTCTATTTTGCAGTGTGTGTATGGGCGAGTATGCGAGTGTGTGTGCGTATCTATGTGTCAGTCTTGTGTGAGACTTATCTATGCAGAAAATTGAATTCCTGATACAAGCCGCCATTTGCCATTTTTCGCAATAATAATGCGCTGTCACGCGTTACCACACACACACACACACTCTCTCTCTCTCTCGCTCTCTCTCTCTGGCGCTCTTTTAGACTCAACTCTCACACACACCCAAAACACTCTCCTTTACACATGCCGTAAATTGATTGTGTAGATTTAATATTAAGGATTAGACATCATACAGCTGCGCATTTACCAATGCCTCAATGGCTGACATGGTTCGTCGATTTTCGCATCCATTGAGGTTATGCATCATACATTTTTATTGTATTATATTCTGTATGTGTGTGTGCTTGAGTATCTGTGTGTGGGCATGGACATGTGCACCATTTGCGTTTGTATTTGTTGCTAAATAAATACGTTTTCATTGTGGCTCATTTGTGTGTGTCCATTACATGTTATTTTATAGCTTGTAGCAATAACAAAATCTATCACAATCCATAGCCTTGAAGTTTACAAAAGATACACAACCTGCAGATACAATTGCATTTGTGACAATTTTCTATGTTTTGATACTGTGCACAGGCCGGCGGACAAACTATATAGGCTTGAAAATGCGATATTGGCTATACCCTCACCTGAGTATATACAAAAAGTGATATTGTTTTGAGACAGAAAGTAATTTTTTTTTTTTTTACTTTATTATATATTTAGTTTAGTTTAAAATAAATAAGCCTTTTTGAAAAAACTCTTAAAGCTCTCATAGGTGCAGTTGCAAAGCTTCTGATGAAGAGACCCAAAATATCAAGATGGATAAAGTTAAATTTTTTTTTTTACACAGTGTCTATTTCACAATTATAAGCTTTTTTAAAAAGCAAAACAAACAAACCAGTCAACGACTAGAACGGCTCGAAAATATGGTTCATGATATGGCCAATATGATAAAGCAATGGACTGGGGATACATGGACTCACCAGCTACACAACAACGCCTCAACATCACAATGAATTCACTCAAGCACCTTATCTGGAAGGTCAATGGCATTGCAGAAAAAGCCAGAGAAGTTGAGCTCTTCTCGCATAACAACAACGTCGACATTCTACTCTTAATTGAGATCAGACTAAAACGTAGGGAAACAGTCAAAATTCGGATAAGCTGCGGTACTCATGAGGAGTTCTTTCCGCCATTTTCTACAAAGATCTATTGAAACGCAAACCATACAAATGTCGTCAATAAAAGTTGCCACAGGTTTGGGAGACATGGAACTTAGCGCCATAGACTGTCCCAGGAATAGAAATGAAGAAAGGCACATCAGTGACATACTCGCTTCTTGCGGCCTAAGGTATCTGGTGGGTGGAGACTGGAATGCGCGACATTGTCTGTGGGGTGATATATGCAATTCAACCAGGGGCCGAGAGCTGGCCGAGCCCAGTTCAGTTAGAGGAGCTAATATTCTTGTTACAGGATCCTCAACTAGATATCCATATGTGTCCTGTCACTCACCTAGTTTCATTGATTTCCCTCTATACTATGGGGTATCGGATTCTCAAGGTACTATTTGCCAAAAGTGGGACTTAGACTCTTACCATATAGTCCAGACTAGGGAAACCCACCAGAACCTTCAGACCCCATAGCAGATGTCCCCGCCTATTAAACCTATAAGGATGGAAGAATTAACTGAAGCGATCCATTTATTGCCGAAAAATAAAGCTCCGGGTATTGATAGGATTTGCAATGCTACGTTGAAGGCCTTGCCTACAAGAGCGCTCCTTTATATAGTATTAATTTTTAATGCTGTTATCAGGATCCAAGTCTTTCCAAAGCAATGGAAACTAGGTGCGATTGTTATGATTCACAAGCCAGGCAAACCAGAAGCTGATCTTCTTTCTTTTATCCTTCCTGTCTAAATTATGGGAGAGGATTATTGCGAATCGGATTTTTGCCATTATAAGTGAATGCAATATCTTGCCGGTTCACCAATTCGGCTTTCGAGAGGGACATGGCACTGTGGAACAGGTCCACAGATTGGTCAAGCACATCATGCAGGCTTTTGACGACCTGGAGTTCTCCAACGCTGTCTGCATAGACATGCAGCAAGCATTCGATAGGGTGTGGCCCGATGGTCTACTGTGCATAGTTAAAAACATTTTGCCTGCTTGTTTTTAGAGTTTTATTTATTTATATCTAAACTCACCAAGATTTGTGTTTTGTTCAAGTAGTTCTTCCTTGTCGAACTGATCTCAAAACATTTAAATAAGCCAGGAACATTTCGGGTTTTGTTTTTGATCAATCTTATTTTGTCGTCTTCAATAAATAAAATGTTCAATCAGAAACACCATCAGCCAAACTTTATTTATGACATCCTGACTGACAAAGGTGTTATCCTGCACCCATTTTCGAAATTTTGAATTTTGTTGCCTAATTTGTTTTGAATTTCTCGTCGAGCTTGAAAATTCTAGAGCAGTATTTTTAATAAAATCTTCCAATTTGATCTCTTGTAAAAATTTGGCATTTAAGTCAACAATTGTCTCCGGTTTCCAAAACGGTGGTTGGGCGCAGCACACAGTAAAGACCTTCTCTTTCTGCTTATCTAAACATGCCCAGACTTCTTATTTTTAAATGAAAATTTATTGGCTGAATGCTTTTATGATCATCTTACAAAGCCCATTAGATTGTTTGTTGGCTAATAAGAAAGATTTTAGCCCGTTGATTGTCTTTTGCCAAGTAAAAAGGATTTCCGGCACTATTCCGTATAGGTATCATATTTTGTTAATAAATTGTCTCATCGATACATAAAGAGACGTGCTACAGTTATTTCAACAAAATAAAAATATAAAAGAACCAACTTTTGACAAACATAAAAACCAATAAGATAATTTCCTCTTTTTTATAAAAATATATTTTTTAAATCACATTTGGTGATAAACAAATTGTAAATATCATTTAATTTTTACCAAACAGCATTAAACAACTGGAAGATTATTTGTAAATTGGTTATGTGTTATGAATTATTAAAAGAAATTATGGAAATAGTCAACAGAAATTAATAAAAGGATTAAAAACGACAATTAAAAAATGGCTTATATTATAGTCGGACGCAGATGACTTTGGAATACCCTGTACCACCACTTTGCAATCGAAGCCGATATTTTTTTTCATTTATTAAAATGTGACAGAGATACTAACCAAAAGCAGCCATCTCAATCTTTCTCAAAAATAAAAGCGGTAACTTAAAAAATTTTAGAAACTAGACTATAAAATGTAACTTTAAAAATACCAAAAATTTATAACCAAATCCAAAATGGCTCGAACAAAAGGCTTACAAAAATCAGGTTTGCTAAAAATCAATTTTATCGTACTACGAAGATATTTAAAAAATAATAGACTGTAAAGATCTCTAGAAAATTGGCGTATGCGCTCATGGGATAGAACATAGAGAGTGGGCAGCGCTAAGGCGAGGAGTTTCATCCTGATCTTTACCTAGGAAATTTTTTTTTTTTTTTTGAGAAGGGTACCTCACAGAGAGGTGTGGCACTGCGACCAAAAGGTCTTTTGTACCATACCCTTAGGTTAAAAAAAAAAGACTTTCCGCTTTCCTGATGATTAGCAGTAGGTCTTTTGTTGGTGTTGACCTGAGGTGGAAGGGACTAATCCGTTCCTTTCCCATGTGATAGGCTCTGTCCCATACCAGCGCTGGGCAGTCATAGAGAATATTACCTAGCTCATATTTTTTTTCAATTTTAAATAGTTACACTGCTTGACAAATCAGAGTATCTGAAAACCGTTCCCTTTATATGAGTTTATCTATCAGCTTGTTTAATATTTTTTTATCTATATTTTTTTAGTTATAAATTTTGCTTTTGTTTTATGTTGCATAAAACGCCTCTTAACAATTTGGTTTGAAAAATTTGCTGCAATGTCTGCTCCTACGTAGTGAGATGTTGGTTCAACGGAACGACAAGCGCCTGAAAAAGGCAATTTCACACAGATAGACACACATACAAAGAAACAACAGCAAACCGCTTAGATATACGGGGAAAATTGAATTTTTAAAAATTGTCCTGGCGAAATTCAAAAGACGCAAACGGAAATATGAAAAAGGCGTCCACACACACAGCCCCAACTATTCCGGGCTTTACTGCACTAGACTACACTACACACTGTGCAACACTACACAACACACTTGAATAAACTTGACTCACATACAAGCACACAAACTTACATGTATATAGTCGCCATTTTGCTGCACATCATCAACATCTTTTTCTTTTCGGCACTATGTAATATTCTCGTATATAAAATCGATGTTGTTCCTTTGGCTGCTGTTCCTTTTCGTCCTTTTCGTCCTTTTTGCTTATTTCTTTTTGCTTCAACTTATGCGTTTACTCTCAGTTCATTGCATTTTGCTGCATGCCACTTGCTATATGATACAATATATACTATATACTATAAAGCACATACTATATACATATAAGCTGCATATATCCAGCAGGATTTTGTCTAATTCATTGTCGAAAAATATGGCATAAGCTTTTAGCCATTTTGTCTGGCATTTTTCAGCGCCCCGTTTTCGCCCTCGCATTAGACTTCGCTTCTAATATTTGTTGCAATTTGTTAAAACAACTTGTTTTATTCCCTTTTTTATATACAGTTTATATTCTTATATTTTTATTTTTGTATTTTTCAATTTATTTCCATGTTTTACGCTCTTTTGTTGCATATTTCATTTGCGCTGTTTTTCAGTTATTGTCCTTGTTTGTTATTGTTGCTGTTGTTGTTGTTGCACGAGCGCTGTGAAATATGCAACATATTCTGCATGTTTATTTTCCAGCGCACCAAAATGGGCATCGGGGGCAGTTGGGGCAGCCAACTCTTCGTTTTGCCTGCTGCTAATAAAAAATAAATTGCACATGGGTTGTTGCAACGAAAGCAAAAGCAAAAACTGGCAGTTGTAATAATAGTTTTTGACAATATTTCAACGCTAGAAGTAAAAAAGAAAATAAATAGTCAAAGTGTTGCGTTAATAAACAGCAAGAGAGTTCTTTTATGTGAAATATAGTTTCGATTCGAAGACCCTGAAAATACGCAATATGGCGGATTCATTGAGAAATGCTTGCGCCCATGGGCATTTTTTTAAATGCAAATATATTAATTTTTAATTTGAATTTTGTAAGCTTTATTTTAGGCAAAAGTGTGGGAAAAAATAAAAATAATTCAATATAATAAAAATCAACAATTTAGTGAATTTATACTAGAATATAAAAAGAAAAAGCCAATTGTGAAAAAATATATAATATATATTTTATAATTATATATAATTTTAATAAAGCCTTTCGCGTTGATTAAACTAACTGAGCTAACAAATATTTGGGGACTAAATAAATTAATTCTGCAACAATGTAAAATTTGTTCACGATTTTTTTTAAGTAAATAATATAAAAAATGTCTCGAACAAGATTAAAAAAAAAACTGAATGTTTTTATGTCTGAAAAGTACTCAAAAAATAAGCGTTGAAAAGAATTTAAAAAAATGATTATGTAGTACAGGGTGCGCCAGAAAAACTTACTTATTTGAACAAATTCCCGCGCGGTGTGTTGGGAGGGTAGAGGGGCGAGAGAGTGCACATCTGGAGGGGGAAGTTCCCAAGTTTGTTTTTCCTTCACCCTCCCTTCAGTCAGTTGCCATCATGCTCTGGTCTAGAGAGCAGCGGGCCTTCGCAGTCGAGAGCTTCTTTTCTAACGGTCGCTTACTTGTTGCTACGCAACGTGCCTTCGGCGCTCGCTTTGAAATTCCTCCTCACAGACTCGTTCCTGGCCGTAATTCGATTCTGTCGTGGGTTAACTCATTTCGGGAGTGTGGAAGTGTCGCTAAACCCAGAAATGGACTTCAACGGACCATCAGAACTCCGGAAAATGTCGAAAGAGTGAGGCAGTCAGTTGTGCGTTCTCCCCGGCGATCGGCTCTCAAACACGCAGTTGCTATGGGAATTTCTGAAACCACTGTTCGACGAATTCTTTCACTTGAGGCTCACTTCCACATTTCCGGCTGCGTCAACAAGCAAAACATGCGTTATTGGTGTGGTGTAAATCCACGTGAGCTTCACCAGAAGCCACTTTACTGTGAGCGAGTTACTGTCTGGTGTGCGATGTCGGTAATGGGAATAATTGGTCCTTATTTTTTGGAAGAAAACGAACGCGCAGTTACCGTGAATGGAGCTCGTTACAGGAACATGATCGAGGAATTTGTTCTTCCAAGACTCGAAGAAATGGACGTTAGGAACGTGTGGTTTCAGCAAGATGGAGCCACAGCACACACAGCACGAGACTCAATGAATTTGTTGCGACAACATTTCCCCGACAGCCTCATTCTTTCAGAGGCGATCTCCAATGGCCGGCACGCTCTCCAGATTTGACGCCATGCGATTTCTTTTAATGGGGTTATTTGAAATCTCTGGTTTATGTCGATCGACCACGGACCATAGCACACCTTAAGAACAACATTCGCGACGCCATTGCCAACATACCGATTGATATGCTGCAAAGAGTGGATACGAATTTCAATAATCGACTTCATCAGTGTATGCGCAATGGGGGTCGCCAATTATCCGATGTCATTTTCAAGACTGCATGAAAAAAAATTGGGATATTGTATTCTTAAATAAAAAAAAATTAAAAGAATAATTGAAGTACTTTTGTTTTTATTGACCTTTCAAATAAGTAAGTTTGTCTGCCACACCCTGTATATACGTTTCTTACATATTTATGAAAAGGCGAACATTTTATTAGTAATTATAAATATTATTTTTTTAACCAATTCCAATTATTACTGTATGTATACTTAATTAATAACAATTTTTACATTTCAGTAATAATTAATTAATTTTATTGAAATAAATGTGCCTACATATTTTACATTTTTAAATAACAAATATTTTTTTTTTGTCTTTACAGGTACTTATAATTCTTTTATTAATGGAATTGGTAAGATTTTTCAGAACTTAAAGTTAAGCAAGTTAAAATGTTAGTGAATTAGAGAGGTAACTTTGATGCACTAATAATATTCTAAAAATATCGTAAAATTATTTCGTTTTAATCGCTGTAAAATGGCGCTCTAAAAAAGATTATCTAAATGGATATTGGAGTCAATATTTTTGCTTTTTTTTTTATTTAAAAAATGTTTTTACTTTCAGTAAATATTTTTGGTTGAATTTTATGTACACAATTTTTCTTATGAAATAAAATCTTTATTTTTTTAATTGGCATCCAACCCGAGCAGCTACAGGCAGAGGTACTAACCTGTCTTTTTTGTCCTTATATTGGTATAATTTCCATACTCATTTCTTTTTTTTTCATTTCAATTCTTTAGAACTTTGGCATCCATGAAAGCAAATCGTTAAAATTGTTTTTCTTAGAGATCCGCTGCTGTATAAAAGTTTTCCAAAATATCTTCTTAAATTACACAAAGTGTGTATGTGATGAGATAATCTTGAAACAAGCAAAGATTATAAGAAATGAAATTCTACAAGTTTATCGGGGAAAAAAAAAGAAAAGTGACATTGTCATTAATTTCACATTGGCAGAATTCTTTCTTAGTTCTACAGAACCTTAAGATAAAATCCTAAAATTGTCCCTTGAGTAGCTTAGTAGGAATTATATTTTAAGCGAATTCTAATCCAATGGGAGATTATCTTTGACCTATTTAAGTATTCTGCTTCCATTAATTATTTGCAATTTGAAATAAACATTGCGTATCTGTTTTAGAGGTGGAGAGCTAACGACAGTCCGCGTAGTCGACGATAACCATTTCACAACCATCGATAGTTGACACAGTATTATCGATAGTCGGCGATAGTCCCCGTCAAATATACATATTTGGCTTTAAATTTAAACTTTGTTTAATTTTAAACAAATAAAATCCATATACGATATTAATGTTTTTTGATCCAAAAGTTTTGGTCCAGAATAAAAGAATGTTCACATTTTCTTCCTTGAGTGATTCGCCTCTCCGAAACAATTAGGCGAAGCTACAGAATGCATCGACGATCTACAACTGCCGCTTGTCGATGCGATATTGTCAGCATCCGCCGAAATACCTCCAGCTGGAGTGTCTGAATCTGGGATATGATTTTCCAAGACAGGGTGGATTTTTTTCAGATGATCGCAGTTAATGCACTTTGCCAATTTTTTTTCATCTGACGTTTTATAGTATTTCTATACTTGTGAGATTTTACCTTTCTTTTTTTGTGTTTGCCTCTCGGTCGCCAAATCTTTCTCCGAGTCCGTGCTACTGCAACCGCATGCCTTCTTTCAGCCCTGGACACACTGAGTGTGGGGGAGTCCGACGTTTACTTAAATTCGACACATAGTCAAAATACTTCATAACTACAATATGAAATCAGTAATCGCAGCCCTCAATTCACGCAATTCCTTAATTTTTGCAACACTAAGAAATATAGCATTGTAACCTTTTTTCCTATTTCTGAAAGAGCTTCATGAGACGACTATTATAATAAACATTAATTAGAATAACGTGCAGACAACAATAATCGAGATGTTTAAAAAAATATTTTTCTAGTTATATATTTTTCCTCGGTGGTTGCAACCTCCTCAATAACGCAATTACCTAGATTTGTAGTTACGGTTACCGAGTTCAAACTGTACTTTAAAAGTAAGCTCTCTTTGAGGAAAGCGATCCATTTCTTTTTATT